>JAGFBZ010000483.1:1274638-1594638 GCA_018398805.1 Hirundichthys speculiger
CAAACTGTTTTTTGCATTAAAGGTGGGGTAGGTGTTGTTTGAAAAACGGTTCCAGCAATCCAACTCAAGTGAGACTTTTGAAAATATACACTCCCTCCCTCCTCCCAAAGGCTCCGCCTCCTCCTCTTCAGCTCACCCCTCGAAACCACGCCTTCACACGATTCACAACTACATGAACCATAGGGAGGGAGGGAGGGGTGGGTGGGTGTGCATTGATATTTGATGGACGTATTATGCAGCCAATCAAAATAGTGATGATCACTATTTTGATTGGACAAATCTTCTCTGATTATACCCTCTAGACTGAACCAAAACGTTTAGTTTTTTTTGCAAACATTTTATTTCAGTGGGTGCAATGGGAAAGTGAAAAGGTTTTCAGGCAATATTGTAAAAAGTGTTGCAAAAAAACAACACCTACCCCACCTTTAAGGGCAGAGTGACCAAGAGTGATGTGCCATGAAAATGTGCAAATGAACAGGTAGTCCAGACTGAGCGTTAATGTAACGCATAGTGTTCTGAGTTCTGTCAATGTGACAGCAGTTTCAGAGTCAGAGGTGGAGAGTGGGGGGTGTCGGGGAGTTCCAGGTCTTATTGATAAGGCTGACAGCAGACGGGAAAAAACTGTTCTTGTGGCGTGAGGTTTTGGTCTTGATGGTCCGCAGCCTCCTGCCAGAGGGGAGTGACTCAAAGAGTTGGTGTCCGGGGTGGGAGGGATCAGCCACAATCTTTCCTGCACGCCTCAGGGTCCTGGAGGAGAACAGGTCCTGAAGAGATGGGAGATTGCAGCCAATCACCTTCTCAGCTGACTGAATGACACGCTGCAGCCTGCTCTTGTCCTTGGCGGTGGCAGCAGCGTACCAGATGGTGATGGAGGAGATGAGGATGGACTCAATGATGGCTGTGTAGAAGTGCACCATCATTGTCTTTGACAGACTGTTGATACTACCGTTGGATGTCATGGTGTGGATTGGGCATGGCAACCTTTTTTGGTTTTCCTCTTTGTTTTCAGGGTTTAGTTGCTGTTTTAATCTATCCTGTCTGTCTACTGTCATTAGTCTACCTTGTTTCCTGTTTTACTTTGAAGGTCTGTCTTGTCTTCGTGGTGTTCTCCTTCATATCCTTCCCTGTAATTCCCTGATTGTCTGCGCCTGCCTCTCGTTTGTCCCTCTGTGTATTTGAGTCTTGTCTTTCCCTGTCTGTTTGTTGTATCTTTTTGTTATTTTTTCCTCGTGTTTTCATCTGTAGGTTTCACCATCAGATCCTGGCTCAAATTTGTACCCTGTTCCTGCCTTACTGTCCCAAACCATGGTCTATTCTGATTGAGATTCTGGTTTTGGTGAAAATAATTAAAGGATATTTGATTGTGAACCTCCTGACTCTCCTGCGTTTTTCGGTCCTCCCCAAAAAAATATTAGACATCAGATGCAGGATCATAACTGAGAGACACTGATCTATATAACATAGCAAACTATTTGACTCAGTGACTCAGTAATGCTGATTTAGATCTGCTTCAGTGATGCTTGGAACAGAAAAGTTTTTAAATGAACACTGAACCAAAAAGTAACAACAGAGATAAAAGGTACGCTGCTTTTATTCATGAGGATTAAAATTCAGTTTGAGTCTAACAATATATCAATCTAATAAAGGAAACATTGTATAATTCATTCACAAGTTTGATATTGAATCTTTATTCTCTTTCTGTCTCTGTCTCTCTCTATGGTTTGTCTTTTCAGGAGAAGATGATGTCATCTCCAACTTCGCATAAAATCCTGAAACCCCTGTTGTTCTCTGTTTTCATACTGGGATTCTTCGTCTCTGCCTTTTTCATGTATTTCAAGCCATCCACTAACTGGTTATTTGACTTGGTACAGCCAGCAGCTTCCGTACATCAGGTCAACAGCCCGGTCTTAACTAACAGTGTCAAAAATGTGACCATAGTGCTGCTCTGGTTTTGGCCCTTTGGACAACAAACAAACTTGGGTGGCTGCAGCTCTCTCTTCAATATCGAGGGCTGCTTCATCACAGCAGACAAAAACTTCTATAATAAGTCAGATGGGGTCGTCATCCATCACCGAGACATCTCCAGTGACCTGTCCAACCTGCCAAAACTCCAGCGACCACCGTACCAGAAGTGGATATGGATGAACATGGAGTCACCGACACATTCAGGGAAACATCCTGGGATGGAGAACTTGTTCAATTTGACTCTCAATTACCGTCAGGATGCTGACATTAGAACACCTTATGTGTACATGGTGGAAGAAGAGACTGAGGAGAACTTTGTTCCACCTACCAAAGACAAGCTGGTTTGCTGGATTGTGAGTAACTGGAACCCAAATCATCTGCGGTCAAAATATTACAATGAACTTAAAAATCACATTGAGGTTCATGCATATGGAGGTGCCTTCAGAAAGCGCATTTCTAGTAAAGACTTCCGTCCGATCATAACCAGCTGTAAGTTTTACTTGTCTTTTGAGAACTCAATCCACAAGGACTACATTACTGAGAAACTGTACAACCCGCTCTCTACGGGCACAGTGCCGGTGGTCCTTGGCCCACCGAGGAAAAACTACGAGAACTTTGTTCCAGGAGACGCCTTCATCCATGTGGATGACTTTGCTTCACCCAAGGAGCTGGCTGAGCACCTGCTGCTCCTGGACAAGAACACAACAATGTATAATAGGTACTTTGAGTGGCGTCGGCACTTTAAAGTAAAGGGAACCATTTTCGTGACAGAGCATACATGCCGGGCTTGTGATTACCTTAGAAGGAACAAAGAGTATAGAGCATTCAATAACCTTGACAAGTGGTACTGGGGATGATAGTCCTCTAAGGACCGATGCAGTAGGGGTGAAATGGTACAGGTGGCTCACGGTACGGTCTGTACCGCGGTTTTTGTGTCACGGTTTCGGTACAGATTCGGTACGGTTTCGATATGTGTTTTGTGCATTAACCCGTTACCATTCCGACGGCCGTCAGTCCGCAATTTCTGTAATTTACAAAACTAAACCGTAATTTACACAGCTCATATGTTACGTGAGGTAGTCATGCGACATATCTTTGGAAAGTTAAGATTCTTTTGATTTAATCACACGATGCAAACCATTTCAGGGTATAATCATAACAGCAGGTACAATCAACGCCTTTGTCACACCACAAACAAACAAACAGTTACAAAATTGACGCAACTTACCAATGAAGCCTTTTGGAAGTCGCCCGATCAAAAATATTCCCACAAAAATGGTCTGGTTACATTCACAAAGGTCCAGTCGATCCAATCCAGTAAAGTATTTAGTCCAAAATGCATTATTATACCAGTAAATCCTGTTGAGAAAGCGTAATGATGCGTCATGATGGTAACGCTGGAGATGCTTGCCCATATTGCTTGTGTTTCCTTTTGAGTATGGGACACGTTGCAGCGTTTACAGACTGTTACATTTTTGATAACTGTTTCCACTACATCGTTGGTGTACTCAATAGCAAAACCAAAATGATCCCACCCCGGCGATTTAAATAAACCTGGTGCTTCTTGGAACAGCTTTTTCTCGACTTCGCAACCGCTGGCCATGCCTGCTTGTTTTCTTTCATTTCCCGCGTCTATGAGCTGCAGTCAGCAGGCCAAAGTATGATAGGTTGGTCACTGAGTGAGCGGAGGCGAGCCTGCTGCCTTAAAGGCGCACACGCCCGTATAACAATCAAGTCCAAAGCAAGATTATTAGAACATATGCAGAGTGCGAATTAAACAATAACAATTGGGGGGGTCAACATTTTCTAGAGATGACAAACATGACAATTAGCCCCTTCTTTAGGGGGGTCGAAGTTGTAATTGGGGGGGTCAAACCCCCCCGTAATTCGCACTATGCATATGTACCGCGGTACCACGGTACATAAGACCGTATTGTCCCGTGGAGGTCGTACTGAACCGCACCGTATTTTACCGAGTACCATTGCATCCCTACAATGCAGTGCTTCGAGGACTTATTGATATCTCATATATAAAAAAGTAGTGGTTCTTGAAAAGACTCTTATAAACCAAAGTTATAGTAATTTTGATATTGAGGCATGTTGTGAAAGGAAGGTTACTTTTTAATCATGCTGCGAATTTATCCACAAGTCCAAGTGGGAACCATGTGGACGAAGATACAATTCAGTGGAGAACAATGCACACAATATGATAAGAGTGCCTGTGTATTCTCTTTCCTTTTATTATTTTTATTAACTTTTTTAATTCTTTACTGTCATCTCACTATATATCCTAGAAAAGATTGAGGGATATTTCTTTAAGTTTTTTCTTTGCACATAATTTAATTTGGATAATATGAATGTTAATGGAATGAAGTAATCGTGTGTGTGTGGTTGTTTGTCTGTGGGTTTGAATAATAATATTTTAAACTTTTTCAGATCATGTTAAACAGAGAACACATTTTGAGTTAATCATGTCTGTAGGAAAAAGGAGGGAAATTTACAATTAACCATCCAATTATTTATTTGTGACTTACCTGGGAGTTTTGATCTGTGTTTTTATTTGTTTTATTGTTTACAGAGAGCATTCAGCATTAAATATGAAGACTTTATCATTTAATAGATTTTTTTTCCAGCAAAATGTGTTCATACTTGATGTAGGATGAGATGGAATATTCTCCAGCAAATTTAAGGTTATCATTTTGCTCATCATTCTCTATTTACTGCCCAGAGGTACCAGTGATCGTAACATCCATCCATCTGCTGTTCAGCAGTATTTATCAGTGTTCAGTTAACCTGATGGCCAAACCACATCAGTTAACTCTTCTTATTGTGGAGGAGCAGTATCTCTTCTCCAAGTCCCTCCTGAAGGACTTCTTAGCCTATCTTCTCTCAGCGATAGTTCAGCCACTCTGTGGCAACGGTTTGAATCCTTGCCCTCATTCTTTGTGTCACACTTCGCTCCTGTAGATGTGGGTTGGAATGTGGACCAGTGGGAAAACAAGGAGCCTTTTTGTCACAATTTGTGGGTTTTTAATTGTCCACCCGCCTCTTGAGGATTGACCACAAGTTCTCAATGGGATTAAGATCCGGGAAGTTTTCTAGCCAAGGGCCCAAAATCTTAATGTTTTGTTCTCCAAGCCATTTTGTTATGACTTTTGCTTTATGACAAGGTGGTCCATCATGCTGGAAAAGGCCTTCTTCATCACCAAACTGCCCTTGGATGGTTGGGAGAAGTTGCTCTTGGAAGACGTTCTGGTACCATTCTTTATTCATGGCTGTGCTTTTAGGCAAGATTGTGAGAGATCCCACTCCCTTGACTGAAAAAAAGTGGGGTTTTTTAAAGCAAGTGGTAGAACACGGACGCTTATAGTGTTGAACTGTTAGACGTGCCACTTGAAGAAGGAATTAAATGAATGATATGCAGTGAGCCAAGAAGAGCAAGTGACTCAACAAATAGTAATGGAGATTCACAGAAGTGATTAGTGATCTGCGCAGGTTCGGAAATATGCTTAAGCATGCCAAGCCACAAGCCTGTTCTGGGATTTTGATTGCATTTCAATGATTACAATACTTTTATATAAATGCATCTGAACAATAAATACATCTATCAGCAGAATGATATACGTGGCACACTTGGATGAGTGTTAATGTATGTGAATGTGAGTGTCTACAAAAACAGGAAACCAAACTGGCATCAGGTTCAACTTCAGTTTGCCAGGGAGGAGCAGCGTATAACCTGTACAGCCTGCCCAGGCGTGTTGCGTCACCCCCACCCACAACGTTTTTGCAAACAGGAAGACACACAGTCAACCGCTGACAAGACAACGACCAAACCTGTACAACCACCTGTACAAGGTTTTAGACTGTTGTAAATGGTAATTATAACCAGTTCCAGCACTTATAACCAGTTCCAGCACCAGCTCCGCATGCAATAAACACATCAGCAAAACCAGTGTGAAGCTATTCAAATTCATTTTTCTTGTACCTGTCAACCACATGCCATCAAGTGCTCTGATTCTGTGGATTCTGTCTGTGTGGGTTACAGGGAAAAAAAAGTGTAAAAATTCAATTTTCCAAGGTAAAACACAAGTCTCACATGGGTTGTGTGTGTTATATGTGTTGTGTGTGTCATCTTTGTGTCCATGTACGCACATGCATGCATACACACATCCCCATCAGGAAGTGAATGTTCAGTCTTATCGGAGGTAAAAGTTGCAGAGAGATTGTTGGGAGGAGGACTGCAGGTGAGGTTTGTCAAAAATTAAAAAAAATAAATAAATAAAATACAGTTTTAGCAGTAATTTACGGTTGTGGATTGTGGATATGGTGAACAAACTTTAGAAAAATGCTCTCATATTTAGTCTTGTTTAACACCATGGTTAGGGTTTTTTTTTTGTTTGTTTTTTTAATGATCAAGGAAGTAAATGAACAGGAAAGCCAAATATGAAGATATCAGACTTTGACTTGGAGGCGTTACCACCGAGCTGTACTAATCTAACAAGGCTTTATGTCTACTTATATATTTAATTAACAGACAAACTCTGAATTTTAGTGCACATGTTATCATAGTATACGTCTTCTCTGTTATTTTTGTCCCCCGCGCTACACTGTATGGATGTAACTTTAATTTGAGCAACATTATTGTCAGGCACCTCCACCCCTCCCTCCTCCTGTAGTTAACAGTGGGCAGCATAAAATAATAAAAGTGACAGAAAGGCAGAACGCCTTCTTCCCAAGACTCCAACAAAAAAATGTGTCCATAAGCTGTGGAATCACCAGAGTCGTCTGAAACAACAGGATTAATCTTCCTCGTCCTCCAGTTGACCAACAAAAGGTAAAACAAGCAGCAAACTCCTCCTCAGCTCACCTGTACTCTCCCTCTGCATCAGTAGAAGCAGGTTTGCTCTACCAAATGTGACTTTAATCACCGTAACGGGTTAATTATTGTAAAAATTATTCACCAGATTCCAGTTCTGCAGAACACCAGTAACTTGAGACTTGACTTGGTGTCAAAAGAGATCCACGAACAGACTATAGTGGTTTGATTTCCCACTATGATCTCCTGTCAACATGTCTTTCACTTCCTTATCATCCGAATCGACCCTGAGGCCCCAGACAACAATAGAACTTAAACCAAGCAGAGCTTTGAGATCTTTAGGAGGCAGTAGAACCTCCAGGTAGAACTGCTTTAGTTTCCTGTGCGTCCTGTGAGTTTTCCAGACTGAGCGTTAATGTAACGCATAGTGTTCTGAGTTCTGTCAATGTGACAGTAGTGTCAGAGTCAGAGGTGGAGAGTGAGGGGTGTCGGGGGTTTCCAGGTCTTATTGATAAGGCTGACAGCAGACGGGAAAAAACTGTTCTTGTGGCGTGAGGTTTTGGTCTTGATGGTCCGCAGCCTCCTGCCAGAGGGGAGTGACTCAAAGAGTTGGTGTGTCCGGGTGGGAGGGATCAGCCACAATCTTTCCTGCACGCCTCAGGGTCCTGGAGGAGAACAGGTCCTGAAGAGATGGGAGATTGCAGCCAATCACCTTCTCAGCTGACTGAATGACACGCTGCAGCCTGCTCTTGTCCTTGGCGGTGGCAGCAGCATACCAGTTAGTGATGGAGGAGATGAGGATGGACTCAATGATGGCTGTGTAGAAGTGCACCATCATTGTCTTTGGCAGACTGAATTTCTGCAGCTGCCTGAGGAAGTACATCCTCTGCTGTGCTTTCTTGATGAGGGAGCTGATGTTCAGCTCCCACTGAAGGTCCTGGGAGATGACAGTTCCCAGGAAGCAAAGACTCCACAGTGTCAATAGTGGAGTCACAGAGGGTGATGGGGGCAGGTGGGGCTGAGTTCTTCCTATAGTCCACAACCATCTCCACTGTCTTTAGAGCGTTGAGCTCAAGGCTGTTCTAGCTGCACCAGGTCACCAGGTGCGTCAACCTCCCACCTGTAGGCGGACTCGTCACCATCATGGATGAGTCTGATGGGGGTGGTGTCATCTGCAAACTTCAGGAGCTTGACGGACTGGTGACTGGAGGTGCAGCTGTTAGTGTACAGGGAGAAGAGCAGAGGAGAAGGAACACAGCCCTGGGGGGATCCAGTACTGATGGTCCGTGAGTTCCAGATGTGTTTTCCCAGCTTCACATACTGTTTCCTGTCAGACAGGAAGTCTGTGATCCACCTGCAGGTGGAGTCAGGCACGCTCAGCAGGGAGAGTTTCTCTTGTTGCAGAGTAGGGATGATGGTGTTAAAAGCAGAGCTGAAATCCACAAACAGGATCCTGGAGTAGGTTCCTGAGGAGTCCAGGTGCTGGAGGGTGAAGTGGAGGGCCAGGTTGACAGTGTCGTCTACAGACCTGTTGGCTCTGTAGGCAAACTGCAGGGGTCCAGGAGAGGGTCAGTGATGGCTTTGAGGTGAGAGAGTACAAGGCGCTCAAAGGTCTTCATGACCACAGAGGTCAGGGCGACGGGTCTGAAGTCGTTAAGTCCTGTAGTCCTTGGCTTCTTGGGAACGGGGATGATGGTTGAGGTCTTGAAGCAGGCTGGCACGTGACAGGTCTCCAGTGAGGTGTTAAAAATGTCTGTGAACACTGGATACAGCTGATCAGCACAGTGCTTCAGGGAGGATAGGGAGATAGAATCCGGTCCAGCTGCTTTTCGGGGGTTCTGTCTCCTAAAGAGTTTGTTGACGTCCCTCTCATGGATGGAAAGAGTCGTCACTGAGGAGGGTGGGGCCATTAAGGCAGGCGTTGGTGGAGGTGACTGGAGCTGGAGCTGTTGGGAGGGGTTGTGAGGGATGGTTGCAGGACTGTCCCTTTGTCTTTCAAAACGACAGCAGAACTGGTTCAGGTCGTTGGCTAGGCCTCGATCATTGATGGAGTGGGGGGCTTTAAGCTTGTAGTTGGTGATCTGCCTAAGCCCTTTACAGACAGACGCAGAGTTGTTATCTGAGAACTGGTGTTGGAGCTTCTCAGAGTGCAGTCGTTTAGCTTCTCTCATCGCCTACTTGTACTTTGCCTCTTTGAATCTGTCTTTGTCCCCACTCCTGAAGGTCTCTTCCTTTGCCAACCTTAGCTGTCTGAGTTTGGCTGTGAACCAGGGTTTGTCATTGTTGTAACTCACCCTGGTGCGTGATGGGACACAACAGTCTTCACAGAAGCTCATGTATGACGTCACAGCCTCTGTGTACTGATCCAGATTGTTGGTAGCAGTCCTGAAAACATCCCAATCAGTAGAGTCCAAATATGCCTGGAGATCCTCCTAAAGTAGGATATCTAATATATGAGACTCAGGTTGTAATTTGTTACAGGCCCTAAATCAGACAATAGGTCAAGGTACCCATAATCGTAGGTATAATCGCCGTCAGAGGAATAGTTTAGACACAGCAATAGAAAAAAATGAGCAGCAATAATGAATAAAATGCCCAAATTATTCATCCAGGTTAAACTTCATTCAACTTCGAGCCTTTCAAAAATGAACAGATCCATGCACTCTCAGCCTGTTCTGTGATGTGAGAAGTTCCAGAAAGGTGGTGCTGTCATAACTGCAGGAGTTACTGACTTCCTAACAGACAGAACACAGTTTGTGAGACTGGAGGCTTTCTTGTCTGAGTTGATGGTCACTCAAGCACTGCAGGGGACTGTGCACTCATTGTTTCAGTCTGACTGTCTCAGACCTCCACAGCAACTCAGAGCTTCATGATCTCCAGAAATACTCAGATGATGCTGCTATTGTGAGGCTTGTCAGTAGTAGACGAGAGGCTGAGAACAGAAAACTGGTGTAAAACATTCCACCATTGTGTCAGAACAATTCTCTCTCATCTTAAGCCTAAATAAGGCAAAAGAGATGATTGTAAGGACAAAGGATAACACAAATACTCAATATTTGATTTATTTAGGACCTTATTGGCACAATTCTGAACCAAAGAAGTCGTTGAAATAAGGGAGAAATAACTGAGATTGATGGTGTGTCTTCCCTCGTAGTATTAATGTGAGTCAGTGCTCTCAGTTCACCACAAAAATTCAGATCTTACTCATTTATTCAAATAAGATAATGGCAACACAGACCTGTACTCACTGCGCTATGAAAATGCTCTTTTCTGACTCTAGCAGAAAAAATACACACGTTTAAATGTCCTTGGGCAAGACACAGAGCCTCATGTCGTGCCAAATGCGGTCATTAACATGAGTGCGCGTGTGATGGAGAAAAGCACTACCAAAGCTAAAAACAGTCTGCACTAAAAAGGTCTGTATGAATATGTGTGTGAATGAGTGAATATGGTTTCATAGCAAATAACTTTAAGACCAGAACACCAAGACAAACAGAGTAGACAGCTTGTCTACTCTGACAAGCTGTCAGAGTAGACAAGTAGGGATATCGTTAGGGTTAGGGTTCAGACACAGTGGCAAGGCAAGTTTATCTGTATAGCACAATTCGTACACAAGACAATTCAAATGCTTTACAGATGTATAAAATCACAAGAAAGCAAAAAGAATCATTCCATACAAGCATAAAAATAATCATTAATAAATTAAATTAAAAATTAATAAAAAAAATATTTAATTAAATTAAAAATGAAGAATGCAGATAAAATCCTTTCAGTTCATATGGACATCTAAACAGAACTGTTTTCAGCTTGGATTTGAACATTGTCAGACTTGAGGCTTGTCTCACATCTTCTAGAAGACTGTTCCAGATTTTAGGAGCATAAAACTGAAATGCAGCTTCACCTTGTTTAGTCCTGACTCTGGGCACCAGCAGGAGACCACTTCCTGAGGTTCTCAGAGTCCGGGTTGGTTCATATGGCTCTAACATGTCAGAGATGTATGTAGCAGTAGGTCATGAGAAGCCTCAGGAGCAGGTGGCCAATCAGGAGGAGCTGATTAAAGGCAGGTGTGACTTAAAAGACTCACTCTCCTCACATCACTTCACTGTGGTTGATGGTGGATCCTGCTCTGGGGTAAGAGGGACTTCAACTATTGTTTTATAATGTGAATAGCATTTTGTATTGTTAAGGTAACGTAGGGGTGCATGTGTGCACCCTGAGGTATGCGTGTTTTAACAATTTTTGATTCTGTGTCTGTCATTCTGTTTCTTTTAGGCATGGCACTGATTGCCATTTATTTTAGACTTTTAACTGTATTTATCTTACTGTTTTAGAATTTTAACACTCTGTTCTTCTCTTTTTCTAGTGTTGTGGCTGGCGTGGCCCTCCACTCACTGGTGTGGTGGTGGCACTGATAGTCCACTTTAAAGGGTGATTTGTTTGCATGTGAAGTTTGTATCTTATTTGAAGTATGTCTTGGTCACATGTACTTTGGGGCTAGACCACGAAGAGACTTCTACACAAGTAAAGCTGTTTTAAAGTCTATTTTCTGAGTGACAGGAAGCCAGTGCAGAGACCTCAGGACTGGACTAATATGGTTGTATTTCCTGATTCTAGTCAGGACTCGTGCAGCAGCATTCTGGATGTACTGCAGCCGTCTTACAGTTTTTTAAAGAGCCCAGTGATCAGGCTGTTACAGTAGTCTAACCTGGTGGAGACGAACGCATGAATTAGTCTTTCTAAATCTGATTAAGACACTATTCCTTTGATTCTGGCAGTGACTTTTAGATGGTAAAAAGCTGCTGATGTTATTGCTTTAATGTGGCTGTTCAAGTCTGAATCCAATATTACCCCTAAATTTCTGACCTGATTTTTAGGTTCTAGAGAGAGTCTCAAGGTGACTGATAACACTTTCTCTTTGATTCTGTGAGCCACAGTGATTTCAGTTTTGTCTGAGTTTAGCTGGAGAAAGTTGTTTTGCATCCATACACTGATCTGTTCGATGCAGTGACACAATGAATCTACAGGCCCATGTTCTCCTGCTGTCAGTGACACATAGATCTGACTATCATCTGCATAGTTGTGGTAGGACACATTAAAGCTGCGTATTAGCTGGCCTAATGGAAGCATGTACAGATTAAACGGGGATCCCAGGATTGACCCCTGGGGAACCCCACAGGTCATGGCCATTTGGTCTGAGACACAGTCACCAATTTCAACAAAGTATCTCATGTCCCTGAGATAGGACCTGAACCAGTTTAAAGCATTTTCAGAGATTCCCACCCAGTCTTCTAATCTCTGTAATAAGATTGTATCGTCAACTGTGTCAAAGGCAGCGCTTCGGTGCAGCAGAACTCAAATCTCATAATGGATCTGGAGCTTTTGACTTGTGCCATTTCCGTTCAGCTCTCCGGCACTCCCTTTTCTGTGCCCTGACTGAATCCTCGCTTGGTGCCTTGTGCCTACTTCTAATCATTCTAACCTTGACAGGAGCAATGATATTCAAAACCTTTAAAACACTTGATGTGTAAGAATTCAACAGATCATCAACATTAGAACATGGGGTATTTTCAAACCGAAACATTTCCATAAACCGTGCCCCTGTCCTGTCATTTGAGTCTTCTCTGAACAACCACAGTTGGTGTTTTCGTCTCTACTGTCATTAGTCTACCTTGTTTCCTGTTTTACTTTGAAGGTCTGTCTTGTCTTCGTGGTGTTCTCCTTCATATCCTTCCCTGTATTTCCCTGATTGTCTGCACCTGCCTCTCGTTTGTCCCTCTGTGTATTTAAGTCTTGTCTTTCCCTGTCTGTATCTATTTGTTGTTTTTTTTCCTAGTGTTTTCATCTGTAGGTTTCACCATCATATCCTGGCTCAAATTTGTACCCTGTTCCTGCCTTACTGTCCCAAACCATGGTCTATTCTGATTGTGTTTTTGGTTTTGGAGAAAATTAATAAAGGATGTTTGGTTGTGAACCTCCTGACTCTCCTGCGTTTTTCGGTCCTCCACAAAAGAAATATTTTGACATCGGATGCAGGACCATAACTGAGAGACACTGATCTATATAACATAGCAAACTATTTGACTGTCTTAATTAAAAGTTAAATGAATTTTCAATTCATTTTTAAATGAACAATTAATCAAAAAGTAACAGGAATAAAAGGTATGCTGCTTTTATTCATGAGGATCAAAATTCAGTTTGAGTCTAACAATATATCAATCTAATATAGGAAATGTTATGATTTGTTCACAAGTTTTGATATTGAACCTTTATTCTCTTTCTGTCTCTCTCTGTGGTTTATCTTTTCAGGAGAAGATGATGTCATCTCCAACTTCACATAAAATCCTGAAACCCCTGTTCTTCATTTTCATTCTGGGATTCTTCGTCTCTGCCTTTTTCATGTATTTCAAGCCATCCACTAACTGGTTATTTGACTTGGTACAGCCAGCAGCTTCTGTACATCAGGTCAACAGCCCGGTCTTAACTAACAGTGTCAAAAATGTGACCATAGTGCTGCTCTGGTTTTGGCCCTTTGGACAACAAACAAACTTGGGTGGCTGCAGCTCTCTCTTCAATATCGAGGGCTGCTTCATCACAGCAGACAAAAACTTCTATAATAAGTCAGATGGGGTCGTCATCCATCACCGAGACATCTCCAGTGACCTGTCCAACCTGCCAAAACTCCAGCGACCACCGTACCAGAAGTGGATATGGATGAACATGGAGTCACCGACACATTCAGGGAAACATCCTGGGATGGAGAACTTGTTCAATTTGACTCTTAATTACCGTCAGGATGCTGACATTAGAACACCTTATGTGTACATGGTGGAAGAAGAGACTGAGGAGAACTTTGTTCCACCTACCAAAGACAAGCTGGTTTGCTGGATTGTGAGTAACTGGAACCCAAAACATCTGCGGGTAAAATATTACAATGAACTTAAAAATCACATTGAGGTTCATGCATATGGAGGTGCCTTCGGAAAGCGCATTTCTAATGAAGACTTCCGTCCGATCATAACCAGCTGTAAGTTTTAGTTGTCTTTTGAGAACTCAATCCACAAGGACTACATTACTGAGAAACTGTACAACCCGCTCTCTACGGGCACAGTGCCAGTGGTCCTCGGCCCACCGAGGAAAAACTACGAGAACTTTGTTCCAGGAGACGCCTTCATCCATGTGAATGACTTTGCTTCACCCAAGGAGCTGGCTGAGCACCTGCTGCTCCTGGACAAGAACACAACAATGTATAATAGGTACTTTGAGTGGCGTCGGCACTTTAAAGTAAAGGGAAGCATTTTCGTGACAGAGCATACATGCCGGGCTTGTGATTACCTTAGAAGGAACAAAGAGTATAGAGCATTCAATAACCTTGACAAGTG
The DNA here is from genome assembly GCA_018398805.1 of Hirundichthys speculiger. Taxonomy (NCBI): domain Eukaryota; kingdom Metazoa; phylum Chordata; class Actinopteri; order Beloniformes; family Exocoetidae; genus Hirundichthys; species Hirundichthys speculiger. The sequence goes on from JAGFBZ010000483.1 coordinate 1,288,799, forward strand.
GTACTGGGGATGATAGTCCTCTAGGAAAAACAATGCAGTGCTTCGAGGACCTATTGATACCTCATACATATACATATATATATATATATATATATATATATATATATATATATATATATATATATATATATATATATATATATATATATATATATATATATATATATAAGTAGTGGTTCTTGAAGACTCTTATAAGCCAGTTATAGTAATTTATGATATTGAGGCATGTTGTGAGAGGAAGGTTACTTTTTAATCATGCTGTGAATTTATTAAATATATTTATATTTAAGTCCAAGTGGGAACCATGTGGACGAAGATACAATGCACACAATATGATAGGAGTGCCTGTGTATTCTCTTTCCTTATTTTTTTTTATTCTATACTCTCATATCACTATATAACCTAAAAAAGGTTGAGGGATATTTCTTTAAGATTTTTCTTTCATATTATTTAAATTAAATCATGTGCAATGTTAATGGAATGAAGTAATTGTGTGTGTGTGGTTGTTTGTCTGTGGGTGTGAATAATGATAATTTAAACTTTCTCAGAACATGTTAAACATGTAAAAGAGAGAACAAATTTTGAGTTAATGTCTGTAGGAAAAAGGAGGGAAATTTACAATGGACCATCCAAACATTAATTTGTTACTTGCGTGGGAGTTTTGATCTGTGTTTTTATTTGTTTTATTGTTTATAGACAGCATTCAGCATTAAATATGAAGACTTTATCATTTAATAGATTATTTTTCCAGCAAAATGTGTTCATACTTAATGTAGGATGAGATGGAATATTCTCCAGCAAATTTAAGGTTATCATTTTGCTCATCATTCTCTATTCACTGCCCAGAGGTACCAGTGATCGTAACATCCATCCATCTGCTGTTCAGCAGTATTTATCAGTGTTCAGTTAACCTGATGGCCAAACCACATCAGTTGGCTCTTCTCATTGTGAAGGAGCAGTGTCTCTCCTCCAAGTCCCTCCTGAAGAACTTCTTTGCCTATCTTCTCTCAGCGATAGTTAAGTCACTAGCACAGAAGTCCAACAATAGAGCTCCACTCAGATTCAGATCAGAAAGGCTGGTTTTCCCTCTATCACACCCTTCCAGGCAACACTGTTGTTATCCACGTAAGCAATAAAGTCCGCCAGCAGAACAATTGCTCCCCTTTTGGAGCACCTTCCAGGTCTTGTGCCAAGGATGACAAAGTATTAAATGAATGATATGCAGTGAGCCAAGAAGAGCAAGTGACTCAACAAAGAGTAATGGAGGTTCACAGAAGTGATAAGTGATCTGCTCAGGTTCTGAAATATGCCTAAGCATGCCAAGACACAAACCTGTTCTGGGATTTTGATTGCATTTCAGTGATTACAATAGTTTTATATAAATGCATCTGAACAATAAATACATCTATCAGCAGAATGATATACGTGGCACACTTGGATGAGTGTTAATGTATGTGAATGTGAGTGTCTACAAAAACAGGAAACCAAACTGCCGTCAGGTTCAATTTCAGTTTGCCAGGAAGGAGTAGCGTATAACCTGTACAGCCTGCCCAGGTGTGTTGCGTCTGTGACAGGGGTCACCTCCACCCACAACGTTTTTGCAAACAGGAAGATACACAGTCAACAACCAAACCTTTACAACCTCCTATCCAAGGTTTTAGACTGTTGTAAATGGTAATTATAACTAGTTCCAGCACTTATAACCAGTTCCAGCACCAGCTCCACATGCAATAAAACACATTAGCAAAACCAGTGTGAAGCTATTCAAATTCATTTTTCTTGTACCTGTCAACCACATGCCATCAAGTGCTCTGATTCTGTGGATTCTGTCTGTGTGGGTTACAGGGAAAAAAAGTATAAAATTCAATTTTCCAAGGTAAAACACCAGTCTCACATGGGTTGTGTTTGTTATACGTGTTGTGTGTCATGTGTGTGCATGGACACATGTTGTGTCCATGCACACACATGCTTGCATACACACATCCCCATCAGGAAGTGAATGTTCAGTCTTATCTGAGGTAAAAGTTGCAGATTATTGGGAGGAGGACTGCAGGTGAGTTAAACTGTGACAAGAAAAACAAAACATTAAACAGTTTGAGCAGTAATTTATGGTGGTGGATTGTGTATTGTGGATATGGTGAAGAAACTTTACAAAAATGTTCTCATATTTAGTCTTGTTTAAAACCATGTTTTGTTTTGTTTTTTTGTTTTTTGTTTTTTTTGTTTTTTTTTAACGATCAAGGAAGTAAATGAACACGAGAGCCAAATATGGAGAAACAAGACTTTGGGGCCGCCTGGTGGTGCAGTGGTAAGGGCAGGCAGCTGCAGTTCTCATAGTCACAGGTTCAATTCCCTGCCCAGGTCCTCCCTGTTTCTCCTTCATTGTCAAGTAAAGGCCACTAGTGCAAAAAAAGAAATCAGACTTTGACCTGCAGGTGTTACCACAGAGCTGTACTAATTTAACAAGGCTTTATATTTAATTATATAGAAAAGAAACTCTGAATTTTAGCGCACATGTTATCATAGTATATGTCCTCTCTGTTATTTTTTCCCCTGCGCTACACTGTATGGATGAAACTTTAATTTGAGCAACACTATTGTCAGGCCCCTCCACCCGTCCACCCCTCCCTCCTCCTGTAGTTAACAGTGGACAGCGTAATAAAAAAAAAAAAAGTGACAGAAAGGCCGAACGCCTTCTTCCGGAGACTCCTAAAAAAAATGTGTCCATAAGCTGTGGGAATCACCAGAGTCGTCTGAAACAACAGGATTCATCTTCTTCGTCCTCCAGTTGACCGACAAAAGGTAAAACAATCAGCAAACTCCTCTTCAGCTCACCTGTACTCTCCCTCTGCATCAGTAGAAGCAGGTCTTGTACCAAATGTGACTTTAATCATTGTCAGGGGTTAATTATTGTAAAAAGGGAAAAAACGAAAACCAGCTGTTTGTTTTTCACTTAACTTTCAAATGCTGAATGTTTTATGTCCATTGCAATGATTCCTCTGTTTCTTAACTGGAATCACCAGATTCCAGTTCTGCTTGGTAGCAGAACACCAGTAAATTGAGACTTGACTTGGTGTCAAAAGAGATCCACGAACAGACTATAGTGGTTTAGTTTTCCACTATGATCTCTTGTCGACATGTCTTTCACTTCCTTATCATCCAAAGCGACCCTGAGGCCCCAGACAACAGTAGAACGTAAACCAAGCAGAGCTCTGAGATCTTTAGGAGGCAGTAGAACCTCCAGGTAGAACTGTTTTAGTTTCCTGTGTGTTTGTTTCATCTCATTTTATGCTGATCTTATTACTGCACTGTTTTTACTTTCAACATTTTCAGCTTTGTTATTTCTCTTTATCTAAAGATTATGTTTTAGTTTTTTGTGATCTTATTTTGCATTTCTTATGCTATTTTTTACTGATTAAATTCTCTTTCTATTTTTATTTCAATGCCTTTGTAAAGCACTTTGAGTTACCTGTGTGAATGAAATGTGTTCTACAAATAAACAAATAATGAACAAACAAATAAATAAACCTGCCTATGGAGCCCCATTTGGGTCATAATTCAATGAATAAATGAGGCTATTATTATGAAATACAGGCGCTTATTATTATGAAATACATATCCATTAATATGTAGTGGCTACTCTTGCTTTCAAAAAAATTTAAATCCAAAATAGCCAAGTAGTCCGAGGAGGAGGTCTATGACTCGCTAAAATGTCCAAAATGAAGGCATTCGCGGAGATCAGATTAAAAATAATCAGAATTTATTTCCACTTCCACAAAATAATTATTCTCTGTGGTTGACCTTTTAGATAAAATCCAAAAAACAGAAAACTTATTCAGCGGTAGAGAAACTGTCTCACTTCTCACTCCTTCCTGAAATGTTTCCCATTATTATGAAATACATGTTTATTATTATGAAATATTTCCCATTATTATGAAATATATGTGTATTATTATGAAATATTTCCCATTATTATGAAAAAATATACGTATTATGAAATACATTTTTATTATTATTTAATTTTAGTTTAATGCATAATAGTTTATTTCAGAATGGCTTTTTTTTTTTTTATCTAAGAATGAGTTTTTACATAATGGCTTTGTTTTTCATAAGAATGAGCTTTTGCATAATAATGACATTTTGCCACTGGGTGGGACCAGTGGTTGACCTGCACGCTCATTGGCTGATCCTTCTCCATTCTACGCTCTGACATCGACTAGTTTTGGCAGGGAGGTCCTGTTAGCAGCGGGCCGTGGCGTCATGCGCTCCTAGTCCGATTGTAGCTATGGCAGAAAAGGATGGTTCCCCCTTTCGCCATGCCTTTTAACCGTAAACTGAGGTGCATTCTGCCACCTACTGCCCTGGAGTATATACATTGCACCTCTCGCCCACTATCGATATTCACTGTTCTGTTCCTTATGCCTGAATGAAAGAGCAGCCAATCACATAAATGGCTCCACCCTCTCTGCTGTGATTGACACACAAATCATTCTTATGAAAAACAAAGCCATTATTATAATAATGGGAAATATTTCATAATAATAAACATGCATTTCATAATAATGAGAAATATTTCATGATAATAAACGCCTGTATTTCATAATAATAGACTCATTTATTCATTGAATTATGACCCAAACGGGGCTCCATACCTGCCATGAGACTTGCCTGTCTCGGTTTAAGACTTGACTTGGGACCAGGGTTATTATAGTTAACGAAAACTAAGACTAAAACTAAAACTAGCAATGAAAAAATATTTCAGTTAACTGAAATAAAAATAAAAACTACAATTAAAAAAAAAACGAAAACTAAATAAAAACTACAATGAAGGATGTAAAACTAACTAAAACTAAACTGAATTGTAGATAAATTCAGCTTCGTTTTCGTTGTCGTTTCGTTTTCTCCCTCGATTACTGCCTGTCCTGCAGCAGCCGCTATGCTACCCTCCCTCCAGAGAGGGGGCAGCATAGCGGATATAGACCTTTTCGGGCCAGCCCCCCGGAAGTACCCCGACCGCCATTGCGGGGTTGTGCTACAGAGCGACACTTTCACCGGCTCGCAGATTAACCAGTGTTTTTCTCTTTCTACAAATATATATTTTTATAATGTCGAGTCAGTCGAGTGGGAATAATGTTCCGTCATAAACTGTGCCAACAATGGTGTGAAAATTCGACAATGGAAGAAGAAAGTATGCACGAAGACTGCCTTGTTTGCAGAACAAGAAGTTAGGAAGACGTGGGTGAAAAATATCAACAGAAAGGACTTTGTTCCAAATGAATACAGCCGGGTGAGTTTTCGTTAACATTCAGTCTCGTACTATTCATAGTCTCGCTGAGAGTCCCGGACGATTCTGGCCGAAAGAACAGCAGTATGAGGCTACTGTAGCCCTCGGTACTAGCACAAGCCTATAAATGAATGAATAAATTAATGAATGAATGACTTAGGAGAATGATAAAATAAATTAAATATAACATTAACACATAGCCTAATTTACCACTCGCGTTAACATTACAGTAGCATAATCTTTATGGCTTGTTGACGTTAGTTATAACCAGCGTTCCACAGTTTTTAGTGTTTGATTATGGGAATAGATCATGCTATTTCCATAACCAATCATTAAAAACAGCGATAAACTACCTTCATCTGTAACTGGAGGCCACTGCCTAACATCATCAATCCAAGACATGTCTGCGTTATCCGTAATTAATGCTCCACGCTGCTGTGTTTGGGTTAGTTGGTGGAGCACCGCACCCTCCAGTTATGGCGGGGCCACTAGGGGGCGCTTGTCCACAATTTTCAAGTCGAAAAGGTGTATAAACTGCTGCATACTGCAAGAAGAAGAAAAACTAAAACTAAGACTAAAACTAAATAAAAACTAAACTGAAACTAGTCAATTCCTCAAAATAAAAACTAAACTAAAACTACTAAATTACTTGTTGAACTAACTAAAACTAAACTGAAATAAAAAAGCAAACTGGAAAACTAAATAAAAATAAAAACTAAAGAAAATTTCAAAACTATAATAACCTTGCTTGGGACAAACACTTGAGATGTACAACAAGGGCAAGGCAAGTTTATTTGTAGAGCACAACTCATACACAAGCCAATTCAGTGCTTTACAGATACATAAAATGACAAGAAGATGAACATAATCATCCCATAAATCATAAAAGCATAAAAATGAATAAAAAAAATGACTTGTTCCCACCTCTGGTTTAAAATAAGATCATATTTCTTATTTTCTAGATTATAATTATGTAATTAGAATAATTCTGACTGTCTCTCTTCAGTATAGAGAGGAAACTTGTAAAATATTAATGGGTTAGGAAGGTCAGATGTACTAACACTAAAACCACTCCATGACGTGAAGGTGTTGCTCAACCTCAGAGCTGAGGCATCAGGTAAAGTAGGATATCTTATATATGAGCCTCAGGTTGTAATTTGTTACAGCCCCTGAATCAGACAATAGGTCAAGGTACCCATAATCATAGATATGACCGCCGTCACAGAAATAATTTAGACACAACAACAGAAAAAATGAGCAGCAATAATGAATAAAATACCCAAATTATTCATGACCAGGGTGAGCCATGAGGTCATCCAGGTTAAACTTCATTGAACTTCAAGCCTTGAAAATAGGAACAGATCCATGCACTCTCTGCCTGTTCACCTGTAACTGACCAAACAGTCAAAGAGATCATCTGCAGTCTGAGTCCATCAATGTGCTGCCTTGATGAGTGGCCCACTCGATTTCTAAAGTCTGTGCTGAGCAGTTTGTTACCACAACTCACTGAATTAACCAACATCTCACTTCAGACTGGAGGTCTGTTCAGGTCCTATCTCAGGGACAGGAGATACTTTGTTGAAATTGGTCTGTCTGCCAAATGGCCATGACCTGTGGGGTTCCCCAGGGGTCAATCCTGGGATCCCTATTGTTCAATCTGTACATTCTTCCATTAGGCCTGCTAATATGCAGCTATAATGTGTCCTACCACAACTATACAGCTGATACTTAGATCTATGTGTCAGTGACAGCAGGAGAACATGGGCCACTGCATCGAACAGATCAGTGCATGGATGCAAAACAACTTTCTCCAGCTAAACTCAGACAAAACTGAAATTGTCTGTGGCCCACAGAAACAAAGATAAAGTGTTATCAGTCACTCTGAGACTCTCTAGAACCTAAAAATCAGGTCAGAAATTTAGGGGTAATATTTTTTACTATCTAAAAAACACTGCCAGAATCAAATGAATAGTGTCTAAACCAGATTTAGAAAGACTAATCCATGCGTTCGTCTTCACCAGGTAACAACCTGCTCACTGGACTCTAAACGAGCTGTAAGACAGCTGCAGTACATCCAGAACGCTGCTGCATGAGTCCTGACTAGAACCAGGAAATACGACCATATTAGTCCAGTCCTGAGGTCTCTGCACTGGCTTACTGTCACTCAGAGAATAGACTTTAAAACAGCTCTACTTGTGTACAAGTCTCTTCATGGCCCCAAAGTACATATCTGACATTGTTAGAGCCATATGAACCAACCTGGACTCTGAGAACCTCAGGTAGTGGTCTCCTGCTGGTACCCAGAGTCAGGACTAAACAAGGTGAAGCTGCATTTCAGTTTTATGCTCCTAAAATCTGGACCAGTCTTCCAGAAGATGTGAGACTGGCCTCAACTCTGACAATGTTCAGATCCAGGCTGAAAACAGTTGTTTAGATATGCCTATGACAACTGAAAGGATTTTATCTGCACTCTTCATTTTTAATTGAATTTATTAATGATTTTATCTGTACTCTTCATTTTTAATTCAATTTATTTTTCTTTTGAATTCATTTTTAATTGAATTTATTAATGATTATTTTTATGCTTGTATGGAATGACTATTTGCCTTCTTGTGATTTTATGCATCTGTAAAGCACTTTGAATCACCTCGTGTAGGAATTGTGCTCTACAGATAAACTTACCTTGCCTTGAGAAGTTCCAGAAAGGTGGGTGCTGCCATAACTGCAGGAGTTACTGACTTCCTGACAGACAGAACACAGTTTGTGAGACTGGAGGCTTTCTTGTCTGAGTTGATGGTCACTCAAGCACTGCAGGGGACTGTGCACTCATTGTTTCAGTCTGACTGTCTCAGACCTCCACAGCAACTCGGAGCATCATAATCTCCAGAAATACTTAGATGATGCTGCTATTGTGAGGCTTGTCAGTAGTAGACGGGAGGCTGAGAACAGAAAACTGGTGTAAAACATTCCAGCATTGTGTCAGAACAATCCTCTCTCATCTTAAGCCTAAATAAGGCAAAAGAGATTATTGTGAGGACAAAGGATAACACAGATACCCAATGTTTGATTTTTTTTTAGGACCTTATCAACACAATTCTGAGCCAAAGAAGTCATTGAAATAAGAGAGAAATAACTAAGATTGACAGTGTGTCTTCCCTCCTAATATCAATGTGAGTCAGTGCTCTCAGTTCACCACAAAAATTCAGATCTTACTCATTTATTCAAATAAGATAATGGCAACACAGACTTGCACTCATGGCGCTATGAAAATGCTCTTTTCTGATTCTAGCAGATAAAAAAAAAAAAACACGTTAAAATGTCCCCGGGCAAGACACGGAGCCTCGTGATAGATAGATAGATAGATAGATAGATAGATAGATAGATAGATAGATAGATAGATAGATAGATAGATAAATTAGGGATGCAACGGTACTCGGTAAAATACCGAACTGTTCGGTACGACCTGCACGGGACAATACGCTTTTATGTCCCGCGGTATTAATGTTCCAATAACTTTGCATTGGACTTGCACGTGAGCGTGCGTGCCTTTTAGGCAACAGGCCGCCACTGCATGTCAATGTGCACTCGCCTCCGCTCACTCACAGTGACCAGCCTATCACCCTTTGGCCGGTTGGCTGCAGCTCATAGACGCAGAAAAAAAAAACAAAGAAAAACAAGCAGGCATGGCCTGCGGTAGCGGAGAAATTGGGAAAAACTTTTTTTAATCACCGGTGTGGGAACATTTTGGTTTTGCTGTTGAATACACCGGCGAGGGAGTGAAAACAGTTAACAGTTAACATGTAACACAATCTTCCACCTCCATAAACCAGGATCTTACCTGCGTAAGATCCTGTTGTTACCAGCTCTGCGTCTTGGCGCAGTTGATGTGCTTTTTAAAATACTGCAGAACAAATCATTGGATGCGCATTTAAAGATCAGGAACAATTAATGTTCCTGTCCCTCCTCGACCACCAACAGTTTCAGACATATCGGAAATAAATTCCTGCATCCAACCTTTTCCAGCTTGACACCAAAGATCTCCTTGGTTTCCTCCACAGCAGACATCTGGATGAGATCATGCCACAGCTGTACAGACTGACGTGTCTGACCGTGACTATTCCCACATCCACCACAACTGCTGACCAGACATCCTCTGACCTCAAGAGAATAAAAACTTCTGCAAGTAATACGGTGATGCGTAATCGAGAGGTAGAGCCGTTTGTGCACGTTCACATGTCACCAGGTGGACGCACATTTATTCCATTTGGATGCGCTCTTTTACGCGCTGACATGCGAGTGGGACTTTCCACAAACTCGGTATCTTGCGATCGCTGGTAGCGGGTGGTCTGAAACTGTACCGAATCCGTACTGAAACCGTGACACAAAAACCGAGGTACGGGCCGTACCGTGAGCCACCTGTACCGTTGCACCTCTAATATATATATATATACTTTTTTTTTTAAATAGCAGGAACAAAAAAGGTTAGTGAGATTTAGAAAGTGCTGTTCTTGAGTTAAGGTTTGATTCCAGGTACATTCAATGAAATACTGACGTGAAGTAAAACAAGAATCTAAACATAAACACCAAGACAAACAGAGAAGACACACATTAAAGAAATCTGTATTCAGATGAGGAACATATGAAGTTTAGACGTGATGAGTCAGTAGAAGAAACAGTACATGAGTAGGTGACATGCTTTGATGTTGAATCTTGTTCATTAAAACGTTCTGATTTTTTGTTTTTGTTTTTTTCTCTACCCTTTCCAGGACAGGAGCATGTCATCTACAACCTCTTACAAAATCCTGCAACCCATTTTGTTCACTACTTTCTTTCTGGTATTCTTTGTAACTGCCTTTTTTATGTATTATAAGCCAACAACAAGCTGGTTATATAATTTTGTAGAACCAACAGCATCTACAGTTCAGGTCAAAGCCCCCCTTTTTACTAAGACTGATATAAATGTGACCATAGTGCTGCTCTGGTTTTGGCCCTTTGGAAACCCCTATGACCTGAATGTCTGCAGCTCTCTCTTCAACATCGAGGGCTGCTTCATCACAGCAGACAAAAACTTCTATGATCGATCAGATGGGGTCGTCATCCATCACCGAGACATCTCCGGTGACCTGTCCAACCTGCCAAAGCTCCAGCGACCGCCGTTCCAGAAGTGGATATGGATGAACATGGAGTCACCCACACATTTGTCCAAGCATCATGGGATGGAGAACTTGTTCAATCTTACTCTCAATTATCGTCGGGATGCTGACATAGAAGTTCCTTATGGATCACTTGTACCAGCAGAGACCGGGGAGGAGTTTGTGCCACCTAGCAAAGACAAGCTGGCTTGCTGGATAGTGAGCAACTGGAACCCAAACCATCTGCGGTCAAAATATTACCAAGAACTAAAAAAGCACATCACGGTTCAGGTATATGGACATGCCTTCGGGAAGTCCCTCCCTGACAAAGATTATGCTCCGACTGTGTCCAGCTGTAAATTCTATTTGTCTTTTGAGAACTCAATCCACAAGGACTACATTACTGAGAAACTGTACAACCCGCTCTCTATGGGCACAGTGCCGGTGGTCCTCGGCCCACCGAGAAAAACTACGAGAACTTTGTTCCAGGAGACGCCTTCATCCACGTGGATGACTTCGCTTCGCCCAAGAAGCTGGCTGAGCACCTGCTGCTCCTGGACAAGGACACAACAATGTATAATAGGTACTTTGAGTGGCGTCGGCACTTTAAAGCAAAGTCAGTTTATTTCTGGGCAGAGCACACGTGCCGGGCTTGTGATTACCTGAAAGGGTCAAAAAAGTACCAGGCATTTAATAACATTGACAAATGGTACTGGAGCTAACGGTGCTTTGAGGACATATCTCATCACCTTTTTATAATATACAAAACATGCGTCAAAAAGTGGTGACAACGGTTAAAAATGTACATGTACCACAATGTTTCAGTGAGTCATTGCAATGAAAATAAAAAAATAAAAATCATGTTGTGAATTATTCAGTTTATAATTTGATCATGTATAGGTAATGATATAATGCAGTGGGGTGTTTGATGTTCTCAAGTTTTTCCTGTTCAACTGTTTTCTGTTTGTGCGTATGTGTTTTTGTTTTGTGTGTGTGTTTTATGTCTGTCAGTCCTTGTTCATATAGTTTTATTTCATTCTTTTCACCTCTGAATCTGCTTGATAACTGGGATTCTAACCTGAACCAAAAGTTAATCTTTTTGACCAGAAATCAGTTGTCATGGCCTGGATCTGTTTTTTTGTATGTTCTGTCTGTTTTGTCAAGTTGGCATCTCTCCATGTCTGTAGTGCTTTCTGTTTTACTTTGAAGGTCTGTCTTGTCTTCGTGGTGTTCAGCTTTTCTTCCTCCCCCTTGTCAAGCCTGATTGTTCACACCTGCCTCTCGTTTGTTCCTGTGTGTTTATAAGTCCTGTCTCTCCCTTTCTGTTTGCTGTCCATTGTCGTCCTTACACCCTGCATGTCAGTCTGCGTCATCGTGTTCTTCACCCTGCGTCCAGGAAATTAAGTTAAGTTTGTATTTTTGACTTTTTGAATTATTGGATTTTGTGAATTTTGAAATTTTTGATTTTTGTACTTTTTTGTTAAATAAAGTCCTTTTTGTTTTCTGAGACCTCCTGCACTTGGGTCCTCTTTCCACTCCCCCCCACACCACCCCTGACATCAGTGTTGAATCAATAACTCCTAATGTAAAGCTGCAGCTGAGGAAATAAGTGTAGGTGTTGCGTTTCTACACGAACCAGGAAGGCAGGAGAATATATTTTCACATTTGTCTCAATTTAGTGACAAATCTATCCTAAAATGCTGCCATTCATTCATTTATTCACTCACCATACTCATATTAATCCTATACAGCAGAATCCTAGACTCTTAGGCCCCGATTGTACACTTCCCCTTACCCGTTAACATTAGCCGCTACCCGCAAATTGCGGGTACAGGAACCTCTGCTAACCGCTAATGCCATCCTCCACTCCCTAAAGCTGCTACCCGTTATGCTGACTCCCTTACTCACTTTGTAGGTGTGGCAATGGGCGTGTCTTTTGCCCTTTCCGCAAACTCGGTATCTTGTTATCTTGGGTTTAGGGTAGCGAGTGCACCCGCAACCTGCAAACCGCATGTCGGCGTGTACAAGAGCGCGTCCAAATGGCATCAATGTGCGTCCACCTGGTCACATGTGGACGTGCACAAACAACTCTACCTCTTGAATTAATTCTTGTATAAAAAGCGTGATTTGGCCTCAGTTGAACCCCTGAGAAAATGGCAGCGATCGTCTTAAATGGCTTGCTCGCCAGTTAAACTATAGACGACCAGAGCGTGTTTACTGGGAGCGCACCAACTATCTGGGACCTTCAGGTAGTTAATAGGAATTGTCTGTGTAAAAATATTTTTATGTATATATCAGTGCAGAGGAGGAGGAGGAAGGAAGAGGAGGAAGCTCCCAGACGAGCTGCGCATGAGAGCTGCCTCGATCTGGATGAAAAAATGCTCCATAGCGGTTTGTGGGTAGCGCAACCTGCTCCTAAAGGCAATGGCTGCTGACGCACTGATTGGTTTAACAGGTGGAACGCCCTAACCACTCCTATGCATAATGTAGCGGGTAGCGCAGGTGGGACAGCAGGTTCAGCAAGGATTGCATTCTTTGCAGGGGAACGCCCCTCCCGCTACCGTTTATAGCGGCTTTAGCAGATCTGGCGGAAGATCGGGCCCTTAATGACCTAAAAGAGATATGTGGATATTTCTCTGAATATCTTTCTTTAAATATTCTTGAAATATTTTCTAGTATGATCTTATGCAAATAACGCAAAGATTAATAAAGCTGAAGTTATGTGTATGAAAAACAAGTGAAAGCAAATATTAAATTGAAGTCAGCGTGTGTGTGAGTTATTGAGATTGTCCATATGTTGTAAAAATTTTCTTCTGCATTTTATGTTTAATATATTCAACATGTTTGATGATGTAAGAAGGTGGTGACGTTTGATGTAGAAATATCACCACCTTGTAAAGGGGCCTGAGCTCATTTGTCACAAACTGACATAAAATCTGGGATGATTTCTAAAAAACAAAAAAACTTAGATCTGAAAATTATTACCTGAAAATTGGTAAATTGTTTAAAACATAAGGTAATTTGGCATCTTCAGTGACCTCCTCCACTGTATTTAGAAACTATAAACAAATCTAGAATTTGTTGCCAGTCACATACTCAAAAAAATATAGAAGAAAATGCAAGACTGCCATTGTGTGATATCAACTCTCATTCAGACACCTGCCAAAGCAAAAGAAACCCATCACCTCTGCCCTCCGCTGGATTCTTGTGTCGGGCAAAAATAAAATAAACAGGAATAAAAGCAGGTGCCACAACCTGACTTTAACAGACCACACAGTTTCCTGATTAGTAAATCAGAAAAAAACATCAGAGTAAATCTGCCATCAGAGCAAAATGCAAGTCATGTGTTAAGTGTCTGAATCAACGTATGTTGATCCAACAAGATCCAACACCAGCCGGCCAGGGAGGGAAACAGGAGACTCTCTTGACAGAAACTTGCAGGTTTCATTTTGATTCCGTTAGCGCAACCTGTCCAGGTGAGTTGCATCTCAGAGAAGGATTAAGCTCCACCCACTGTTTTCTGAAACTCCTGGACCCACTGAGCTTCACCCTATATTCTATGGAACAAGATGGCCAACCCCACCGCCCTTACACATGGCATGTGATACCATAGAAAGGTTTTACTCTGCAATTAATGTTTAATAACACACAGGCTCTGCATGCAGTAACATGCGTATGAACACACATACATGTAGCATGTTGCCTTTATAAATGTGCATGCTGGCGCTGAAAAAAAAACCCCATCTGTAAACAAATGATAAGTAATGACTTCAGGAAGTGGGCTGCAAGTGTCCTGAGCTGAAGTGTAACTGAGTAAAGGCTGTGAGCAATATAATCGTTATAGTTGTATGTAAAGTGTATTGTAGGGATTTATGGTTTATGGTAGAGACATAGATTTAAAAAATGTTTTCCCAAAGAGCCAGATATGCAGAAATCAGACTTTTCCTTCCACAAAAAGGCTGAACAAACATCTAAATATTTAATATTGGCTTAAATATTTCATTAACACACAACAAACTCACTGATTGAATTTCAGTGCACAGGACCTCAAGCTACATGTCTTCCTTGTTATTGTTGTGTTTGAGCTGCAGATTCAGCTTTATTTTAAAGAGTGCGTCATGGACCTCCCCTCCTCCTCCGACCCCTCCCTGTTCCACTTTCCGGAAATAGGCAGCCAACAAGGATGTTCGTAAAAAGTGGCAACCAGGAACGCCTTCTTCCCCAACAGACTCCCACAGAGGAGCCTGTCAAACAGCAACAGAGTCATAAAGAGTCTTCTGAAGCAACAGGCTTCATCCTCCTCATCCTCCATTGTATCCACAGAGGGTAAGATAAGCTGCAAGCTCCTTCTCAGCTCACCTTTCCTGTTCTTTTGGCTTCAGAAACAGATTTGTTTTCCAGATGTAGGTCTATAATTTCAGAAGCTGTTGTAAAAAAGAAAAAAAAAAGGAAAAACAAAGGTGTGGAAACTCACACAAGCCAGCTTTATTTTTCCATTTCATTTTTAAATGCTGATTGTCGCCCACAAGTCTGTTGTAATGATTCCTACTTTCCTTAAATGATGTTACGAGGTGTTTTCCCTGACTAGATTCAAAGTTGCTTTTCTTCATAGAATTTAAACATTCATGTAAATGTTAATTTTAAGCCTTCAGTTGGTTGAGGGAGATGATACTTGCTTGTAAAATAAAGAATAAAAAGGCTGGTATTAATATGTTAAAAGATTTAACATAAAGTGAGATTATGGGCAGGTTTGAAATAAATACATATATTCTATATTCTGGGTGGCAAAGACTTTTACATTTTCAAAAAAGAAAAAAAAATCACTGAATGCAGTGGCTTTATCTTTTCTGAGATGAGATCCATGTCAGCTGGAAGAGGACACGCATTGGCTGCATCACGCTGTCATCATTAACTGATGATGGGCCCGAGTTACTGTCCCGTTAAACCAGCTTAGAAACCCTTGAAGCTAATTCAAACAAAGGCTCAAACACATCTTGCTATCAGGAATTCAATGAACTGTGAAGTTTTTTTTAAATGGAGAAACTAGCTTACATTAAACTATTGTTTAACTGTTAAACAATAGTTTGAAAGACAAAGCAGTTACACAAACATGACAAACAGGTTCGGGAAGTAAAACAACCCACACGGACAAGAGACAAGCAGCACACTACCTTCAGCCAACAGACAACATGATGGTTCAATGTGGATCTTTGTCAGATGAAACATTTTAACAGCAGGAATCAGTCCCATTTTTATCTTAGTCCATTAACAGAGAACAGGAAGCAATTAGTAGCTAAATGCATATTTGTGAGATGATAATTGGTGGTTCCTACAGGTCCGACCCAGGCACTTAGGGAAATAAGCAATGACTCATTCAGAAAGAGTTTTTTTGTTTGTTTGTTTGTTTGTTTTTTTTTACGTACATTACTGTTAAAATTTTTGAAATCTAGCTGGAAGCTGGCAAATGAAGTTAAATTAATTAATGAAAGGTTGGTCAAAATAAGATGTTCAGAATATATCAATATATATTTTGGATAATACTTATTCTATTTTATTTAGATATCCATCGATCCATCCATTATCTATCCCCGTTTCATCCTCTGAAGGGTCACGGGGAACTTTTGGAGCCTATCCCAGCTGTCTACGGGTGAAATGCAGGGGTACACTCTGGACAGGTCGCCAGTCCATCGCAGTATTTTATAAAGATATTTAAATTTTTTCCATACCTCTATTTTATTTTATATTTTTAGGTTTCATGCTGAGTTGAGCTTTTTTTTCCAGTCTGTATGTCAGGCTGCTGCTGCCCTATAATTTCCCAATCCTCTGATTGATAAAGTCTTATCTTTTTTTTTCTTATATAAACAGCAACAATTTAATTGAGCATAAAATAAACACATTGATTGTAATAGTGTTTACTTAGGTAAACTGAGTACAGTGATCCCTTTGCCACTTCGTGGTTTGAGTTCCACGGTTTTAGTCATTCACAGATTTTTTTTCAGAAATATATTATAATTAAAAAAATCAAGAAATAATCGCTGAAATTCTGCGAAAATCCACCCCACAGCAGACGAGAGGCTGCAGCTTCCAGCAAAACATCAAATGATGACTCACAGCCTCCTGTGAGCAACACGAGAAACGCAGACGGCCCAGCACTCTAGAATCTGTGCTCTGATTGGCCGAGACGCATTTACTACAGTTCGGAGACCAGAGGCTGTGAGGGAAACAGAAAGACCACAGTTTAGCCTTTGTCTTCTGTCACAGGAACAGTAAGATAACGTGACTAGATGAAACCTCTCTGTTCTATACGTTGGCATTAGATACATTCCTGAAACAACATTCAGACACATTGTCTTATTCCAATAAAATGACATGGAAGGTGGTTTGCCTGTCCACGTCACTGGCCACTTACGTTTGGTCACGTATCAGTCCAACCTCGCAGGCCCAGCCCAAGAAGATAACTGTGAACTATTTTCCGGAAACGGCACTCATTCTGACTGAGATCCTGCGAGACCGTCTTGAGTCCAGCGCTGCCTTGCTTCGACTGTGACCATAATAAACGCTCTGTTTCTAAACCGAAGATTTCTCTGGTCTGTTCTTGAGCTTCCAACAAGAGAATCGGGCTAACACATATGTTATATATAAAACAGACCAGGGTTGAAGAACACTCTAGTGGAGCTCAGGACACTAAAGACTAAAGTTTTGTCATCTCTGTGTAAACTTTTTCTGTGTGAAATGTTTTTTCTTTGATGATGTTTTGTTTCACTTTCATCAACACTTTGTCTCTCTCTGCTCTCAGAAAGTGAGCATCATTAGAAAGACGTACTCCTGATACAAGATCAAAAAGATCTCATTAGGTCATTGAGGACCATTGTTGTTCTGTTTAACAGACAAAAAGAAATCTCTCACCTATGAACTGCACTATTTTTAAAATTATTTTTAATTTTTTTATGTTCACCAAATCAAAAAGGACATAGGTCCAGCTTTCTCCTCCCTCCAGTTCCCACAACGTGTGCTATTACGTGGATTTCAGCACCTTAAAGCTGACTTTTGATGCAAAGTTCTGGAGCAATAGTACAAAGAAGGGCACACAGATATTACAATGAACTGCATTCAACCGAAGAGCTGTTTACGATAATTTCTTTCTGGTTCTCCTCTTTCTCTTTCTTTTTCAGGGCAAGAATATGTTATCGGGAGCACTTCACAAAATCCTGCGTCCCCTTCTGCTCGGTATCATTATTCTCGGCGTTCTTGTGGCTGCATTTTTAATGTATAATAAGCCATCAGGAAGCTGGATGTATGACTTGATAGGGTCAACTGTTTCCAGAGACCGGGTCGACAGCCTTGTTCCCCCCGTGAGCGATAAAAATGTGACCATAGTGCTGGTTTGGCTCTGGCCCTTTGGAAAAACCTTTGACCTGACTGTCTGCGGCTCTCTCTTCAACATTAAGGACTGCTTCATCACTGCAAACAGAAACCTCTACAATAGATCTGATGGGGTCATCATCCATCACAAAGACATCTCCAGTGACCTGTCCAACCTGCCACAGATCCAGCGACCACCGTTCCAGAAGTGGATATGGATGAACATGGAGTCGCCGACACATTCATCCAAGCATCATGGGATGGAGAACTTGTTTAATCTGACTCTCAACTACCGCCGAGATGCTGACATTGTGTTGCCTTATGGGTCCATGGTAGCGGCGGAGGCTGAGGACTTTGTACTACCTAGCAAAAAGAAGCTCATCTGCTGGTTTGTGAGCAACTGGAATGAGAACCATGCACGGGTCAAATATTACAATGACCTCAAGAATCACATTGAGGTTCATGTATATGGACAAGCTTTTAGGAAGCACATTTCTGACCAAGATTACTTTCCCATCATGGCAGGTTGTAAGTTCTACTTGGCATTTGAGAACTCGATCCACAAGGATTACATTACAGAGAAAATGTACAACCCGCTGTCTGTGGGAACAGTACCAGTGGTTCTTGGTCCATCCAGAAAAAACTACGAGAACTTTGTTCCTGGAGATGCTTTCATCCATGTAGATGACTTTTCTTCACCCAGGGAGCTGGCTGAGCACCTTCTGCTCCTGGACACGAACATGACAATGTACCTCAACTACTTTGAGTGGCGTCGACACTTTAAAGTAAAAAAAACCTATTTCTGGGCAGAGCATATATGCCTGGCTTGTGATTATCTAAAGAGGCAAAAAGGGTACCAGGCGTTCACAAACCTTGACAGGTGGTACTGGGGCTAACAGTACTTTGAGAAGTTACACATACCAACACATACCTCATCATCCTTTCATGATGTACAACCATCAAAATTATCATACATCAAAAAAATGCAACTGTTATAATATTATTATTATTTAAGTGAGGCATCATGCTCGAAAAAACCTACAGCTGTTACTTTTTTCGTACATTAGGGAACAGTAGTCTCCCACAACAAATGTGGCTTTTTACTTGCAAGAGACATGTTAAACCTTAATCGTTTTGTGAATGCACACGTCATACGTGTAGGGAAGCAGTGGTTATGAATGTGTCTATTTACAACAGTACATCAGACATTCAGTCGTCAGTCGGTACGGCGCTAAGATGCCAGCGATGGCAATATACGGTACACAGAGCAGCGTTGCGGCAACACACCAGGGGTGGTGCCTCTGACATTTATTCAACGTACCAAAAACAGCCAATCAAATTGCTTCCCACTCTCTACATAAATAAGCAGAGTGCTTTAAATTAGTCTTGCCTCGGTTGGCTAACTCTCGCTGTGTAACAGCATGATTGACTGACATATGTCAAAGAGGAAAAAAAAAAACCTATAAAAAAAATTCCCTAACTTTTGATGGAGGCAGCGCTATTGAGATTACACACAGAAAGCACAATTCAGTTCGGCAACAGTTGATGTCACCCCATTCAAAGTTTTTGGAGACCGACGCTGACAACGCTTGCAACACATAAGTGTGAGCCAACGTTATTCTGACAACACTACTATCCCTCTTGACTACTGTGAACAGCTATTATACTATGAATGTAACCTCTGTTCTAACTCTGAACTGCTTCCATCCAAGTCAAGTTTACACTCATTACAATCTAGTAATAGATATGTCATGAAATATTCAAATGTGACCTGATGGAGCTCTAACAGGATTTCCATTTTTAAAGTATATACAAGTAAACATGCATGCATGTTCATGAACATATATTCAGTATTCTCATCTCTTTATTCATTAGAATAAATCTAAATTAATTGTGGAAGGTAAGGTAAGCTATTTGAATTTATTTCTAATCTAACACAGAATACTTTGGTACACTCAGTACATTCCTCGCAGTCTACAATCTGTAAAATGGAAAGAAAAAAAATGCGCTTCATACACAGCCCAAACGCTACCTCTTGATGTTTTGTTAATTTTATTTGATCAAGTATAACGGAAACAATGGCATTCAGAAATAGCTTACCCTGCCTTTAGGTGAAAGTTAACATTCAACATTTAAGAACTTTTCTTTTTTCTTTTTTTTTTTTTTTTTTTTGATGGTGATCTGAGAAAATTGTTCCAAACTGCAATGCACATAAAGGACTTTTTATTTGTGTGATCTTCTGTAACTTAACATGCTTTGCACCACGTCACATGAGCTTCACTGAGCTGAGAAACTGTTGTGCAAGACATTCAGCCAGCTGTCAACTTACTAGCTCAGGGTTTCATAACGTTCAGTGCTCACCTGTGAACACAGAAACGTGCACTATGAGGTTGTTGACGTTTATACTCGTTAATGACGATATTGCTTTCTTTTGTATGTCACTTAACCAATCAATCAAGATGTTTCTAAATAGGGAATGACAAGCCAATATGACCTCATTTTATTAAATGAAATTAAATCATAATGTGTCCATAGTAATGCAGAAATTATTGTATCGAAATTGTTAAGTAAAAACATTGGGAGTGTTTTTAATTCCACTGTGTAATAATAAACATTTCAAATTCAAAAATCTGGAATTTTCTGTGTGTTATTCATTCGTGAGGGTTTTCAGGGTTAAAGGGATTGTATAATAACTAGTGATTCTGCAGAAATGTTAACACTCTGCCACTTCACTGAAATATAAACCAGTCTGATATTTTCCCCAAATAATTTTGATAAATGCTGTGGGCATCTAAAAATGTCAAAAAGAAAAAAGAAAAGACATTTAAAAATGAAGAGAAAAAGAGTGCATGTTGTTCTTTTTAAAAAATTTGTTTGACCAAGTACAGCTAAATTAGCAGCAAATCCTTTAGAGTCTCGGCTAAATTCACAAAACAGTAATGAACTGCCATTGTCACAGACCACCAACGAAAAGGCTTGACCTTAATGGCAGCATATGTCTGTCCTAAAATTCTTATATATGGTCCAGCATTAATGGCACTTTCACATTTATGAAAGTTGCCTGTATCCTGCAAAGTGTTAGACTCATAACCCACCCTGGACACTGGCTTTTGCACCTGTCACTGAAAGCAACCTTTTCTTATCTTCTCATATTCTTATCTTTAGCAGGTAGAATCCAAAGTCTGTTTTACCTGAAAAGCATGTGTTTGGGAACAAATTATATATTAACACAGACATCGCCCGCTGAGCCCAGTTTTACTTCTCCTTAAGACATCTAAAGCTGAAATTTCAATGTGTCATAAACATATGATTACAGATAAGGGTTGAGATGAGAAAAAAATTCTAAGTTATGATGTGTATCTTGAAAAAATAACACAGGTTTAATGGACTAAATTATTGGACATTTGAATCATCTTCCACTTCATTCATCCCTCCATCATCCACACCTGTTTAGTCCTGTTTAGGATCTGCTGGAGTCTATCCCAGTTCTCTTTGGGTGAAGGGCAGATGTACACCCTGGACAGGTCGCCCGTCCATCGCAGGGCCACATATAGACACTCACAATCCTACGGGCAATTTAGAACCACCAATTAATCTAACATGCATGTCTTTGGACTGTGGGAGGAAACCTGAGTGCCCGGAGGAAACCCATGTAAGCACGGGGAGAACACGCAAACTCCACACAGAACGGCCCCTACTGAGGTTCGAACCAGGAACCTTCTAGCTGTGAGGCTTCACTTCTTACACTTCAAAAATAATTAAAAACCTAATTTAAAAAAAATTTTTTTTGCTTAAAAACTGGGTCTGTCTTACCCCGGTGTACACTATTCCTGCCACTTGGTCATGATGTTTGATATAACGTGTACCTGTTTCCATATCATGTCCTTGTGTATTGTGCTGAAATGTCCCCCGATCATCCTTCTACAGCTCATACTGGGTGTCTTTTCTAGAATGACTGCCCGGACCTGTTTTCCTCCGTTACTCGAGTCCTGTTCTTGAACTATCACTGGCAGCTGTTTTTCACCTATCTCTCACTTTACAAATGTTAAACATTTTTAGGCTGCATTGTAACCGCAGCTAAGAAATAATGATTTAGAAGTAAAAATATCTCGGACTACATTTCTGATCAATAACAGTAATTCCTCTCGTATGCCTAACCTGAGCTTGACACTACCTGCATTTCTGCAGCAATGGGGATGGGGGTGGGGGGGGTTTCCAGCAAAAAGCCCAACCTTTCCAACACAACTGGAGCATGAAGAGAACAGCAAACACAAGTAAATGATCCACACAACCCAGCAGCTGGTAAAATAGAGTTTAAACATGTCACCATTTTTTTCAGGAGATACACTGCCCGGTCAAAAAAAAAAACAAGTGGACTTTTCAACTGGATATAACTTAGCAAAGAAGTGGCATCCTCCAGTTAACCCTGGCTAGCAGCCCTCATTGAAGATAGCTACTTTGCTAAGCTACATTAAAGAACCCTTCCAAGCCAATCCAGAACCAGTCACAGTGCTCTTTTAGTACAGGTAATGGCACAACAAGCCATTATTTTACAAAAAATGAATGATTAGCTCTGTTAGGTCTTTATTCACAGCTCAAAGATCAAGTTCACAGTGCTAATTATTCAGTGACAGCTAACCATTGTACTATTGACTTTGACTGTGAATCAAAAGACAACACTTCTAATTATGCATTAATAATTTTACCAGATGAGGTACACAAACATTCATCCCCATTGACATGGATATGGAACCTAGCTATCATTTTTTTTTGGACCAGGCAATTAATATGTTTATATTTGCTCAAAGTTGGGCAGTTTAATTGGGTTCAAAGATGATCGACTCATTTTTGGAGTCAACCTCTACTCGTCAGTCGAGTAATTGACCCATTCCTCAAATCGGGGGGGGGGGGGGGAACACTTTTTAAAATGAAAGGATAAATGGAAAGCTAATTACTGGTTGTGGGTGATTTTGCAATTATGAGTGTAAAAGATGCAAACAACAAAAACATCCAAACATACTGCTTTTCCAAAGGACACAAACTCTGAAATAAAAGAAAATCCCAGACTTTCTGGCTGCATGCTCAACAGTAAAGTGTTTTGAAAAAAAAAAAAACATTTTTCTAAACTATTAGAGATTGAGTTCCTTGAACAGTGGTGCTTATCAGTGCTATTGTCTCTCAGCCTTGACGAAGGGAACAAATAAATGACTCACACAGTAAAACAAATTGGATGTGAACAGTATTATTCTTTACTTGTTTGGATGATCTCTATCTCCCTTAAAAAGATGTTTGGGTCCCTGAAAAAGTGTTAATGAAGTGCACTTCATATGGGGTACATGCAGCTGAAAGCCATGTGTTTAGTGCCACTTCTGTTGCCTGATGAAGTCACACAAAGTGTTAATATAACACCACTCAGATTTACTTGGCTCTTTTATTAAACTAGTCTGGGCCACTCAAACAATTCTGTCATCGCCATAACCGAGTGGATGCAATAAAACGTCCTTCGACTGAATGAAAACAAGACAGAAATAATTGCATTGGGCAACAAAATGGGAAGAAAAAAAGCTGCTGTCCTGCCAGATTCAAGACGGTTCAAGACCAAAACCCAGTTGACTCAAACCTGACCTTCAGCAGCCACATCACGGCTATAAATCAGATTTTTATCATATCAAACAAATATCAAGTGAAGGAGACCTCATGGAGCCACAAGACATTTCTTATTTTCTTGTAGAGTATGAACTAAGTAAGGCACTAAGACCTTTAGGAGGCAGTCATGCTGGTACAACTTTGAGTCATGTTATGTTGATATTGTTTAGCTTTAATATTATTTTTGTTTTTTTAATTATCTGTTTTGATCTAATTTTCTTTTGACATACAGATTTGCCTCCTGCTTTTTTATTATTTGTTGTTTCCAATGTTCTGACACATTCCTTTGGTTATGTAAAGCATATTCAAATACCTTTCAATTTAAAATGTGTTGGATATCAATAAATATGAACAAAGTTGCCTGTTGTTGTCTCTCTGCTCTGTGAAGTTGTATTTAGAAAAATACTGCATGTATCAGGTAGCTGCAGTCGTCCTCCAACCCCTCCCCGTCTGTCTTTACGGAAGTTAAACAGCAGACAGATAAGTATAAAATGCGACCGACAGGGAGAAGGTTTTCTCCCAAACAGACTCCTACAAGAGGAATCTGCCAAACCACTGCAGGACCATCGGAGGGTTTTCTGAAGCAACAGCCCTCATCATCATCATCATGATGCTCCATTAAAGCCCCAGAGGGTAAGACAAGCTGCTAGCTCCTCCTCTGCACACCTGAAAAACAAAGGTGTGGAAACGTAGCCTTTTATCTTTCATCTCACTTTCAAACACGAACTCTTAGCCTTAAGGATGGATTGGCTGTTTTATGATTGTCATAGTGATTCATTCATATCCTGATTGGTACTTGCTTTACTATACATAGTAGAGGACCAAATCTACACCTGTTTTTTCTTCATACAACATGTAATTAATCTTTATTTAATGTTAAATTTGGGCTAGTGTTGGCTGAGTGTGACAACATATGTGATGCTCTTTCATAGTAGGAGAGTTTGAAACCTTTTATACTGTAACTTCAACAGACATCCACTTCATTACAACTGAAAAAGACAATGAATGATGTTTGTTTTCTTGTTTACTATGGAAACAAGATGGCAGAAAAGCAGGATGATCAGATTTTTTGTTGTTTATTTCTGTTGCTTGTTGTTTATGACTACACACTTGTCAGAAAGGATTTAAAGTATTTGTAAAAAATAATAATAATAACAAAAATGGGCTAAGAGTTCATTCAATCTTAAAATAAATGTGGCGGTGAAGGATTTTAAACTCATTGTTTTTAAGGAAAAAAAAAACAATCGTCATTTCATTTTCTTTAATTTAAGAAGGATTTCCATCAAATGTTAATGGGTTACAAGAGTCAGATCGACTGACACTAAAGGGTTGCATCACAGCACGTAGCTGCTTAACCCACTCTGAGCTGAGGCTCCCTGTTAGAGGACGCAGCGATCCTCAAATGATGCATTGTTAACTGTTTAATGACTGTGGAATCATGTTACTGCCCTGTCAAACCAGTTTGACATTGTAGCTGTATTAAGCTGTATTAAGCAAAGATTTTTGCCACTTTTTCCTCGGGGTTTCAATGTGTTGTAAAGATGGGGGAGGATATTATGAAAAAAAGAGGGGTGAGCTTGTACTGAACCATCATCTATCCATCCATCCATCATCTATGCTGTTACTCCTATTCAGGGCCTATTATTATGCCACAAACAACTAAATTCTTAGAAGTAAGAAATAGTCTCAAACACACACCTGCATGCAAGGCTTGAGCACCTCCCACGGCCTGTTTCAGGCCCACCTCTAAATTACATTAGACTAGTTAACTGAAAGGTCAGTTATTTGAGTAGGTAACCAGCATCAACCCATTAATAACAACACTAGGCACAATGTCCTGATAGCCTACACTTTGACTTATGTGTAATATATGGTTTATAAACCAAGATTATTCATCATGTAGTGAAGAGGAACCATATATCATGCACTTGTCAAGTACACAGTGCCAGAAAACTCACTAAAACACTCACCATGCCTTTTCATTTCACGGACTGGACCTGGATGACTGATCCTGTCTGGCTGGAACAGAACTAACTATGACAGTAAAAAAAGATTTTCTGTTTTTGATTTTCAGTCCTTTGGCAAAGAAAGTGCACTCTGATTCAGTCCTTAGGTTTGATTTTCAGGAACGTGAGAAGGAAACAGGTAACCAGTACAGAGACTTTAAAATCAAGTGTAATATCTGCTCTCTTTCTGGTTTCAGTCAACATGAGCTGCTGAGGTTTGAAGTCGCTACAAATGAATAGTTTTTATTCTTAGGAAGACCAGAAAGAGGAGCGTTACAATAATCTGGCCTGCATGTAATAAAAGTGTGGACTAGTATCTCTGTGTTTGCTAGAGAGAGAGAGAGAAACGGTCTGACCCTGGAGATGTTCTTTCGGTGATAAAATGCATTCTTGGTGACAGTTTTGATATGAGAATCAAAACTCAGGTCTGACTCCAGAATGACACCAAGATTTTTTACTTGACTTCTTGGATTCAGTGCTGAGGCTCATAAGTTTATTTTTAGTTTCTCTCTCTGACTTTCAGGACCAATTAATAAGACTCTTGTTGTCCTGATTGAGCTGTCAAAAACATTTTGCTATCCATACTTTGATATCTAAAAAAAACAGTCATAAAGGCTTTGGCCTGGACTCATGATCAGGAGACACAGCATTATAAAGCTGTGGCTCATCAGCAATGCTATGGAAACTGATGCTGTGCCTCCTGATGACGTCTCCAGGAGAAAGACTATGGAAGTATTTCTGTGCCACCTGAGTTTGAATACGAATTTTTAAGATTGAAATTTTTCAGCATCAAAATCAGACTTTGAATTTTAAAAAACATCAGATTTCTAGCACTGAATTTTTTTTGCCTCTGAATTTTATTTTGTTAAAATAAATTCAGTGTTAAAAAAAAAAAGGTTGTCTTAAAATAGTCAGTTTTTCAAAATTCAACATGTAAAGAAATTCAACACCCCAAAAAATTCAGTGTAAAAAAATTCAATTTCTAAAAAAAAAAATCAGTGTAAAAAAATTCAACCTCAAAAAATTCAGTGTAAAAAAAAATTCAACTTAAAAAAATTCATTGTAAAAAGAACCAGACTCAACATCCGAGTCACCAGGGAGAAGCAATCGATCCCTGTCTCAATTCAGCCAACGTCCAGCCAATCACGTTAGGCTCCATTGGTCATGTGACACCCACCCAGATAGTAAGACGGACCGGTCGGCCATGGCAGCAAACTCAGGTGATGGTGCTGCGGTGAGTCTGTTTACTTTATTTGCTGTTTGTATTAAACATTTAAAATAGATTTAGTAAATTATGTTATTAATTTTAACACTGTACACCTGCCGTCCACCTGCTGTCTCTCTGGCCTGCGGTCGCACCGCACGCACAGTACAAACACACGCACAGACAGGCCGCTAATAAACGGTAAATGCTGTTTACTGCCATGGCCGACCGATCTGTCTTACTTTTCTGGGTGGGTGTCACATGACCAATGGAGCGTAATGTGATTGGCTGGACGTTGGCTGAATTGAGACAGGGATCGATTGCTTCTCCCTGGTGACCCGGATGTTGAGTCTGGTTCTTTTTACACTGAATTTTTTGAGGTTGAATTTTTTTACACTGAATTTTTTGAGGTTGAATTTTTTTAGACTGATTTTTTTTTTTTAGAATTTGAATTTTTTTACACTGAATTTTTTTGAGATGTTGATTTTTTTTTTTAACACTGAATTTTTTGGGGTTTGAATTTCTTTACATGTTGAATTTTGAAAAACTGAATATTTTAAGACAACAATTTTTTTTAACACTGAATTTATTTTAACAAAATAAAATTCAGAGGCAAAAAAAAAAAATCACTGCTAGAAATCTGATGTTTTTTAAAATTCAAAGTCTGATTTTGATGCTGAAAAATTTCAATCTTAAAAATTCGTATTCAAACTCAGATGGCACAGAAATACTTCCATAAAAGACATGTGAAGACATTAAAAAATGTAAGAGGTCTGTATCTGACCACAATGACTCAAAACAGATGACAATGTCAGTCTCAGTTGAATTTTAACTATATTTTCTGTGCTGTTCTTTGTGTTGAGGGAAGGTCAGTCGTATTTATATACGAGTGTGCCTTTAGATGTTTGCCTATTCCAGCACACCTGATTTAAACATCTTAAACATGTAGAGTTATGACTCTTAAGGAGCTATAGTAAAAGTTGCTCTAGTATGATAGAGTGTGTGCACTCTGAAACAAAGCACATGTGTTAGTGTGCAGTAATCCCTCACACTTCACGGTCTCAGCAATCGCGGTCTCAGTACATTGCGGATGTTTCAAAAATATTCATGGAAAAAAAAAAATATTCGAAAAAACTATTGAAAAAAAAATCAAACGAAGCGCGCAAAGCTGAAGCGAAACACATCACATGAAGTACGAGTCTCAGGAAGCAACAAGAGCCTACGGGGAGGCCCCATGAAGGAGAATCGAGGCCTGTGATTGGTTGCTACGACGGGCATTACTGTGCCGTCGGTTGTCTGTACGCTGATTGGCTGACACACGTCCCCGCATCTCCCATCTCTTGCTCTCGTGGGACAAATGTTTAGCGCTGTTTTAAAGTCAAAATGGATCCCAAAGGATGCCGCCCATCGCCAAGTGCCTCTGGAGAATCGAAACGCCATCGCAAAATGATGACAATTGCCAAAAAAGTGGAACTTCTGGATAAATTGAGGGGGTACTCCACATTGCGGTTTTCGCCATTTGCGGGGGGGGGGGGGGGGGGTCACAGCCCCCATCAACCGCAAAGTGTGAGGGATTACTGTATTGTGATACCATAGACTGTATAAGAAGAAGTGGACAAACCACCTGTAATGTCACCCATGGGTTTTTTTTTTTAAAGAGTGCTTGCTTTTGAAGCCTCTATCCATCTCATACTGTGTGGCACCATGCTGCAAATGAGTGGAACGTGCAGGCCTGGAAGAGCAGACTGAAACATGACCACCTTATTTCAGTCACTGAAATAGCTATTAGGTATTTGTTAGCTATTTTAACTTGGCTGTTTTAGTTTATGCTAATCTATGATGTTAATATTCCATCGCATTAATTCTGATCAAATATGTCCAAACATCTTCAATTCTAGTGTCAGTAACAAAACAACATCTGAAACCAGTGCTGCCAGAGCTGAAACAAGAACTAGCAGAGCTCTACAGGGACCTGTCATGGCCTGGTGTTTAATCTCTTCTTTGAGAGTATCTGTTAGGATAGACAAGTGGTCTTGCATTTCTTTTCTAAGCTCAGCTCTCACTGTCTCTCTCCATTCCTCGAAGCTAGGTGTTGCTGTAGTCTGTCATGATTGTAGTATACTGCGACACGTAAGGTACAGAAAAGTTCCGTCGTCATTTCAGTTTCTAAGGCATTAGCTTCACTGGTCTCCTCATCAAAAGACATTGGGTGCGTTTACATGGGAAGTTTAATTCCTCTTTAATTCAGAATTAAAGTTAAAGCCGAATAAAAGTTACCATGTAAACACTTAATTCCATATGAAAATGTCAATTCCGAATTAACTTAATTCCGAAGTAAGTGGCTGGTTTATTCCCATTTTAATTCCGCATTAAGTAATTCCGCGGTCATGTATACACTCATTCCTGTTTAAATTAATTCCCGTCTTTCTGCGCATGCTCGTTCTCTTGCCCGTCTGTTGCGATGACACTTATATTCCGGCAGCACGCAGTAAACGGTGTTCAAGAGCAGAGACGATTTATTTAATAAATAGCTTGGAGGAACTGGAAATAATTAAAAGAACAGATGGCAGGAAACATAAAAATTGTGAGCTTTTCAAAGCGGCCAGGTTAAATGAAGGAGGTTTCACAGATAGAGACGCCACCCAGGTCAAAAATAAGTGGAATGTTGTTGCTAACCAGTTAGTTAAGTTTGTTTTCTTCCGGCAGATGTAAAGACGTCCGCCCCCCCCCCCATCCAATCAGAACCCTTCCCAACCCCAGACCTAAAGCAGAGTTGGATAAAGCCGAACTAACGTGTTTTCCATGTAAACCTTAATTCGGAATTACTATTTCCATATAAACTCGAAGGAAAATAGTTTAATTCGGAATTATTTAATTCCTAATTTTAATTCCGAATTAAAAAACATCATGTAACCGCAGCCATTGTAGGGTTTCTATGCACCTATCGTTGAAGCTCTTGTTGCACCACTCCCAGCCTGAAACCCAGAACAAGCTGGTCTCTCATGTCATCTCATCTTGGGCGGATCCAGCAGGTTCATGCTATCGCCATGAGGAGAACAGTTCACGGAGCCTGAAAACGTACGCTGCAAAAGTTTCTTGTTTCTGTTGATGACATTTAAAACATTTTGCGCACAGCTGTGCTACGGAAATAACATGCCCACACAGTCTATTCAAGAACAGATGAGTGCTAGATGAGTGCCTGACTGGGTCCAGTAACCGCATTTCTCATTTTACTCCCCCTTCAAGAGCCCCAAAGATAAAGTCAATTTTTTGCTCCTCATTTAGACCCTGTGCTCTCAGCGTTGCCTGAACCTTGCCATCCCATTCTATAAAACTCAGTTTACTTTGATCCCCATCAAATTTTGTGATCCAAGGGACCTCCATAAACCAATGCATTATCATTGCATTTATAACTGGTGAATTAACAATAGGGTTTTCAACCCTGGCCACATTTTCTCTTTGTTCTTCATGTCCTACACATTCAAGGTGTATTATATTTTCATCAGCCATATGTGGTGTGGGAAAGGGAATCCTTCTGACAATGCCCCTTAATGTAACAGTCTTCCTAGTCTATTGTAATCTAATTTACAAAGGATCAGATTCCCCAGCCACCCCAACAGTCTGCTTTATCACTATTGCAACAACACATCATCAGTAGGGTAAAACCAACCTGTTTCACGATGGTCTAAACCCAGCTCACGTTCAGAGAGTCAATATTTAGTTCAAAACCAGTTCCCTTTTACTAAAAGTCAAGAGTCACACTGAGAACTGGATAAAACAATGCATTTTCTCCTCAATCCAATCTAAAAAGTGATACTACCACCAAATCAAGTCTAGCTCTGTCCTTGGAAATCCCCAGAGTCTAATATTCCTGGAAGAGACGTGTTGATTCACTATGGCTGAAACTCTCTGTGTCGCTGGCCCGCTGTGGAGTGAAGAGGACACTAGAATCAGTGTCCGACCTGTCCACTACTTAAGCAATCTTTGCACATGCCACACACGCCCAAATCGTTACTACTTTCCTGTCATACAGAAGCGTAGGACGATCACAGCGGTCATCGTGGCTCAGCTCTGTCTCTGGTTCCGCTGACAGGAGCACCCAGATAACCATGATGAACTGGCTCCAGTCGCTCTGGCACGTCCCACCAACTTCCCCCTTACTTCACACTTAAGTCCTTCCTGTGAGGAGCGAAGCACACCTGGTGAGCAAGCTCACTGATTATTGATGCACAAAACGTGCGTCTGAGTCTGGTCTTGTTTACAGTCCAGAACAGGTCACGGTGAAGGCAAACACTGTGTATTGTAGTCACAACATTCAAAAAGAAGACAATCACAATGACTACACACATCATTAAAGAATAAAAAGAATCATCCCCCATAAGTTTACAAGTTTGCGATAATGCACCCATTTACTGTTCCCAAAGAAAACACCAGGCTATGACAGACCTGCTGTCCCTCAGCCAGCCGTTTGCAGGGCTAGACCCAAAGCAGTTGGGCAACCCTGCCAGCGTAGGCCCTCAAGTCACGGGCAGTTTGACTCCGGGTCCCAATGAGCCTCGGCATGGAAGGGTCCTGAAATCATCCACCATGGCTGTAAGCTTCTTCTCCAGAGACGTGCCATAGGAGCTGTTGAGCTGCGTGCAGACCACCCTTTCCAAATAACGTTTCAGTAGCAACATCAGAAATGACCACTGTGTTGAGTTGATGCATGGGTACCGCAAGTCGCCTGCTGCTTAACTAAGCTTCGTCCTCAAACCTCTTCAGGCCCATAAGTCTGTTAGTACAATTAACAGCACAACAAAACATATTATCTTTGAAATGTTAATGACTATGCTCTATTAGGTCTTTATTGACAGCTCCGAAATCAAGATGGTGCTAAGTTCTAAGTTGCAAAAGTGATTGACACCTGTCCTCAGGCTAAGCCCACCATCAATGAAGACACCACACCCTTAATTATGCATAAATTATTCATTTAAATTCAATTCACTTTATTTGTATTGCGCCAATTCACAACAAATTCATCTTAAGAACACTCTGCACGAGAAAGAGTTTTGAATTTACAAAGTTAAAAATAATCTAATTGAGGCTAAATGAGTATAGCGTGACATCATGTGTAAGGGGGTGGCACTCACTCATCCAAGGCTTTGCAGATCTGTACCTTTCCGTTCTTCCCCATACTAGTGGCTCCCTCCAGTTATCCCAGGCAAAGCAGACAGGATCATCATGCATGAAGCCGTCAGTGCTGATCTTTTCCCTGTCAAAATGGCAGGAATGTAGGCTGGAATTTATTGCGAGGATCAGAATAATGAACTTTATTCTCTGTTTTGTCCTTCCCCTCACGTCGAATCAGTGCTGTCCATCTTCTCTGGGAAGAGAGATCTTTCATCCACTTTACCTACGTCACGTCAGCCATGAAGGGATAGATGTGTAGTGTTGTTGCTTTGGATCTATGTTATTTACACTTTGCAGCATTGCAGTTGTACACCACGGTTGTTTGAAGTTAGAAAATGGTGTAAAGTGAGTCATCTGTAACGCTTGGTTTGACTTGTTGCTCTCTTCACTGGGAGTGGTAGTTTCTACAAAAAGTGCCCCTACAGTTTGAAGACTCCTACACTCAGTCATGGTGACTGGCACAGAAGTCCAACAACAAGAGTCCCGCTCAGGTTCAAATCAGGCAAGCCATTCCCCCCAATCACATCTCTCCAGGTTTCACTGCTGTTAACCATATGAGCATTAAAGTCCCTCAGCAGAACACAGGAGTCACCATTCAGCGCAATTTCTAGCAATCCACCAAGAGATCTGTACAACCTGGAAGACCCTACCAATGGATACCAGATATTAGCTCCTTAATAGGCATGCTGAGATTTTTGAAAAACTCGATTTAAAGCGATTTTTTAAAATATGATTCGAATCGATTGAATTAAGCCTTAAATCACGATGTGGCCTCCAGGCCAGGAGAGGGCACACTCGAGTTAAACTGCGTTCTTGTTTAACGTCACTATATGCGGTGCTACATGTGACGTGCTACATGCTACGTGCTACGTGCTATTGTCGTTACACATCTGCACCACTAGATGGAAGCTGCACCAAAGTAAATAATAAGTGAATGGAGCATCACAGTGAATGCACGCAGCAGGATCTGATGTAAAATGGAGGCCCAACTCGAGCAAAGGGGTTTGAAAGTTTTTTTGCAGTCCAGAATATAACAAATATAACTCAACTTTGATGGTTATTCAGTTATTGACATCATTAATGCAGTTATAGAACTACATGGTTGTTGCTTATTCACTGTACTTCCATAGTCACCGTACACCATACTTCCTAAAAAAGATGAAATCATTAAAATGCTTAACAATACAGCAGAAAGTTATCTGTGTGATTTTTTTATATTGCAATTGTACGATAAAAAAATCTGTTTTATGAACAACCTTATTGTCTTCATCATATTTTTATTATCCTAAAATGATATTTGAAAAATAAGGGGTTGTCTTATAATCAGAGTCGTCCTATATTCCGGCCAATACGGTAAATTAGTAAAATTGGTCTTTAATTTTTGTTCAAACAAAAATAAATATGCCATTAGCTTTATGCCTGGCTTATCTACCTCAGGAATAAAAAAAAATCATTCTCTGATGCAGTATTGATTTGGATTGTAAGAAAAGAGAAAAGACTAGTTTTGTTATGTTTGTATAATGCCTTAGTTTATCCCTGGCTTAAAGTAGAGTTGACTTGTTATGTACTAAAGGAAAAAAAATCTTGATACTGTAGTGATTTATTGAAAAGAGGGCAGTAGGCCTATTGTTAAAAAAAGATAAAAGAAAAAAAACAAAAACAGGATTTGACAAATTTGAGAGTTGATAGAACAGTTTCCACTTTCCAGTCATTTGCTATGCAGGTATAAAGAGGATTAAAAAAAAAACAGTATTGTAAAAAAAAAAAAGAAGAGAACTGATACAATTTTTTTGTCATTTGCTGCTAGTTTTAATCTACTGTATTGAAAAGAGCGTAAGAGAAAACACCACAGTATTGTTAAAATGGAAAAGGTGTGTAAAAGGAATAATAAAAAGAATGTGTAAAAGGAATAATAACTAGAAAAGCACTTGGAGAGCGCAGACCTCCACCAAGTGCAACAATTCCCCCATATAGCGATTTACAGATTGCGATAAAATCCGCGTTGTTGATCAGATCCGGATCAGCCTTTGAAATTTGATAGAGGTTCCCGCTGTCAATCCCTGAGTCAAATTTCATGAGTTTTGGTCAATAATTAACAGAGATATTGAGAAACAAAATGTTCTGCTCCATTGACTGCAATGTTATCAAAATTTAATAAGTGATCCAGAATCCAGGATTTCTTACGGATCACACCCAAAATTAAATCAGTTCTTCCTTTTCACATTTCTGACAACTCCTGAAATATTTATCAAAATCCATCCATAACTTTTTGAGTTATCTTGTTCACAGACAGACAGACACATAGATAAAAGGCCACCGAAAACTTAACCTCCTTTGCAGAGGGTAATAATGGCAGCATGTGGATTCTTGCCTTTATTGATGGATCTTTGTGAAATCATCTTCAACAGTCAAGCGGGTCAAAGTTGTTTCCAAAGAAAGCTTAAAAAAAACACTGTGAGTCATAATAGTATCAAGTATTATAACTCTGACCTCTACACCATTACCATGTAGACTATAATATTACTAAGTATTCCAAGTTTAATAGAAAAATTGATGCTTGCATTATTGTTCAGCCTTTCTGACTATGCATCTTCTTTTATATGACTGGATCCACCATGACAAAACCATGTTCAATTAGATTAGATTAAATTCAACTTTATTGTCATTACGCATGCAAGGTAATAGGTAATGAAATACAATTTAGCATGTAATCAGATGCAAAAAGCAGCAAGTGCAATATATACAGTGTATGCAGTATATACAGTTAAGAGCAGTATGTACAGATAATGATAAGAGCAAATAATGGATAAATGTATCAGTACACTATATATGGATAGTTTTTCTAATGCACATTTAAATAGGCAATAGTAAAGAAAAGCACTGTGAATGTACTATAACCGTGGTCTATGTAAGTGTATGTACATATAACCAGGAGTGTCATATACAATGAATGATCAGAGTCCAGTCATGGTCATAAAGAGGGATGAACAGGGAGAAGGAAGAAGGGTGTGCAGTGAATTGGGTAAAGGATGAAGGGACTTCATAGCCAGATGAAGAGGGAGGAGTGAGGTGGGAGGGGACAGATTCAATGAGGGGCAGAGTTCAGCAGTGAGACAGCTGTTGGGAAGAAGCTGTTCCTAAACCTGCTGGTTTTGGTCTGAAGGCTCCTGAAGTGCTTTCCAGAGGGAAGGAGCTGAAAAAGACTATAGGCAGGATACTAGAGGTCCCTAAGAATGCTGCGAGCCCAACGCAGATGTTGCTTCTTCTGAACGTCCTCTATTGCAGGGAGTGGAGTCCCAGTGATGCCTTGGGCAGTTTTCACCGCCCCAGTGCCTTAGGGTTGGCCACAGAGCAACTTCCATACCAGACTGTGACACAGTTGGTTAGGATGTTCTCATTTGCACAATGGTAGCGGTCCCAGGATGTCAGCAGACAAGTGCTTCTACTATGTTAGTATACACATGGTCCAAGGTTTTGTCCCCTCTGGTGTGGCAGGAGACATGTTGGGTAAATTTGGTGTATAGTCCTGGAGAACTGTATTGGGCGAGGGTCTTTGCGCTTCCTTTAACCTTAAGATGGCAGCATTCTCTTATAGTGGATAGCAAGAATGAATAACAAATGAAGATTTCCATTCACACTTAACTGGAAAACAATGTGTAAATGAGAAGCTGACAATCTGCTGATGATAAAGATGTTGTATTTATTTAATTGCCTACTCATTCAGTTATGTGTTAGTAGAGATTATGCTAATTGCATGTAAACTCTAAAGATAATGTGTTCTGTGATGCTGAACTGTTTTGTTCTTCTTTTTTTTTTTTTTTACCTTGTCCTGGCTCAATTTTTATAATTCATATGTTGTCCCATTGTCTCTGTCCCTGCTCTTGTACAGGAACCATCATTGGAAAGACCTGCTGATTCAAGATCAAACCAGACCCCATTACATCACTGTGGACCATATTTTTCTGCTTAAGAGAAAAGAAGCATCTCTCAGCTATGACCGCCATTTTTATAATCATTTTTTTATGATCGACAAAGGAGACGCATTCAGTCACTGCTTTCCTCCAGTTTCCTCAACCTGTGGTCTTGGATTTCAGCATTCAGTCAAAACCAGGCATGTAAAGGAATGTGATTAAGAGCCCTCACAACTGAGTATTGATATAAATCACTGGAATAATTATGTATAGCAGGATAATTCAATATTACATCATTAGGTTATGATATTCTGGCTTTTCTCTATCATGTGTTCACTTTAGGACAAGAACATGTCAGCTACGTCTTTTCACAAAACCCTACAACCTGTCTTGGTGGCTTTCTTTATTCTAGGAACTCTAGTGACTGTGTTTATTGTGTATTATATGCCATCTGCAAGCTGGTTATTTAGTCGAACAGAGTCACCAGTTTCACCAGAAACTGATTTTCACCAGAACAAGAGCATCATCTCCACCAGGAGCGGTATAAATGTGACCACATTGCTGGTCTGGTTTTGGCCCTTTGGAAGTCATTATGACCTGACTGTTTGCAGCTCTCTCTTCCACATCGAGGGCTGCTTCATCACAGCAGACAGAAAATTCTACAATCAATCAGATGGGCTCCTCATCCATTACAGGGACGTCACCAGTGACCTGTCCAACCTGCCAAAGCTCCAGCGACCAGCATTCCAGAAGTGGATATGGATGAACCTGGAGTCACCGACACATTCGTGGAAACATCCAGGGATCGAGAACATATTTAATTTGACTCTCAATTATCGTCGGGATGCTGACATTAAAGTGCCTTATGGGTCCATTGTTGAAGCAAACACTGAGGAGGACTTCATGCCACCTACCAAAGACAAGCTGGCTTGCTGGATTGTGAGCAACTGGAACCCAAACCATGCGAGGGTGAAATATTACAATCAACTTAAAAATCACATTAAGATTCGTGCAT
The DNA here is from genome assembly GCA_018398805.1 of Hirundichthys speculiger. Lineage (NCBI taxonomy): Eukaryota > Metazoa > Chordata > Actinopteri > Beloniformes > Exocoetidae > Hirundichthys > Hirundichthys speculiger. Next base: position 1,325,531 of record JAGFBZ010000483.1, read on the forward strand.
ATGGAGGTGCATTCGGGAATCGCATTTCTAGTCAGGACTTCTCTCAGATCATAACCAGCTGTAAGTTTTACTTGTCTTTTGAGAACTCAATCCACAAGGACTACATTACTGAGAAACTGTACAACCCGCTCTCTATGGGCACAGTGCCGGTGGTCCTCGGCCCACCCAGGCACGACTACGAGAACTTTGTTCCAGGAGACGCCTTCATCCACGTGGATGACTTTGCTTCACCAAAGGAGCTGGCTGAGCACCTGCTGCTCCTGGACAAGAACATGACAATGTATAATAGGTACTTTGAGTGGCGTCGGCACTTTAAAGCAAAGACAGTCCAGTTCTGGGCAGAGCACACATGCCGGGCTTGTGATTATCTAAGAAGGAATAAAGCATACCAGGCATTCAGAAATCTTGACAAGTGGTACTGGGGCTAACAGTGTGTCGAAGACCTATATATAGCTCATCACATTTCTAGGGATAGGAATTGATAAGATTTTTCCGATTCCGATTCCATTATTGATACTGTTTAACAATTCTATTCTTTATCGATTCTCTTATCAATTCTAATTTGGGGAAAAAGGAGAACAGTTTTATTAGCATCAATTTTTTTTACTTAGAAGTCACAAATTGCAAACTCAACAGCGAGGTCAAAAGAGGCCCAAAGTCTGGATAACGTGTTAACTGTTGTAATATGTAACTGTGCAAATACACAAGAATGTGTAACATTTTACTAACAGATTTTTCCTAATAGAAATTAAAAAATCTCCCTTTTAAAAGGATATGAATTAACTAAGCATTCAAAAATAATAATAAAGATAGATAAATACTATCAAATACAACAGAACAGTGCATAGTCCAAATCTGCAAATACTATGAAGAATGAACAATTCTTTTGCAGAAAAATAAGTATGTCTGCCAGCCTCTGAACCAGCCAGACTCTCCCTCGTCACCGTCATCTTCTAAATGTAATGCAGAAGGCATTCGTTTAATAGCATAGCGTTAACGTTATAGCGTGTTTTGCAAAGAAGCACATAGGCAGCGGGATAGCTACTTACGAGAGTTGCCTTCTGTAGTAACCGCAGAGGTGATCTTAGCTTGGCTACTGCCGCTGCTGCTAGGTTGAGATCCATCAGTCCGAAGCGCGTCAAAAACACGACACTCGTTATTGCATGTTGTGTGCGCAAATGTTTCTGCATGTTAGTTGTGTTCCCTCCCGACGCTGTTATCTCCACTTTGCAATGACTGCAAGTTGCCCTTGTTGCCATCTTTCTTTGGTGAAGTGAAGCCAAACTTTGGAGCGTGTGAACCTGCGCCATTGTTGTCTACAACTGCAATGCGCGTGCTAAACCGACGTAACTTAATCACGTAAGTACTTTCTGGAATTGACTGTGCGTAACTTGCGTTACTTGCGTAAATTACGTGAGATTCGTGCTGGTTGGAATCAATAAGAGAATCGCTAGATAAACTGCCAAACAATCCCATGGAATTGAGACACACGGAACCGGTTCTCTACAGGAACCGGTTCTCGATTCCCAACCCTACACATTTCCATTAATTAAAAAGCAAACATTGAAAAGGAGATGTTCTCGAGGAGACTAGCATATAAGTGAAAATGTTAAAGTAATACTCTATATAAGTGAGGCATTATGATAAGAAATAATCTAGAGTTGTACATTTGATTTTCAATATGTTCAGAAGGTTGCATTTGCATTGTTAATTTAAATGACACCTACCCTTACGTAAAAAACAACAGTTACAATTTTTTAAGAATGGGGTAGCTCAATGCTAATGTTGAAAATGCTAATTCTAGCTCACTGCTGCTGCGATGGGGAGAGAAACTATTTAACAGCTTACATTTGTAGCCTTCAATTTCAGTGTTTAGCCACACAAGTAAAAGGAGCCTAGATACCAAAACTCAAGTGTGTTTTTATCATTAGTAAAAGGTACATGAAGTCTTCATTGTTGAGTTTAACTGATTGAAAAAGACTTTAGTGGAAGGTAAAAGGACAAATAAGGAAGAGATGAAGAAGTATCTTCATACATAAACAACAAATGCAGTTCATCAGAGAAAGTGGTCAACTCTTGCTCAAATCTGACCAGCTCAGGGTATTAGGGGATGATGTCACTCAAACACACATGCACGCACACACACACACATACATACATATATATATTGTATATTATATATAGTTATAGATTAGATTGGGCTTATATATATATATATATATATATATATATATATAATATATATATATATATATATACTATATATATATATATATATATATATATATATATATATATATATACCGGTATATATAATGAGAGAGAGAGAGAAAGATGTTCTTTTTGTTGCACTCCCATTCCCATCTGTGATTGATTAAACTGAACTAATCTTGTACATTTTTAACAAAGTGAAAGGTTCTGTGTAAGATATTCCTTTCATTTTTCAACCAGCAGCTGCATGCAAGACTTTGCTCTGCATCTTTTGTTGGCTAAATTGTTTACATCACAAGATGATATGCTCAACTTAAATCACAAAATAAAATAAAATTACACTTTTAGAAATCCTTGAAAATCATATCAACTGAATAATGACTTTAACAGCATTCACTATTGATGCCTTTTTTTATGTTTTACTGAAAATTCAGAGCAAATCCTTGTTAACATTTTTGATTGTTGGTTTGTTTTGTCAATGACTCGAACATTTTATGTTGTTATTTTTATATTTCTTGTGTTGTTTAAAGGGATGACTGAGTGTACAATGGACTCATCAGCTGAATGCCACAATGACACCTGTCTGTAAACCTTGCAGTGACCTGAAACTCCAGCTAAATCGTTCCTGTGAGTCCAGCAAGTCCTGAAGGAAGCACTAAAAGACTTTGCATGTATAAAGGAAAATAATTTTCTTGTATGTGTTTGTAGTGTTATGATTTCCTTATAATATGTAACTGATGTCAGGAAGTGAATGTCATTCAACTTGTATCTGTATCTGTTCTTACTGGTGTTTCAATCTGCTGTGAATTAAAGTGTAAGATGAGGGAACTCCTGTCTGAGTTCCTGAGTTTGTTACGTCACCAGAAAGACAAACAGATGTCTCAGGATCTTGTAGAAGTAGACATTGATACGTTACTGGTGTATTTGAACAAAAAAAACAAAAAAAAAAAAGGATTTTAAATGGGACAAAATCATTATGTGGTCAAAATCAAAGATGTAGACAGATGTGATTGATACACAAGAAAATGCTTTGGAAAAAAAAAACTGAAATTAAAATGGAAAAACTGTTTTGTTGTGTTTTTCTTCTTAGAAAGCTCATTTTGACTTTGACACCAGCGATATGAGTCATGAGGTGGTTCATCTTGGGTCTTTTAGTGAGACAATCTCCAAACACGTTCTGCATGCGTGACAGTAGCATGGTTCTTTGGTGAAAGGAGCCTGGGTGGTAACTGGTTGACCTGTTCAGAGCTGGAACCTAAAATAAAGCAAAAGAAGGCCAAAATGAAATCCTGAAATCCTAAATCAAGCATTAATTAAAAGGATATTTCAACTTTATTATATTTCACAGTTGGTCAAGGCAAGTTTATTTGTATAGCACATTTTAAACATAAGGCAGCTCAAAGTGCTTTATAAAAGCCATTACTATAAAAAGGACAGAAAAAATTAATTATGTGCTAACGGAGGTGATGCACCATAGTTGTAAACAACTGTGTAATGACTAAGTAGTGCAGTACTTGCAATCCCTGAATAAATACTTTTACATTTCAAATATGCAATTTTGAGCAAAAACATAGATGGCTGGATACAGATACAATTCTCTTGTTGTAATACGTTAATGGGATGTATGTAATATGAAGCAAAGCATAAAGCTTGAAAATCGAGAAAAAAGCATCACTCGTTTAAGGACACAATTAACACCATTATTTACCAACATGATTAAACTATTACTTAAAAGTTTCAAATTTCGTCTTGTCCTGGTTATTTTTACGTTGTATTGAGACATTGGCTGTCCAAATTAGAACATTGGATGGTATTGCCTTTATACACCACCAGAGTAGATTAAAAAATAATAATAAAACATGTGATCAAAGTGTTTTCTTTCAGCTTTTGATTTAAGAGGTTTCACAAAAATATGGCATGTACCATTTAATAATGACAGCCGTTTTAAGAAAAGTACATCCATTTTCAGAGGTCCAAATGTATATGGACAACTGACTAAAAAGAAGTCAACTGGCCAGGTGCAGTCCATTTACTTGTTACTTCAAAGCAAAAGAAGCCATAATTCTTTGGCAGGATTGGAACAAGAAAAGCTTTTCTCAGAATGATGGAAATATGCCATGATCCAAAGCATAAAACATCATGTGTGAAGCATGGTGGAGGCAGTGTCATGGTATGGGCATGTATGGCTGCCAGTGGAACGGGGTCACAGGTGTTTATTGATGCTGTGACTGCTGACAGAATTAGCAAGATCAATTTCTGAGAGTGTAAAAGGTTTATACTCTGATCAGGTTCAGCCAGATCTGATAGGACAAGGCTTCACAGTGCAGATAGATAAGGACCCTAAACATAATGGGAAAGCAACTCAAGACTTGTTGAAGGCAAAGTGAAATATTCTTCAGTGGCAAAGTCAGTCGCTTGATCTCAACCCAACAGAAAGACACACCAACAAGCAGCTACTGAAGGTGACTGCTGGCAGAGCATCTCCAGGGAGGAAACAGAGACTCTGATGATGTCTGTGGGCTCCAGACTTCAGGCAGTGATTCAAATTATTTTTTAGCCAAGTATTAAAAACCATGGTTAAGCTTACATTTTTATCACTGTCCAAATACATTTGATTTAATTTTCCAAAAGTGACTGTTATTCCTAAAATTTAAACACCACATTTTTCTGAAGCATTTTAGATTAAAGCTGAAAGTCTACACTTTGATCACAACTTGATGGTTTTACTTTGAAATAAATCCCTGCACCGCTGGGATCGGACTGAGGACTCCGGCAAAAGCAGATGTGGGGGGCTCTGTATTTACGTGCATGAGGACTGGTGCAACAACAGCAGTATTATAGATACTGCTGTAGATACTATATATTATAGATGCCGGCCTTATTTTCTCCCGAGAGAGATAACAGTAGTGATCGTCACCGCTGTTTACATCCCGCCAGACGCTAACACTAGGACGGCGCTCTCTCTCCTGCCGAACGCCATCAATGAACAGCAGCGGGCCCACCCTGATGGCGTTCACATTATAGCTGGAGACTATAATAAGACCAATCTCAAGACTGTACTCCCAAGGTTTCATCAGCATGTTAAGTGCCCGACAAGAGGGGAAAGGACTCTAGACCATGTGTACTACAACATCAAGCACGGGTACAGAGCCATGCCCCTCCCCCACCTCGGACAATCAGACCATCTCTCTACAGGGCTACACCCCCCTCAGATGCAGATCCAGGCCCACCACAAGGACTGTAACAACTTGGCCTGGAAATGCACTCGGCAGACTCCAAGACTGCCTCCAACACACAGACTGGGACCTATTCGACCACCAGGACCTTGAAACGTTTACACGGACAGTTTTGGACTACATTAAAGTTCTGTATGGGAACTGTATCTATGGACAAAGCCATCCGGGTCTGTTGCCCTCACCCCTGTTATCATGAAGTGCTTTGAGAGACTGGTTCTTAAGCACATCAAAGATGTCTCCCCCCCACACTCGACTCCCACCAGTTCACATACCGGGCAAACTGATCTACGGAGGATGCCATCGCCTTAGCCCTGCACGCTGTGTTGAGCCGCCTGGAACAGCAGCAGAGCTATGCGAGACTGCTCTTCGTAGACTACAGCTCGGCATTTAATAACATCATCCCAGACATTCTGGTCACGAAACTGGACACTCTCGGCCTCCCCCCTCTCACATGCACCTGGATCAAGGACTACTAGACCAACAGGCCCCAGACCATGAGGCTCGGCCCCTACCTCTCCTCCACACGCACACTGAGCATCGGTGCACCACAGGGCTGTGTGCTGAGCCCCCTCCTGTACTGTCTCTACCCCACGACTGCAGTCCGGCCCACGGTGACAATGTGATCGTCAAATTTGCTGCTGACACCACAGTGGTCGGGCTGATCTCAGATGGAGACGAGACGGCCTACAGGGAGGAGGTCCAGAGACTCACGACCTGGTGCTCAGCAAACAACCTCGCTCTGAACACCACAAAGACAAAGGAGAGCATAGTGGACTTCAGGAGGAAGAAGAGTGACCATCCTCCCCTCTACATCAATGACGAGGGCGTGGAGAGGGTCCACCACTTCAGATTCCTGGGAGTCCAGATCTCCGATGACCTTACCTGGACAATAAATACCTCAGCCATAATAAAGAAGGCTCAGCAACACCTACACTTCCTGAGAGTCCTCAGGAAGAACAACCTGGACCAGAAGCTGCTGCTGGCCTTCCTACCGCTCCTCCATTGAGAGCCTGCTGACCTACTGTCTGACCACCTGGTACGGGAACTGCACTGCAGCTGCAGACAGAGAGAGGCTTCAGAGGACAGTCAGGACAGCACAGAGGATTGTCGGCTGCCCTCTCCCCTCCCTGACAGACATTTACAACACCCAGGTGCGTCAGCAGAGCTCTGAACATTAACAAGGACAACTCACATCCCGCCTCCCAGCTGTTTGAGCTGCTCCCTTCTGGGAGGCGCTACAGATGTTTAAGAGCACGGACAAATAAAATGAAGAACAGTTTCTTCCCAAGAGCCATCAACACACTGAATAAAATATCTTCCTGACCCTGTGCATCACAATCATCATGTGCAATATAAACCACACTGTGCAATAAATTAGCTATATTTATACTTGTATTTATACTGTACATAGCTGGAAATATTTTACACCCTGCACACTGTACATTGCACTGCTCACCCCATATTGTATATATGAGACTTTTTGACTATTTTGATTTTTTGATTTATAATATCTTTTGCACTGACATGGGAGAAGCTCTCCAATTTCGTTGTACATTGCTGTATAAGGACAATAAAGGGTATTCTGATTCTGATTGTGATTGTGATTCTGATTCTAAATCCATTGTGGTGATTTATAAAAGCAAAATTAAAAAAAAAAACTGTCAATGCCCAAATATGTCTTGACTCATATGTGCATTGACTTTTCCTACAGAATGAGTTGATGTAAGCCCCTTTTTACATGATGCCACCTGATATTGTTCTTGCTTCCAGAGTATATCAGATGTAATTTCCACAGTCGCTGCCCATACTCTACAGCTGCACTGTGAAATGAAGGCCGTGTATAAATAGCTATCCAAAGCCTTGATAAGTGATTGACGAGAAGAAGACGTGTGTTGTGGCGGTTACACCTCAGTCAAGCAACTGTTGTTAGTTACCCCATATCCTCGATGGCACTCTGGTATTTTCAGTTGCTCCACCACCACGCGGAGTCAACACTTCTTTGTCAAGCGCCTCCTTTCAGCGGAACAGGTCAAGGCATCTGAGTAAGTGTGAGTGTGTGTTGTCAGGATCAGTGGCATAACATATAATCCATCCACGTCGGTTGGGCATTAATGTGAAAGTTCACGGGGGTGAGGAAAGCTGTTCATTTGCTTGTCAAAATGCAACACACAGCAGCGCGCTGTGGTTAGAAAGATGCAAACCATTACTCACAACATGACTTAGTGGCCATATCAATGTTTCTGTAAAAACAGTGGATCAACAGATGATTCAAAATGTTAAAAATTTTGAATCATCTAATCATCTATTACTTATTCTCATGACAAACTATTAAAAGCAGCATGTTAAATGTTATACTACTCAGGCTTTCATTCACCCCAAGAGAGCTGAGATAGACTCCAGCAGAGCCGTGATGGATGGATAGATGGATGGATGGATGGATGGATGGATGGATGTACTTTCAACTTCACTTAAGAAAACTTGTCAGTCTTGAATGGTGAACAGCCTTATTTTCTCCATTTTAGGCAGAGGTTTCCTTAGCTTTTTGCTTTTAAATACTAACTTTGCAAAGAGAAATGATTAACACAGTACGTCACTCAGTTGTAATCTCTAATTTTACCAATATTTTTTTTCGGGAACCACAACATCTATGAGACAAGAGAGAGAATTTTTTTTTTGTTTTATTACATACCTCGTAGTTGACAACCCTCTTTCTTCTTCAGCGGTGGAGATCCTGTGTCTGGCTCTGTGACAAGTCTTGTCACCCACTCACAACGTGGCTCTCTTTGGTTAGAACTGGTGGGAAGTGGGAGGTGGAGTTAGAGAAGGCATTACCCAGGCACTCACAAGGCCTCCCTGAAGGGGTTTAAGGTTTTGCGAGATTATAGACTGAGATGATTGTATCTCTTTACCCCCTACAATCTCCTGTGAGACTATCCTGTTCAGCTGAAAATGCTGTGTTGAAAGCAAGCTCTCCATGTCGTGGACGAACACAGAGGCCTGCAAAAGGACAGGTTTGTGTGAGTCCTCCTATTAACGACTCGGGCTGCCCCTCATCCCGATCTAATATATCCCACTTATGCTGTCACCACCAGCTGTCAGCTTTGGTGTAACAAGGCTTTTGTTCTTCAGAGAAACGCAACTGTGTCGTTTTGATCTCCCTCAGCCAACAAGTCACCTCAAAGGAGCCACCAAAATAAATGTTTCTCTTCTTTACAGAGATCATTTGATTCAGTGGGGGGGGCAACTGCTGACACCTCATTGTAAAGCCCGGATACATTAAGATAAGAAGATGCCCCAGTACAGGTCAAATAAAGGTCTATTTATTGAAGCTCGACAGACTGCATACAAAATCTACTGGCAGCTGGTTGACTTCAGAGGATTATGCGGGGGAAAAAAAAGAATATGCAAGATCAGCAAGCTTTTTGCTTGTGAGAGTCAGCGCTGCCTGCTGTCAAAGTTAATAATCCAAAAGACAAAAGATCGGCACCTGTTATCCATCAGATGCAAAAGTAAGCTGTGTCATAGAATTACAAATATCTGCCAGCACCAGTGTAGATTAATGCGCGTTAAACCGAGCGCATGATAATCTGCTTTTCCGACATGCAATTTATTTGTCATGACTTTCATATGCCAACACAGTCTAAGAGATAATAGTTTTTTTTGCTGGAGGATATATAGGCCACAGCCTGGATGTCACATGATGACAGGCGTGTAGCAATGTGGTAACATAGATTAGCAGAGCCACTGACTACGGTTGTCATCAAGTTGGTTCAGGGTTTATTTATTTACAGTCCACATGACTTTGTGATTATCAGTCACTCATCTACACACCAGAGGAGGGAATTCATATTTTATTAATACACAGGTCATTTGATCTAAAGCAGGGTATGACTGTCAACCAGCACATCTACCTTCTTGTGAAATGTGTTGCAAAATTGTGGGAATTTTTAAAATTGGAAACTTTCTATTGAAATTAAAAGAAACATGAGAATTATTCTGAATGAACTCGAAATTTTGAAGCATCTTAAGGATACCTAAATTAATTGCTGATAATATAAGGTAAAAACAACTTCAACAAAATTTCTATCCCATCACTTTCACATATAGTTTCTAGAATCCTCCACATGACACCTACATGTGTTCATGTGTCATAGACTACAGATGTATAGGAAGAACTGGACAAACCCCCTGTGATGTCAGCCAAAGGTTTTTGTTGTGTTTTTTATGAAGAGTGCTTTTGAAGCCTGATTAAAATTATCCAAACCTCCTCGTTTCAGAAATTCACTACCAAAGCAACATCCAACATGAGTGCTGTAAGAGCTGAAATGAGGAGTGACTGAGGCCCACCAGGAAATTATTCGCTGCTCCTTCAGTCAGGCCATGTCAGAGGAGGTGGACCTCCAGTTTCAAATTACATTTCGATGCCAACATCAGAAATGTCGACGCACAGTTAGCAAAGGCTGCCTGCCAAGCCCCAACCTCCAAACCCTCCAGGCCAACCCACAGCCAGTCGTGGTGGCTCAATTAACCAGCACTAGCACCTTGAAAATATGGATGACTACGTTCTGTTAGATCTTTATTCACAGCTCTGAAGCCAAGACAGTGCTAACTGCTATGAAGAAAAAGTGTTGATGGTGAGTCATTGGCAATTCCAGCCATCAAATGACCACAACCTAACTGCACAACTTTGTTGTTTTATATTGCATAATTTTAGCTGATGTGGTACAAAAAAAAATCACCTCTCCTGTGGAGTTGTCATGGTTGTAACAATATGGAGACCAAAACAGTGTTTTGAACCAGGCTGTAAATGTGTTTATTTCTTCTGCAAAGCTGGAGATCTTAACGCTGGCTTCGATGGCTCGCTCAGCAGCGTCACAGCAAGGTGCTTTTCACGTGTCTTCATCATATCAAATTCAAATTTCTTCCTGCTCGCTACTGAAGTAAGCTGTGCGCTTCAAAACAGTCTCGCCCATATATTTCATTGGCTAGCGTTAGCTGTGTCGCTGTAATGTGATTGGCTCATGCTCACATTGAAGTGGAAAATGTTGAAAATTCCACAACTTTTGTAGATCCGCAAAACCCACAATTCAGTTCAGCAAGGCTTGACGTCACCCCGTTCAAAGAGAACAGATGGCGATGCTGAGGACTCTGAGGATGTAGGCGTGAGCAGGATGTGACTCTTTCAGAGCTGACCCCTACTGGTCAGTCAAGGAGCTGAGGTCCATGTTGCATTCAACATGAATTTTCTGTTGACATACAGGAATGTAAGTTGTAGTTTGATTTAGCAAATTGATTTAGGAAGGTAGGCTCCAGCAGATCCCCGTGACCCTTCGGAGGATGAAATGGGTATAGATAATGGATGGATGGATTTAGGAAGGCCTGTGTACTTATCTAGGCTAGTTCTCTTCATTTGTCCAGCACCAGTATACAATTATTTTATCTACTCAAAATATCCCAGTTGTTTTATCAACTATATCATTAGTATTTTTAGTTTTCCCCTAATCCTACCTCACAGAATAATACCTCACAGAATAATACTGCATACACCATTTGATTCCCAAGTTTAACTTCCTATTTTGAAAAGTTTGTAGAAATTTCAGTTGAAATTTTCCATCCCTTCGCAACCGTACTTGGGAATAAGAAAGGAACCTGATGGGTGGCGTGTCTCAAAATCAGATGCAACTTGTGTGTTGAAGGTCCTTAACACAAATCGTGTAGGTCAAAAATAACATCGCCTTGCATCATCCCTCTGAGGGTTGTAGATGCAGAACCATGGTGAAGCATCACTGATCGATGCAAAATGGGATTACATTCATTACAAGAGTGCAACTGTAGATGTGTTTCTTTAAAAGGAAATGAACTAAAGTGAATGTAGAGAGAAGATCATTTATCTACACGTCCGTAGAGTTGCATACCTCCCAGCCTCATTAGTCTGGCTGACCTTCCTCTGCATGTATGTGAGGGATTAGGCCTGTGGGCCGGGCTGGTGGTCTTCCCAGGCTATTTTTGTGAAGATGTTTGCTCCCCTTAATCCTTTTGGAAAATTGATATGGGCAGATGCACACCACCGATAGACACCACCGTAATTAGCCAAGTGTCAGTCAAAGACGAATTTGACCATTTAAACAGAGAAATTGGATTTATTTCAGACATACTTTTGTCAATTCCTCCAGCTTGGTATCAGTGATTGAGCCAAACACGACTTACATCAACAGCAACATATTGATTTTAAAGCCATGAGAGCGCCGCGATTAGGAAGATTATCAACATCTAAACTGCTGTTTGTGCTCCACCTCCCTCATTTTCCTGAGAACAGATTAAAAACATGCTCACCGCTTCGGCTTCACCTTTCTGGGGTGATACCCAAGTACTTTTAAAAGCCACTGGAGATCCTGTTAATGTGGTTCATTACCTGGCAGTCACAAAGCTGCTGGCACTTATCTTTTATAATCCACGTGCAACCATTTGTGTGTTGTGTAGCAGTGCGTCCGTGTACATCATGTCATCATGTTGGCCCACCATCTCTGCTCTGTCCTATTATCTATGTAACTGTGATTTAATCTTCGAGAGCTGAATTAGTCAGAAATGCCATTATCACAAAAAAATGAGCTTTTTGTTGGAGTTGCAAAAATCTCAGTTTTAATTTTGTTTTTTGTTGCTGTGTTTTGTTTTATGCTTTTTTGGGGGATAAATCGCTAACGATTAAATTAGTTTAAATGCTTAGCTGCGTGAGCTCCATGAGCTCCCTTAAAAGGTGCAGAATGATGGAGCGGAGTATGTCCATTCTCTCCGGAGATTATCACTAATAAGAGAGCCTGTATTTATAGAAGAGCCCCTCAGTGGACACCCCATAATCCTGCCTGACCCGCTTTCATCCTTGTCTCATCCCTGTGTCTGGACCGCTCACACTCTGCAGTCCCTGACTTCAGCCTCGATCTCACCCCGCATCAACTGAGGTAAAGATTTCCTAAATACAGCAATTTTCTTTCTGAAAGATGAATTGTTTGATCTCTTTATTCTCTTAATGAGAGACGGAAACGATTGCGTAGACTTTTACACTGTTTTGCCCTTTCTGCCTTATTTCTTTCTTGCTGTCCACCACCTCCTCCGGCTGTTTTTGGCCAACAGATAACAAAAGCAAGCAACAATGTCATCCGGTGAACGTTTTGACTGCCATTACTGCAAAGACTCCCTGCTGGGGAAGAAGTACATAATGAAAGAGGACACGCAGTACTGCACCAAGTGCTATGAGAACCTATTTGCAAACTGCTGTGAGGGATGCTCTTTACCTATTGGCTGTAATTCCAAGGTAAGGAAACACGATGATGCCCATAAGATAATGGTTTGTACATATATAGAAATTAACATTAATTTAGAATATATGTATAAATATGTTTGTATATATATATATATATATATGTGTATGAAATGTCCTTATACCTGCAGGACCTGTCCTATAAGGATCACCACTGGCATGAGCAGTGCTTCATGTGTGCCAAGTGCAGCCGGTCGCTGGTAGAAAAGGCCTTTGCTGCTAAAGAGGATTTACTGATCTGTACTGAGTGCTATGCACATGATTATTCCTCCAAGTGTGGCTCCTGCAAGAAAACCATCATGCCAGGTATGAACACATGAAGTACTGACAAGGGATGAAAAAGAATACCTGAAATCTGTACCAAACAAAAGCATATTTTTCCATAGACTTTGTTATAAACAATAATATTTTGGCATTAATACCTTAATGACACCCGTGTGGCTTCATGGTGACATTGTACAGCAAAGAAGGTTCCCAGTTCAAATCATGGATCATCTGCATACTCGGCCTTCTGAAATTAATATGCATTTTATGTTAATTGGTGATTCTAAATTGATTGTAGAAGCGAGTGTGCATGCGTGTGCGTGGTTGCTTCGCTGTTGTCTTTCTTTGTAGTCCTGTGTTGTCCTGGCAACCTTGTCTGGGTTGGACTACACCTCCAGCCTGATGACAGACAGGATAGCTCTTGACAAAGTGTTTGAGAAATCTCCGGATTAACATCTTAAGGAATAGATTACTTTGCTTTGGTGTGGATGTTGGCAATTGTTACTTTGTAGATCCTTTATGAGCTCTGGCCTCGGTCAGGCTTTAATTCTCTGTTGCGGTAGCGTTTTCAGTAATCTAAAACCCTGGAACAGGAATGTTTTACCACACCTCCAAAAGGCAGTTGTGTTACTATCTCCAGGCTGTTTATAGTGTGGGAGCTGCAAACAGAGAAAAACAGCGAACCCGCGCCTCCATTTGAGCGCTCACCTTCAGGAGGAAAAGAATGTAAAACATAAAGATAAACCCAAAGGACTGGTACAAATAAGTAAAATTCCATGGATCTCTGTCAGATGACTGCACTTTTGTTCATCCCTTTATCTGTAGAAAAATGGTGGAGAGATAACATTGATTTTGAACATCTAAAGGTGATAGCTTAATTAAATTCAATTCAATTTTATTTTTATAGTGTCTGTTTCAATGTCAATTGTCTCTTGACGCTTCACAGAGACCGAGAGCATGAGCAAATATCAGTTGAGTGAGATAACATCAGAGATAGAAGATAAGGCACTGAACTAACCCACGGATTGGCTTGTGACGTGCACATTACAAGATCATATATCAATCTAAAGTTTTGAGTTTGAATTACAATATGGTCATAAAATATGATCTTGACAAGTACTCAGAACATTTATCACGAGCATATATATATATATATATATATATATATATATATATATATAGCAAGAAACAAACACTTCAAGGAAACAGATTTTCACCAGATTCTTTCCAACTTTATCTGGACTGCATTGTCCCCTCCTCAGAGACAACCTGGGACTATTTTGGGGAGTGTGTGCTTCTGTCATCAAGGTACCATATGCTAACTACGCTGCTCTTACCCCGTGTGCCAGGTTCTCGCAAAATGGAACACAAGGGGTAACAGCTGGCATGAGACCTGCTTCCTGTGCCACCGTTGCCAGCAGCCAATAGGAACCAAGTCCTTCATCCCCAAAGACACCGGCTACTTCTGTGTGTCCTGCTTTGAGAAGCAGTTTGCATACCAGTGCTGTGCCTGTAAAAAGGTAGGGTTGCAGCTGCGAGGTTTGCGTGTTATGACCACTGCAATAAATTAAGACTCCAGCAGTGTATTGTTACTCCCACAGTGACTGTGGGTGCAAGAGAGGTCAAGCGTGGCTTTCTGGGTTTTTTTTTTTTTTTCCTGTTTATTGTTTCTGGGTTTCTCTTAGGCCATCACGACGGGTGGAGTGACCTACCAAGACAAGCCTTGGCACCGTGAATGTTTCCTCTGCATTGGCTGTAGAAAGCAGCTGTCCGGCCAGCGCTTCACCTCCAGGGAAAACTACCCATACTGTCTCGAGTGCTTCAGTGACCTGTATGCAAAGAAGTGCGTGGGCTGTGCCAAGCCCATAACCAGTGAGTCCATTCTCCTTTCTCTATTCGTCATTTATATTTTGGGTTTGTGGAGGATACGCTAAAGATGGAGATTCAGCATTAAGCTTCAACCGTTTCTGCAAATGTTTGGATGTCTGCTTTTTGTGCGCAGGTCTTGCAGGTGCCAAATACATCTCCTTCGAGGAGCGCCAGTGGCACAGTGAGTGCTTCACCTGCATGCAGTGCGCCGTGTCACTGGTGGGACGTGGCTTTCTCACCCAGCGCGACAACATTTTGTGCACCGACTGCGGAAGGGAGAAGTGAGGCGTTCAAGAACAGCTCATGTTCTGATATTTGTGTATCCATGAATATTTGCTGTCACTGAGTCTGGCAGAAACATAAAAACTCCAGATGTCAAGGACAGATGACGGTGCTATAAATCACCTTTAGTTCTCTCAATCTAGTCACACTACTTGCTGTGGTTTTTCTGTAAAGTACATAATCTATAAATCTTTTAAGCTATGCTATATATCGTTCAGCAATCATTTCCTTGCATCTTCAAACAAACCTGATTTTTTTTAACAAGGATAAAATCATTGCCGCTTTCTAGATAAGATTTGATTTTATCCTTGTTAAAAAAAATCATGTTTGTTTGAAGATGCAAGGATAAAATCATTGCCGCTTTCTAGATAAGATATGATGCTGCTCTTCAGCTCTGTGTTTTTTGTTTTGTTTTTTTGCATTGTCATAAAATTATATTCTCACAGAGATAGCTCAAAACCGCACATGGATTTTGCTTTGAACATGAAATCTTGCTCTAATAAAGAATTTTTTTTTGTTCTGCTTTTGCTTATCTCGAAAATGTCCTGTTGTGCTCAAATGTTGTAAAGCAGAGGAGGTCTCTGCACATTTATCTGAGACTCAGGGAGGACATGAAGCACAGAGTTCAGTGTAACATATATAGTCTAGATTGTGATGTTTTTATGACCACAATGTCCCCTCTCAGTCATGCTTTAAACATGAATTGTTGGAAAAGATAAAACCCTGCTGACTTTCTGTTGACTTTTGTCCTCATAACTGTTACGATGGCCGCAGCGGTAAAAGAGACAAGGAAGCTTGAAGAAGAGGTTTGGTGCAAACCAACCTGGTTTTTATTCAATCCTCATTTTTAAAACAAAGACAGAGGCACAATAGCCCTACTCCAGCATTCACAAGGAGGTCTTAACATTTGCACCCCTTGATGTTAACTGACAGTAGAGGTGGGCGGATCAATCTAAATATCGATAATATCGATACCAACGTTGGTATTGATATCGAATGATACTTGTGTAAAAAGATCGATCCTCAAGCTTTTCTTTTCTACCACAAGCCCTGACTGCTGCAAAGTGTAAATTCATTGGAAGTCTGTGCCTGAGACGCTGTCACTGTGTCCTCCGTTCGCCCTCCCCTCTCGTCTTGTCTTTTTACTGTACCGTCACGCGGCAAACATTTAGGTACTCAGCCTGGGCCCTCCCACTGGACCCAACCACCTCAGTGCTCTCCCCCCCCTCATCGAAACACACACATCATGGAGAGGGACAACAGAGCAGAAGAATCCAGGATGGTTTGGCTGTATTTGAATCATGAAAACGAAACAACAGCAAGTTGTGTAGTTTGCAAGAAAGTCTGTAAAATACAGTGGAAACACCACAAATGTATACAAGCACATGAAAAATCATGCGCAGGAAAACAAAGAGCTGCAGAAACGGAGAGAAGAGGAGAGACATCCCCCATTCCCAGGTCCTGACAGACCTTCAACCCTGAAACAAAAGTCACTGGCAGACGCTTTTCAGTCCAACAGAGAGGTATCCAGGTAGATAAGAGTGGTCATCTTCAGCATCAATTCATATAAACTTTCAAAGTATGTTACTTAAATCATATGTTACTGGAGCCAACTCAAAAAAATATAATTAAGACCTTGTAAGAAAGGTGTTATCTAAGATAAAATAGAATTAAGATAATCCTTTATTTATCCCACAACAGGGAAAGTTTATATAGTTAAAGCAACAGGAAAGTGCACACAGTGCAAATAAAATAACACAAGTAAGTACATTGTATTGGCCCGAATATAGGACGACTGATTAAAAGACAACCCCTATATTTCACATATCATTTTGGTAAAAAAAAATATAATGAAGACAATAAGGTTATTCATAAAACAACTTTTTATTGAACAACCATTATAGAAAAAAAATCACACAGAGATAACATTTTACTGTATTGTTAAACATTTAAATTGATGCAATCTTTTTTAGGAAGTATGGTATCGTACTTAAGGTAAGGTACGTGTCAGGTTTCCATGTTATTTAGGATTAAGGTATAGTACTATTCAATATACTGTATTCTCTTAAAATCTGAGACTATGACTCAGTGAATGAGCAACAACCATGTAGTTCAATAACTGCATTAATGATGTCAACAACTGCATAACCATCAAAGTCCAGCTATATTCAATTTCAAACACAACATTAATAATTCAGTCTTTAAAAAACAAATTCTGAACTCCAAAACGTTCAAAGTTTGAACATTTTGGAGTTCAGAATTTGTTCTGAAAGGAAGAAAATTCCTTATTTTTGTATTTTTCTGAAGAACAATTCTCTTTTGTATTGTGGTTTTTTCCTTTTATTCCTTAAAAAAAGTTTTATTTCCTAATGAATAACTTTGCTTATTACTGTTCCATTGTTTCAAAACAAACATGTTAATTGTGACAACAAAGTATTATTTTGTTGTCACCTATAAAGTTTGCTGAAATTCTATCGTAGGTTTTAACAAAAAGGTCAGCAATTTTATGACAGATAGAGCTTAATATGAAAAAGTATCGATATCGATATTGGTATTGACGATACTGGCCCTGTATTTACTTGGTATCGGATCGATACCAAAATTCTCAGTATGGCCCAGCTCTAACTGACAGCCTTATATGAACTCCCGTTACCCCCATCTCTCTAAGCCATACCACACAACCAGGGAGACAGACAGTCCCCTAGAACACCCAACGAATAAAAATACACATACATATATACAACACATTTCAATCAATAATTATTGTTCAAGTTAAATAACATTACAAAGATTTTACATGTTACCTTCCAATCTATCAATATTAAAAACACACTTCCCAACTCACAAACCCCCCTCCTTCATTAACACATGGGTTATCCTGGAACCATTAAATGGGGTTCAGGTCCTCCAGGGACTCTTTTAACCTGAACACGCAAGGAGCAAGACAACATGAAGAGTGAGACATGCACCAGCATTTTACCAACATTTACAGATTTGAATTACCCTGTCAAGATTCAATTATTAAAACAATCATCCACAGTATGTGTGCTTCTTTTTTTACAGGATATGTCAGATGACCAAGTACATCACTTATGACTTAATAAAAATACATTTAATCTCTGTTTGTGGAATCGACTTCCTATAATTGCTCGGTTAGAAACAGCATAAAGTGCTTCCCATATATGTAATGGAGAACTTCATTACAATCCCACTTGGCTTGTACACACTGTAAACCAGTACACACTTACAGTTACCATATATGATCTACAGATCATTTACTCCTCTATTTGTCCACTGACCAAAGCCACCACTGTTTTTTTAGTCCTTTCACATACCAACAGTAAAAGTGGCCATGAAGGCAAACACCACAAAATATACCTCTTCCCTTCCATACATATTGTTTTGATGCTTGTAAAAATATATATATGTTTTTTTTTTATTCTTGGAGAAGCGGCTGGATGAATTATGCAAGTGTCCTCCTCCCTTGGCAGGATATGCGCCTTAAAATGCTGACAAAGATTTCCTGTCAGCATGTAAGTCACATGAGGGGAAGAGAAACCACTTTACAGTTCATATACTTGTGAAGGAATTAAAGGAGGGCTGGACTGCAAAGAGGTAGGGATATCGTATTGATAACTAATCATATTTCAAGATTTAGGTACGTTTAAGACTTCCAGGTGAAAAAAAAAGTTGTATTAAAGGATTTGTTTCTTCTTTTACTTGCTGGTACAAATTTAAGACTTGAGTTGTATTTTTCTCTTTTGACTTTTCATACTCAGCATCCATCCATTTCTGGAATGGCTTTAAGAGCATTCACCCAAGTGCATGTGTATGAAAAGCAAGGAGTCTCAAAAGAGAAGGACAAATCCAGCATCCAGTGCCTCGAGTGCTATGACCGAAATGCATACATAGGGACAAAAGATGGGACAGTCCAGCACCTGATCCTGAGCAAAAGCACAAATGGAGTCCTGGGTCCAGGCCAGAGCAGAACCAGAGAAGGTAGGGCAAGAAAACTGGGCTCCAGCAACTCTATAGTCCAACTGAGGGCAGTCCCACTTCTCAACCATCTGCTCGTCCTGTGGGACCGGAGCGTTACCGCCCTCAACATGTTCTCCTTGGAGCCCGTTCCAGCTCTGAAGAAGATCCAGTACGTCTCTGTGTTTGAGGTGTGCGACTCATCGCTTGACGCTCAGGAAGCTTGTGTGCAGATGGTGACATTCATCTAGCCGCAGGAAAGTGATCCAGATCCACGTTGTGGGCGTGAACAGGTGGGAAGTTGTGAAGGAGGTTCCCCTGCTCCAAGAACCTGTGGCTTTGGCTGTTGACGGTTGCAAGTCTGTGCGTTGCCACCGCTGACAAGTATATCCTCTGTGACATTGAGACTGGGACCAGCGAGGAGCTGTTTCCCCACAATCACAGAAGGCAGCATGCATTTGTTACCTCAGTGGGGCGAGGGGAGTTCCTCCTGAAGGGGCCTGAATGTTTGGGTAAGAACTGGAAATGTCCCAAAGGCTGCTGAGCCCAGATTTCACGTGTCAGTGTTTGTTTTATGTCCAAATCAGATATCAAGTCCCAAAGCCCATCTATCCACTCAGCTAGAGGATATTTATTTTGACAGGAAATTATTTCGCTCATCTTTATCCCTCAGGCATGTTTGTGATGAAGACAGGGACGTGCCAGCGACCTCCCCTGAGGTGGCCTCGAGAGGTGCTGGCAGCCGGAGTATGTTTCCCTTACGTCCTGACCCTCGAGCCACAAATGCTGTCTGTCTACAGCATGTTAGATCAGCAGGCCAAACAGACTCTGAGTCTCAGCGGAGGAAAGGGCCTGCTTTCCACATCAGGTAAAAACAAGCAAAGTCACGTCAGCACAACGGTTCCGAGCAGACCCAGGCGCCGGGAGCCTGGCAAAATCAGGCTCCCGGCGCAGCAGACGTAGTTTATGTCTGCATGTGATTCAGTCAATCATTCTGCAGCTGCTGTTCCTACTCACTGATAGTGTCTGGAAAAACAAAAGCAAAATCTCCCCTCAGATGGCGTGCTAGTGTTCACAGAAAAGAGATGTTTTCAGCCTGAGCCTGGTGCCGTTCGAAGAGCAGATCCGAGAGCTGCTGGGACATGACAGGGTTGAGGAGGCCTTACTGCTGCTGGACGGAGTTCAAAGCTATTATCCACTTGAGTCAAACAAGGTAAAAACTGGATTAAACAGAGGAAACTTACATAGTTCGCCTAAGTAGCTTTTTTTTCTCTTCAGTTTTTCTTTATCTATATCTGCTTTTATCTGGCATTATTCATTCCAACAACATTTATACAGTTTCATAATTTCAGAAATGTATAGTGGTGTAGATAACCGAGTGGCCTTCCACTCTAGTGCTCGAATTGTGTATTTAATCACTGCTAAACAGGTTCTTCAAGCTATGAGCTAATTACATTTGTGAGTTCATTGTGTTCCAGTAGGATTAATCCAACTGGGGGCAGCAGATGGCAGATGACATTTGGTGGAATTTGCTCCACATGTCAGGTTATAGTGGAGGATGTAAAAATTAATAGGCCAGCAATACCCGCCTCTGTGATTTCTCCCATGTTTGGTTCCATGTTGTTAAATTTATTTTTATTTTTTTCATGTTTTGTAATACATTTCGGTTGTTTATTTTTAAAACTGGCAGGAGCTGCAGAAGGCCATTACTTGCATGGCTGGATTTGTTCACTTTTACCAGGAGGATTTTACTGGGGCCAGAGATCTATTCCTGTAAGAGCAAAACCTCAGAAAGAGAAAAACCTCAGAAAGAAATTAGACTTTTCTACCGAACTCTCCACTATAGTCCGACTGAAAGGAGTAATCTTTGTCTTATTGGTTAGTAAAGGTGAGCTGGACCCCAGAGAAATCATCCACGTCTACCCTCACATGCAGTCGTGTCTCAGCGAGGGCTTCCAGTCTCAGTTTGATCAAGTAAACAACCGCAGAGACCTCCAGGTGCTCTGGCAGGAGGACAGAAGCATATTTCATCATTACCTCACCTTCCTGGGAGACTTTCTCAGAGCAGTCAGGAGAACAGAGCGAGGCCTGACGTGCAGTAAGGAGGTGGATGGCGCCCTCCTGAGGCTGTACGTGCAACTGGAGGACGTAGAAAATTTGCAGCAGCTGGTGACATTTCCAAATGAGTGCAGCCTCGACCTCTGCGTCCCTGTTTTAGAGCAACACAACAGGTGAAAATGCAACATTTTTTTGTTGCAAAACTATATTAGGGTGGCTTGCTATGGTCACATATTCTATCTGTTGCTGTCAAACAATTCAACATGATCCTGAAACATTCATTTCCAATAATTTGTACAATTTCTGAAGGACTGCTGTCTGACCTTTTTCATTTTTAGATTCTTTGCATTAGGCTTCCTCTATGAAAGTCATGGATTACAGAGCTGTGCAGTTGAGGTATTTATTTTCCCCAAAACATCACAGTTACACAACATTTGTACATTTCTGAATGTTATAGCTTGTTGTATTCTCCCAGACTTGGGTGAAGATTGTAGATGGCCTCCACAGAGACCCCACCTGCTCCGATGTTTATGGACACATAGTGAAGACTCTTGTTCAGCTGAAAAACAGAGAGACTGTGTGGGCTTTTGCAGACTGGACTCTGCAAAAAAACCAGGAGGTGATGTTTTTTTTCATTTGTTTAATATCTTTAACTCAAACTGCAGAGGGCAGAGTTGTACAATATAACTGTTTTGTAAACATGCATGAGGTTAAATGCCCTCCTTTGCATTAATTAATTTGCGCTTATTTACTTTGGTTTTCAATTAAACTGCTTTTCCTATTAATATTTTCCAAAGGTAGGTGTGCAGATTTTCATCGAGCGTCCACCAGATGATCAGTTTGAGAGCCAGGAAGTCCTTGCTCTCTTGGAGAAGTATCCAAAAGCATTGCTTTTGTATCTTGAGTTCCTAATCTGTGATTTGAACAGTGAGGTGGGTGCTGCAGCTGCAGCCTTTCTCGTCTTATCGCCTAACAGCTTTTTGAAATCCACAGAGGTACAAATGATGAAATCTGCCCTCAGGAGGAGAGATATCACAGCCGTCTGATCCTGGCATATGTTACTCAGACCCTCCAAGAGCAGGTGGAAATGGAGTCAGATGTCCGGGCAACCAGAGTGAAGTTGCAACAGCTGCTGTGGGAGTCCAAATTCTATGACATCTCCACTGTTTATGGTATGTGGATACCCCACGTAAGAAACAATCATCAAAGAGTCATTAGAAAACACATAAAAGTCTTATTTTTCTCATTGTAGAGAGAATGCAATCGACAAGCCTGCACCTGGAGAAAGCCATTCTCCTTTGGTAGGACTGGTGATCACCTCCAGGCACTGCAGTTGCTTGTTGATCAGGAGAGAGACCGTCCAGGCAGCAGAGGCCTACTGCTGCAGGGCTGCCCAGGATCAGGACTCAGAGCTCAGAGAAGGCCTGCTTTTCACTCTGCTCCAAATCTACCTGAGCTCCCCGGATCTCACGGGGGCTGCCGTGGACCTGCTCAAGAACCACCCTCAGGTTTTTGTCGCAGAGAAGGTCATCCAGCTCCTTCCTGATTCCTGGTCTGTTCAGCTGGTCTCCCACTCTTTAATTGGATCTCTCAGGAGGACCTTCCACCAGAGGCAAATGTCCGAGGGTGCAAAAGGCTTTATCTCAGGCAGAGCTCTTGAGGCACAAGGTCGTTCGGGTGTGTTTGGTGACATATTAAACATTTTTTTTCTCTTTAATGAATGGTACATGCAATTGTTTCCTCCTTTTTATGCATCGTGTTGCCTTTTTTTTTCTCTTTACTGCAGATGCAAGCTTCAAAAATGATGTTCAGAGTGGACAGGGAGCAGAGGTGTATGGTTTGTCAGAAAAACTTTACAGAGCCAAAGTTTATCCGTAGTCCACGAGGTGAGCTGATGCACACAAGCTGCGCCGGCTCTACATTGTAAGGATGGTGCTCAAATCCTGGCAGCTTTCTTAAATCGTCTGTTTTTAGAAAAATGTGTATCAATGCGTTTTTGAATCTTTGCCTACCTGATCATTTTTCCAGATGAAACTGAGTCACTGAGGCAAGCAGTCTTCTCCAACGATTCATTTCATGGGTCTAGAAACAGACATGTTCTCTAATTAGATAAAAGAAAATACATTGCACAAATAGCTGGTCTCAAAATGCAAAAGAGCAAGGAGTGCAGTTTTCCAGGGAGACATGTCTGAGCCATATCCTAGAGACACTGTGCACATAGTCATAAAATGAATTGTGGAGGACACTCTGGGGAATATATCCACTGATCAGAGAGTGGGGTTTTTACATGGAAACCATCTGTGGTGAACTGATGACCAAAGAAAATTTGACCATGCTCCACTGCTCTATATATTCATCTCTCCCATCACAGTTTCCACTCTGTATATTTGTCTGCGTAAAGCTGAAAATAGAGCAGTCAACAAGCGGGAGGCTGCACGTGAGAGGCTTTTTTTATTCCACTCATGCATTAACGTACATTTATGTCGCAGTGAAGTGCAATTTTGGGCTCGTTTATTTTCTTGATTGAGTTTAAGAGAAACCATGTGATGTTGTCTGAGATACGAATGCAATCAAAGGCTACTGTATCAACATCTCTGTATAATCAGGGATCATGATACACAGTTTCCCAATGACCCAGACTTCAGTGTCTCTACATAATGTTCCATATAAATGCAAATTATTAAATCATATGACACCACATGATTTAATATGGGGATTTAATATATCTCATTGGTTGTTTTTCTATTTCAGCTATCTCAGCTTTCTTTACAATGCATTTTGATACAAGACGCCTAAAGGAACAGCATCTTGTACATTTGGCTGAGCTGCCTTTAAGGTTTCAGATGGCGATGAGGTGTCTACTTGCAGTGTGACGAACAATAAATAAAACAAGTCTATTTTTAGGGTAGGGTTTTTAGTTTTGAGTTAAAAGGGAATATGAATTTGTAGCCAGTTTCTTTGATGTAGAGATTTTGAGCTGCAAACATCAGCAGTCAACTTGTACGGACTTATGACAGGATAGCAGCAACCGGACAGGGCTTCACGTACAAACCTTTTCTGTGTATGAGCCTTTTTCTTACACTTTCTGTATACATGTAAAGTTAAAATGACCACAGTTTGTCTGTAGTTACCGTATCTACACAATAATTTAAGTGGAATGACATGATTGAGCCTAGTCAGTTTAAAATAGCTTCTTTTTTTTTTCTGCCCCTATATTCTGTTCTCACTCAAAACGGCTTTAGTTCACATTGTTTTGATCTCTAATGGAAGTTTACACTCTCACCCTCTGATGACAGACCTGGAGTTGTTTTAGCTCCTGAATGAATTAAGGATTGTGAATTAATTTGTTGTTGTTGTTTTTTTTTTGTCGAGGTTTTTTCATTTTTCTCCTTCAAAGTATCCAGTCAATGTCCCACAGAATCAGTCTTTATCAAAGGTTTAACCAAGCTTAATGGTCACATGAGAAATGCACTTGACTTCTGTAAGATTTTGATTTGATTTTAAATATCTCACACTGGTGATAATTTAACCTCTGACCCATGAATACAATGACTAAAAGCCCAAACACATTTTTTTCCATCTTCTTCATTTATATGGTGGAAATTTGCCACATTTTCAGATTTAGCACCTTGTATCTTTAAAAATGTCAGTGTCTTTCAGGCGGTATTGTTTTTTTTTTTTTTTGACCACTTGCAGTAATGGTGTTACAAAGAAATGTTTTCCTCATCTCTGGTGTTTACCACCAATCATCAGTAATTAAAAGAAAAAGAGAGAGAGGGCCAATTCATGGAAACATTTAGTCATTCAGTGTATTCAGGTTGCCAACACTCACTTTTTAGGAATCTAATGTTTTAGGACTTGGATTTGATCAGCTGAAGCAACAACAGATGTCCGCACAGGCTTGTGCGGTTGGGCTGAGCATGATGGGAGCATCAGGGGAAGAGGAGCGGCAGATGAAGCGATTACTCTGGAACGGGATAAATCTGGGCTCACCAGACCACATGACTTTTCTTCATTGCCCCAGAATTATCTTTAGGCTCCCTAGAAAAATTAAGCCGCTTTTTTTTCTTTTTTTAATCTAACCACACCAGTAAGTGGTTTTCTTAAGGCTACACAGCTGTCTAGTGCGTATACCTTGATCTCTCCTCATACTGCTGGAGTGGGAATGTGCTTACTTTCACTATTAAATGTTACCCTGAGTTTTGATTTTCTTTAATTAGATTTCACATAAAGTTGAAGTAATGTCTGATCTTGATGATTCAGGGTTTTTTTTTTTTTTCCTGAAATTGGTCTTTCTAGAATGGTTCTAGTCAGGTGGCAGTGTCACCTGACTGGAACCTGTACCTGTGTCACCTTCTCCATACGCTATATGAGACATCATCATAGCAGTTGTTGGCAGGCGACAAATATCGATCCACCCATTAACTTCCACTCACCTGCTTATTTGGGTCGTGGGGTCAGCAGTGAAGAGGTCCATACCAAGGCGCTACAAGAGGTAATCTCTCCACTGTGTCCTTTGTCTACACCTCGACCCAGTTGGACATGCCCAAAAATCTCCCTGTTGCATCCAGCAGCATCCTGAAACAGACGTCATGACACTCCAATGAATTGATTTTTGAATAATTTAGCAGTTTCTCAGATCATTATTATTTCAATTTAACACTGACACTCTCATATACGTATGTCGAGTAGTTTCAAGATAATTTCTCTTTGGTGATTAATACCTTATTCAATCTGAAGTAAAATGGTAAATGGACTTCACTTATAAAGCGCTTTCCTGACACCATCATGGTGCCCCCAAAGCGCTTTACAATGGCCTCTCATTCACCCATTCACACACCAGTGGGCGGCTGCTGCCATGCAAGGCGCTGCCAGGCCCACTGGAGGCAAGTTAGGGTTCAGTGTCTTGCCCAAGGACACTTTGGCATGTGGACAGTTGGACCCGGGATCGAACCGCCAACCGCCAACCTCTCAGTGACTGGACGACCCGCTCTACCGACTAAGCTACAGCCACCCTAGTAAATTTCTTTCTCGACAATGATGGTTCAACATTGTCATTCAGAGTTTGAATAATGCACAGGGAAGTTCTGAAACACATTTAGTAGTTCCAGCAGTCTTCTTAGCTTGTTTTATTTGAATGTTGTGCTTGTTTGTTTTCATCCTTGCGGTCTAGTTTCCATGTGATATATCAACTGGACAGTTTTAAGTGCCTTTGATTAGCATACTGATGAGACCTATTGGATACATGTTTAAAAAAAAAAGGCAAACAGTCTGCTGCAATCTTCAGCAGTTGAAGAGGAAAGTATGGTACGTATCCAGACATTGGTCTCCCATTATAGACACACATGCTGCCACAGAGTCAACAACAGAAGGGAAAACAAGAACATTTTCTTCTTGTGCTTTTCTGCAGTTCAGAAGAAGAAAAGTCTGCTGTCTGGGATGTAGGATGTAATTAACTACACATAAAGAGTTTTGTTTTGAACTGTCAAAGAATGTTGTAGCGGTGGAATAATGCTCTGTTTAGGTGCACATTTTCACAACTCAAAACCTACTTAACATCACTTTGAAACTTGAGAATCATCTGTACAGTGAATGTGACTTTTATGCAACAATACAGAAATGAAGGACTACTTTCATATTCAATGCCTTTGAGAGTCTTTGGCTCCAAAGAAAGCATGTGTTATATGCTGATAGCCTATAAGAAGCACAGCAGGTACCTCACCAAACAACCTCTAGTAGGAAAATGAATACACAATGCTTCTCTGTGCATCATTCTTCGTATTTATAGTGAAAGCCACAAATTACCATATCATGTCCCTTATGACGCATTTTTGAGTCTTAGTGGTCGCAGAGACACAAGGAGAATCTCAATTTGCAGCCCTTTTGGGAGCAATAATAGTAAGGCAGCAGAAAACCTAAGTGATTGAACTTTAATTCCCGCTCTCCCCAGCAGAACTAATTCAGTAGATATAGCTGAACTACTATGGGAATAAATAGCCAAGGAGGATGATCAAAACAGATCTTTTTTTGAAGTCCAAAGGCAACACTCTCATTTTCGTGGATTACCACCTCTGGGTTGGCAGGAAGCCACTGGGAGAAATGTCTAGGGTATCCCACTGGAGACACAGAGAGCAGAGACGCTGACCACAGACACCCACCCCTACCCTCCTGCACGGTGCCACGCGATATATACATCATACTGTACAGTACAGAGTCAGGCCATGCCTGCAGGGCTAATATTGTATCTCTTTGCCTCTTTCAGTGCATAAAAGTGTTTTCTTTACTGGATATTTTCAGAAATATACACATCCATTTTATTCATAATGGCCACTTGAAGTGTAGTGCAGAAATATTCACTTATTTACCCTCCAATAATTAGTTTACCCAAGAGGTAAATAAGATCACTGCAAACACGGCTAAGTGCTTTGGGACTGTTGATAAATTACTAAAAGGGAAAGGCGTGTCTTCGAAAGAAAAACAGGTTTTCTTAATTTTCAAGGTGAAAAGGCTGGGTTACATAATTATTAATAGTTTAGGTAATTTCTAGTCACTATCCACTGACAATTAGAGCTCACACAGTTTTTCCATCACCTGAGAACATCTCTCAGCATCATTATTAGCTAATATTTCCTTGTTTGCACATTCAACTAATGCAGAGGAACATTATCAGTCATTTAACACTATTTTTGTCGCCACCCTACAAACATCAGTCCAACATTTATTTGCCTCAAGCTCACTTTCTGGTGTCTAACACCTCCAGTGAAATAGAGGGCTTCATCCTCTTTTAAATGTGAACCATAAAGCTGCAGGGAGCAAGAATCGATTTTAAAAAGAAACTCATATTTCAATCAATCTTTGTATCTCCTTTTTTTTCCAGTTTTAAACTCTCTATCTTTTCTTTTGCCAAAAAAAAAAAAAAAATCCAAAAAATATCAGACATGACCTCAGATGCACAAAAAAATGCACAAATTATTTCTAGATGAAACAGTGAGGTTTTTCTGAAACGAGATGGTTGTGGATGTTGATAAGACGTCTTTTAATTTAGAGGCTTTTGTCACTTTTTTCAGCTGTAATTTTGGCTCATTTATGTGGCGTAATATCTGTCAGAAAATCCTGAGTGAGCAAAAACTTTCTGAATACAGAAATATGTATGTGTGCAAAAGTCTAAAGTTCAGCCAGAATTGTTGTTTTCATCAAAGTTTTAATGACCATCTATATTTACACTGTCCCATATTAATGTCTGCAATTATATTAATTAGGATTTAATTTCTTTTTTATTCCCTATTTTTGATTTAAAGAGACAAGTTTGGTTTTGTGTGACCTCAAACAGACGGGAAGATAATCAGTCTGAAGAAGCAAAAGTCTATTCTGTGCTTAATCTTAAAAAATAGATTTCTCCCATGTCAAAACTGTCCACGAACTCTTGACCCGCTACGACAAAAATCACAGATAGCTTGAACAAAACTTCTGGTGTGTGGATGCTGGACTGTTCTTTGAAGATTTTCTGCATACATGTCAGTTTAGAAAAAACTTTTTAGGGCATCAGTGAAAAAATTGTGCTCTAATTATCGCATTGGTTGAAAAAAGTTGTGGGGTCTTTGAACACAATGAAACTATCTTGACCAGTTGAACATAGCGCCAGTGAATCAGCTCTTCAGATAAACAGTGAATGAAGTCACAACAATTTTGTCAACTTTTTTGCTTTTCTTCTACCATCAAAAGTTCTGCATTACTGACCCGTCACCGCAGAGAAAGGCATCAGTCCAGTCTGAACGTAGACAGCGCTGTTTGCTGTGTTTTAAATGCAGACAGAAAGTCCAGACTTTGTTACCAGTCACCTTAAGGTTTAAATCAAGGCAACGAGACTTTCTCTTCTTGGTTCCTGAAGACATTTCATCTTCCGTGAGCAAGGCTTCAGGATGTAACACACCGTTGGAACATCAGATGTAGAGCAACACGTAGTCACAAAAATTGCTGACTCACGCAGATAGCTAGCCGCTGTAGGTTAGCCAAGGACAATGCTTACAGGACGTGACCTTTTTTGATTATTTTCTTCTTTTTTTTTATTTAATGGAACACCTATGATGCTGTGACATGTTGAGGCAAATGTAAAGACAAGAGTTTAGCTTGAGCAGAGATTTGTGGGAGAGAAAATACGATAAGATAAGATACACTTTATTGATCCCCCAAGGGGGAAATTCAGGTTGATGAACTAAAATAACACAAAAAAAAATATTATTTTCAGCAGTTCATGAGCTTGCCAACATTTTTCTGAGCTCAAAACGCTCTGCAGCTCAAAGTAAAGTGCAGGTTGTTTTCCTTTTGAGATAAATTCATTCATGTCACTTCATTATCCTTATAGCTGATTTCATGTTCCAGTTAATGGAGCTTCCTTTAGCAACATGCAGGTAATGAATTTATTCCCACAAACATGGTCTCATGGTCTTTCCTATGTGAAACTATTATAATTAAAGCTCCGAAGCAAAGGGTACAAGTGCTTTGCATCACTGGGGACCTTTATCTGTGAGACTCTGCCTCATGTGGTGTTTGACATCACTGATTACAGAGCATGTGCCGCATTAAGTTACTGTTACTGTATCCTGGGAAAGTCGAAAAGTAGGACGATGCATAATTAGACATTTAGCGCCAATCTTACCCACAAATGAACACACCCTTTACCACAACAGATAGGCCAAGGAGTTAAAAATGTCCCAACGCCCACCAAGAGCTGGAGCTTTAAACACCCCTCCTTGGCTGTCAAACACTGAACTCACAGTCACCCATTCAATAGAGGCCCAAGGGGGCATGAAATCCAGTAGTAACCCCAAAAGACCTCAGTGACATTTCTGCAGAAATCAGTACCTTCCTGCTGAAGCCCCATGAACCGTCATAAACTTTCATGTAGCAAAAAGAAAAGCTCCAAAACTGAGTCAAATTAGAGGTACAACCTGCTTAAACATAGAATTACAAGTCTATCTTTACAGATCGAAAGCATCGAAAGGATATTTTTGTGAACCCTAACTACCATGGAGCAAAGAAGAATGGCACAGTTCTTAACTAACATAAAAATCTTGTGCACCAACACATGCTCATACTGTATTGTTTCTCAGCTGTGACGAGTGAGACAGTGCATGGTTGCCTGTTTTTGTGGTAACGCTGGGACAATCGTCTCCCCGTCTCTCACTCCAAGGTAGCTGGAAATGACTCCAGCCTCGAAGAGATGTGTCTTTAAGGGCCAAACAGCTTTTTCCGACATTTTTGTCCCTTTGTAGTGAAATTTACACTCAACATTAAAGCTTCTCTTTATTTTAACTTTTTTATCTGTTATCTTTGTACTATCAAACATAAAACAATGCCTCTGTAGCTCTTTTTGATTCATATGATGGAGTGTTTTCAGAGTTACAGTAGTAATTTGGTACTTTTTGGTACTTTTGGTATAAGACTGAGTCACTGTGAATGAAGCTTTATCTCTGATGGAGGATTTTCTGATTGCTATCTACAGTAAACTGTCAAACATGTGTTCAAACCCTGTGGGTCCAGATATACCAGTAAGTTAAAGAGTAGTCATCATTGTGGTAACAGCACTGTGGATCACAGCACCCTAAATAAAGCTCTTTAGCTTTCCATTGTCTAAACACCAAAAACCGCTGTGAGCTCTATAACATAACGCTGTGTATGTTAAACATTATGCTGAACAAAGCAAGAAAACCATGGCAACAGCCTCTATTATATGTGTGAGTAAACCAGAGCAGGCATGTTCTTAAAGCTCGTAAAACCTGGGAAAATATGTTTGAATACTCTGTTTTAATCTAGAGGAAAAAATACAAAAGAAACTCTTTTTTTTAATGTAACAACAAAATGTATATACTGTACACGCATAATTGTTTAATCCAAGAATCCCGATTAAAGCACAGTTTTCAAAATTATATGTCCTATTCAAGCACAGAGCAGAAGAGTTGTTGGTCTATACAGGGTGAAATCTGTACTGAGTGTGAATCATTATGAATTTTAAATTGAATCCAGATAACTCCTGTCACACTGAATAAAAAACCTATTAAATAGAAAAATAGAAGTAGTTTCGTAATTTTATTTTATTTTAATCTATTCCATTGTATTTATTAAAATGGGCTGGTATGAAGTGCATATGAAAACGTAATGTCTCATGCCGGCTTCACACTGTACAATTTTTACCATTTTATAAGATTAATACAAGCCACATTATACAACGTGAAATTGATAGATTATTTATTTACTGCATGTTACACTGTTCAGTTGAACAGAATTAAAACAGGCACTTAATCCTGGCTAAGACGCAGAAATTTGGGGTAATATTGGATTCAGACTTGAACTTTAACAGCCACATTAAAGCAATAACATCATCAGCTTTTTACTATATAAAAAACACTGCCAGAATCAAAGGAATA
Source organism: Hirundichthys speculiger (assembly GCA_018398805.1). Lineage (NCBI taxonomy): Eukaryota > Metazoa > Chordata > Actinopteri > Beloniformes > Exocoetidae > Hirundichthys > Hirundichthys speculiger. Next base: position 1,357,165 of record JAGFBZ010000483.1, read on the forward strand.
GTTTCTAAGCCAGATTTAGAAAGACTAATCCATGCATTCATCTCCACCAGGTTAGACTACTGTAACGGCCTGCTCACTGGGCTCTAAACCAGCTGCAGTACATCCGGAACCCTGCTGCACAAGTCCTGACTAGAACCAGGAAATACGACCATATTAGTCCAGTCCTGAGGTCTCTGCACTGGTCCTGACTAGAACCAGGAAATACGACCATATTAGTCCAGTCCTGAGGTCTCTGCACTGGCTTACTGTCCCTCAGAGAATAGACTTTAAAACAGCTCTACTTGTGTACAAGTCTCTTCATGGCCCCAAAGTACATCTCTGACATGTTAGAGCCATATGAACCAACCCGGACTCTGAGAACCTCAGGTAGTGGTCTCCTGTTGGTGCCCAGAGTCAGGACTAAACAAGGTGAAGCTACGTTTCAGTTTTATGCTCCTAAAATCTGGATCAGTCTTCCAGAAGATGTGAGACAGTCCTCAACTCTGACAATGTTCAGATCCAGGCTGAAAACATTTCTGTTTAGATGTGAATATGACAACTGAAAGGATTTTATCTGCACTCTTCATTTATAATTTAATTTATTTTTCTTTTAAATTCATTTTTATTTCAATGTATTATTTATTATTTTTATGCTTGTATGGAATTATTCTATTTGCCTTCTTGTGATTTTATGCATCTGTAAAGCACTTTGAATTGCCTTAAGACAGAAGTAAAACAAGTATCTTTCAGGCTTTGAGTGCAACATCATCGCGTCCACCTCAGGTTGCTGCTAACGCAGCGGCGGTGAATTAAAAGTTGGCATTAGTGATGTTTGTGTGCTTTGAAAAGGAAAATCATAAAGAAAAAGGAAGTGTCTTTCTTTTTAATTTGCACATTTACACATTTTTCCTCCTTGTTTCCTCCCATTGTATCTGGCGCTGTTGCTGGTAGGCTCCTGTGCTGTGTGGATGCGCTGATGTTCGCAATCATAATGTGTCCCTGTGGGTTGGTTAGGCTGACAGAGATGGTAGAGGCAGTGAGAGCAAGTTCTGTGTCTCACATGGGCTGTTTTCTTCAGTTCCATGTACGCAAAGTGTATTGTGAATTAACAAGTGTATTGTCTCATCTGCCTTGACTCACAAATGAGCTTTAGTTCATCCCATTCCTTAATCAATATAACATGGCTCCATCCTTTGCAGCTAGAACAGCTTCAAGTCTTCTGGGAAGGCTGTCCACAAGATTTAGGAGTGTGTTTATGGGGATTTTTGACCATTCTTCCAGAAGTGCATTTATGTGGTCAAACACTGATGTTGGACCAGAAGGCCTGGCTCTCAGTCTCTGCTTTAATTCATCCCAAAGGTCTTCTGTCAGGTTGAGGTCAGGACTCTGACAAGTCAAGTTAATCCACACCAGACTCTGCCATCCATGTCTTTATGGACCTCGCTTTGTGCACTGGTGCACAGTCATGTTGGAAGAGGAAGCGGTCAGCTCCAAACTGTTCCCACAAAGTTGGGAGCATGGAATTGTCCAAAATGTCTTGGTCTGCTGAAGCATTCAGAGTTCTTTTCACTGGAACGAAGGGGCCAAGCCCAGCTCCTGAAACAACAAGCCCACACCATAATCCCGCCTCCATCAAACTTGGATCAATGCAGTCAGACAAGTACCGTTCTCCTGGAAACCACCAAACCCAGACTCTTCCATCAGATTACCAAATGGAGAAGTGTGATTCTTCACTCCAGAGAACGTTCCTCCACTGCTCTAGAGTCCAGTGGTGGCTGCTTTACACCACTGCATCCGACGCTTTGCATTGTACTTGGTGATGTCTGGCTTGGATGCAGCTGCTCCACCATGGAAACCCATTCATGAAGCTCTCTGGACTGTTGTTGAGCTAATCTGAAGGCCACATGAAGTTTGGAGGTCTGTAGTGATTTGTTGCACAGGTGTCATCCTATCACAGTTCCACGCTGGAATTCACTGAGCTCCTGAGAGCGACCCATTTTCTCACAGATGTTTCTATAAACAGTTTGCATGCTTAGGGGCTTAATTGTATACACCTGTGGCCATGGAACATGTGATTCTGATCATTTGGATGGGTGAGCAAATACTTTTGGCAATATATTGTATGTTTTCCCAAGTTGTACTTGCCAAGCAGGAACGAGAGAGTCAGTTCGGTCTTTCCGTGATTGGAACAGCAGTGTACTTGAGAGCATCACAGCTCAGCTAGCAGGCTAAGACGTAATTTAAAAACACCTACGAATTTAACTGAGTATAAAATAAAACTCTGGACATTAATGTGACTCAGAATACACCATGGACTCCTGTCTTTAATCTTTATATGGTGTGTTCTTAATAGGTTTTTATGTTTTTGTATTCCAGTCATGTTGGAGTTATCAAGAAACTCAGTTTCTTTGTGTGTTAAGTTCTGGTTTGACTTCCCTTGATCCCATCTCTCCTGACTATCCACAGCTCTGCCTCATCAGCCCCTCTGAGTAAATATTCTATTGTCTTACACCTTTTTCCACTGCCAGTCTTGTGTTCTCTTATGCCATTTAGTCCTGTATCCCAGTGTTTTTTTTTTTTTTTTATATATTTTGGATTGCCCGCAATGCATCACTTTTGGTTTGGCATTTGGGTCTTCCACACCTCAATCCCAACATTTTCGTACACCTCAGAGGAGCGAATTAAGCAGCTTGTGTGTGAGTTAGAGCTGACAAATACGGAACAAGGATTGCCTCTGCTGAAATTACAGCAACCTATCCGGTTTGAAAATGGTGGATAAAATGAGGACACAGTCTGCGCTGTTGTGATGTATAGTTACATTTCTGGGGGAGGGTTGCAAGTCAAGCTACATTGTAGTGTGTGACGTAAATCACTGATAACAGCTACTCAGTGTGGGGGCCACGAAACAACTCAGACTGTATAAATTCATGGCAGTTTGAGAAAGCACTATGATGCTGATTTTTACACCGTATCCCTTACAGTTACAGAACTGGGTCCTCATAACACAATTTCTAAACTGTGTTCTATACAAACAAATTTGTGCCGATTTTTTGTCAAAATGCAGTGTTCAGTGTGCAGTATGTGAAAAATACCCAGATGGTGTACCGTTTCTGGAAATGTTCCCATTTTGTGACGGACCACTTTGTCTCTCATTGTGTATCCCATGATGCAATGGACCACTGCAGACTCTTTAAGCCACAGGTGTCAAACTGATCCGTGAAAGGGCTGTATGGCTGCACGTTTTTGTTCCAACCACGCAGCAGCACAGCTGACTTGTTTTAGTCAGTCAACTAGTTGTCCTCACTAAAGGTCTGAACCAGTTCAGTTGATTGAATGAAACAAGTCAGCTGTGTTTCTACATGGTTGGAACAAAAACCTGCAGCCACACGGCCCTTTCACGGATCAGTTTGACACCCCTGCTTAAGCCAATGGTGAATGAGATGAATAATTTTCCATAATTCATGTGGTTTGATAAAGATCCTAAAAAATATTATTCAGGTAAGGTCTGCTTCAAAAACTTGTTTGACAGAGTGTGTCCTTGGGAGCCTTGTGTGGCTCCATGTACCATTTTATTTCTTTATCCCCAAGAGATTCACGGTATCCACACTCTCGTTGAAGTTTATTGCTATGTCATATAAAAAGCACTAAAATAACTTGGAGCTTGCCCTTGTTCTTTGTTGGCAGCATAAGTCATATGGGTACAGACTGCGAGAACGGAGAGACTGGGCTTTTAACTCCCCAAATAACCTCCCCAGATTATAATATCAGGTTTGGCACATTTCCGACCTTTAATTTGCAGAGGGTGTTTCACAGTCATGAAACCTGAGAGAGATAATAGTGGGTGAAAGTATAGCTTGCAGAGTCTGCATGTGTATAGTTGTGGAATATAATTAGCTTAATTTCAATGAAGAAAACCACTCGTCTGTGAGGTATAAAGGGGATCAAACTTAACAGAGGGGCTTCACACTGTATGTATAAGTAAAAGTGTAGGGCTTTGAAATAGGTGTCCAAACATGAAACTCATCTCCACTACATTTGAAATCTCTTATTTCACCAAGGAAGATTGACAAATGTATCCAATTTACAACTGTGTTGCAACAAAAGCAACAGAGGAGAGCAGTTCAGCCAGGGGGGAAAAAAATGCTATGTAATGCTTGATTACAGACAGACTCATAAACCATTACCTCAGTTTAGGGTCTTTTTCTTGCATACCCAAATTCAGCAACAGTCATTTTTAAATCTGCTGTAAAGGGATCAAAGCAGGAGTGGCACATCTCCACTTAAGTCACGCACATCGCCAGTTTTACTTGGTTGTACTGAAGTTTTTAACATTGCTAAGATCACGGTTTTAGCTCTGTACCTGCAACTAGCTCAGCACAAAACATTAGACAAAGTTAGCGACTAGCCGTAATGTAAAAGTGCAACTGTCAACACATTTAAGACGTTATGGGGCTCAGCCCTGAAGGGCTTTTGTGCCAGGAGAAGAATTCTTCATTCTACAAGCCAATGAAGAGAAGCCAAAATTGGAAAAATATGATCTCTCCCGCTGAGTCGCATCAGAGCTCTTGCTGCAAGATTTTTGAATTAGCTGGAGGCTTTACTGAGAAGGTTTGGGACACCTGAATCAGTTCTTCTGCCTTACCCTGAGTCATCCTATCTGAGGCCAGTCCTAATTTTGACATTATTACACAGAAGAAAGCAGAAGCACTAGTAGCACTAAATGCATTAGATCCAAAGAAAACAACCTCAGTCTTAAGGCTGATTTATGCTGCCATAGATGTGAACCTGACGCCTTACGCTACACCGCACCCTGACGTGCACCTCTCTCTAACTATGCGTGAGAGTCGACGCGGACCACAAGAAATGTGATTGGTCTGCTTTGTGGATTTGCTCTTCTTCGTCTGCGTATTTCCCACCACTACTTCTTCATTGTTTTCAAGTCAGGCAGAATGGTAGTTTGCTACAATGTTTGGAAAAATACTTTTCTAAGGAAAAGAAAACTCAGCACTGCTAGCTACAGTGGTACAGTGGTACAGCTTGGTACAGCTCCAGTGGTTGGTGGTAGAATTACAGAGCGACATCAACAATATTGCATGAGTCTAAACACCAAGACGACATGGGGCAGTTTGTAGCCTTCGTGCATAAATCAGAAACATAAATTAGCCTTTATGAGTGTACCAACAAGGAATTAGCAGTCATCCAGGCCTTTGAGTCTTTCTTCTGCTGTCCAGCTGACTGCTTTCATCTAGCTTCACAAATACATACATCTGAGTATAACCTGTAAGCAATGAAAATTTATGCCATGCTGCCAAATCATATCACATAATGGAAGTGAACAGAACTGAACACCACAGCCAACTGAGTGAGCAACACTCCTTGTTCACATGAACAAACTGGAGTCTGTAAGAAAAATATGACTTAAGCCAGGCTAATACGGCTCCTTTAACCCCAAAGGCATGTTCAAGCCTCTGTGAATGGATGACGTGATCATACATTTAGAGAAAAAAAGTGTAGTGAAAACTTAATTGCCCCATGAAGAGATCAACAATAGCATTCACTGCTAGTGTTTCTGTGCTATAATGTGATCTGATGTGAGTCCAAACAAAAAATAATCCTGTGCAAATAGTTGATTTGTGACATTTTTGCAGGAAATTTGGGGAAAAAAGAAGACTTGATAGAGATCTATAATTTGTTACCATCCTATTTCAAGTTCCCTCCCCCTCTCCTTTTTTTTTAAGTTTAATCACAGCAGCCTTAAAAGCCTGAGGTGCTCAGCATGTCAATAAAGATGGAGACAGAAATGTTAATGGGGGGGGACTTCTGCTCATAAATTAGGCATTCAAAGAATCCACAGTGCTAACAGGTTGGGATGAAAATCCAAATGAGAAAGGCCCCGTGAAAAAGTGGAAAAAGAAAACTGTTACTCTGCCCACAACAAAGAAACTGGAAGATTGAGAAACACCTCCGGCAGCAGAGTTCACCAGGAAGTTATATGAGCTTGTGTTCAACTTAAAACAAACAGATAAATAAAGATTCTGTATGTTGTTAAACAAATAATCCGTGTCTCTAAATGAAAAACAGTATTCCCTGCTACAACCGAGGTAGGTGCAGCCTGAATTAGATGCACACAGCACCACAGTCTGCTAGTGAGACTGGTTTCCATCTTTGGGAAAGCATGTTTGATCAAATGCCCTGTCCCTTTATTGGACAGCCACTTCAGAAAGCTGTTTCCATTTAAGTACTCTTGCAAGAGTTTCCAGACGTAGTCCACCTGTCTGTCTGTCTGGCACATGATGGGACTCAAACAGCAGCGAGGACCACAGTTTCATCCGACCACATGCTGTTGCAATCTGACCAGAAAGGGGCCAAACCAATGTCAACAAAGTGGCAGAAAAACTGCACCAGTATTAGGACTGTAATTCTTTCTTCCTTTACCACAGGACCTCAGACTTCCACATTTGGAGATTTTGTTTGTAATACAGAACTGTAAATAGCTGAGAAAAATACCAATTGGAAAGTCTTTAAAGTCTTATATGTTCCATTCAGCCAAGTTAGCAGTCCGTTTGTGCTGTTCGTCCTCAGCTGTCCTGCTGCAATGTTGTGCTATAGAAGAAGACATATACTTACAGGGTTAAGATGTGCTTTCAGAGCAAAGCCATTAACCTTTGAAAACTGTATTTACAGTAACTGCAGCATCCATAAGGATACTGCAGTTACTGTAAATGTAGTAACCAGAAGGAGAAAAGGGAGATTTGCTGCAGGAATAGTAGAGATTAACAAAGACGCTTTGTCGGGAAAAAAAGGTCAAAGACCAAAAATAGGCATCAGTTCTGTCCTAGAAAGATCTTCCAGCAAGTTGTCATTGCAGTTAAACTATACATGCTGCAATTGAGGGAGAGAGTGCAGGGAAGTGACATTATAATTATTATGTTAAGAGGAAGGGAAAGTTTTACATGTGGACTCGGCTGGTTAACAGGTCTGCAGTCGTGGTCACTTAAGATAGCTGCAGTGTGCCGAAATTACAGAGCACAATGACTCACACTCTTTCTGTGTTTAAGACTCCTTGGCTCTGCTCGAGGTGGGACGAGCCCTCCCAGTAAAATCAGGCTGTCCGCAGAAAAAAAAATGCAGCCTCATCAAAATAACAAACTCTTTGTTCTGCTCCGCGGCTCCAGCCAAACAGACCACCTGGAAGCAGTCATTATTCTGTCATTTGTTGATCAGCTCAGAGAGCAAAAGGCATTTCAGAGTCATGCTGGTCATGTTGTATCAAAAAGTAAAAATAAACTGGAATTCTCAGGAAGTTCTCAGATTTTACATCTGTAAACATTTCCACACCTTTTTTTTGAATGAGTCTGTCTTCAGGATAAATGGGGCCTTCAGTTTCTTCATAAAAAAAAGAAATTATGAACAAGTGCAAATGTTATAAGAAAGAGAATTCCAAATGTTCACTGGTCCTGAAAGTTATCTGCTTAAAACTGCTGTTTTAACAGCTCATTTCATATAAATGTGGGTCTAATAGCTCTTTTAAAGATGTGCCGAAGCGTGGCTTTTCTTTGAGGGATAAAGGGATTAAATTACTAGTAATTTCACAGCATCGTTCAGAACACAAAAGCTCAGCCACTGTGTTGCAAACATTTTTGAGTAAATGTTCACCAAACACGACACAGTCAAATTTAGCATGTGAGCTTTTTACATTTCAGATTTGTTTTGTCTAAATGTCAAGGACCGTCTCAGACCTGTGGTTAGACAGGTCTAATGCTCTATGGTTTCCCTTGGTGATCAAAAGATAGACTGAAGGTGAGAAATACCTAAGACCCATGCTGTGGCAGACAGCTTCCCATGTTCACCTTTAAAGGCCACAGCAGACTCAAGACAAACTCACGCGACACAAATGTTTTTCCAGGCAGTATCCATCTTTGGCGTGTCTCTCTAAAATATTCAGCAAATATGAAGCTTGGCCCAGTAAACACCTTAAACAAACTCAACAGGAGAGCAAAGCGTATGGAACGGACTCCGGCTTGTTTGTGTTGTCTTTTTACTTTATTCTTGGATGCGCTTGTCTCTGTGGATTACCAATACCTCCCAAAACTCAGCAGCGAGCCACCCATCTGCGTGGCTCTTTCTAAAACACCAAGCAAATTAAAAACTTCAGTGTTAGTTTTATGGCCAGACATCAGATTTCTTGGTCTGAATTCAACTGACAGACCAACAGCACATTTTCCATTTTTATCATGCCTTCATTTGTAGAGATTTGTGCAGTTTCATCATTGGCTTAATTGATGTTTTAGTGACAATATATTGACGTGATTCTAAAATAATTTCAAATTGGAAACACATAGCCTTAAAATATTCAGTGATTAAAAACAAATGTAGCCATTTTCACACAGCAGTCGTGCAGTGATCTGTAGTCCAGTAACGCCTCCACCCCCCAGAAGTTCTCTTCAGAGACGCAGACAAAGCCACAATGTTGTTTCACGTCCTGTTAAAAGTAAATAGTTTTCAGAAAAAATTTTTCCCAAAATACACACAGTTTTGTCACTCACTTGAAAGCGGTTCCTGTTGCAACATCTGATGTTGTGTAGACCACTGTCTACACTGGTTACTGCTGGAAAGTCTGGTCTATAGTTTTCAACAGTCTGTGGCAGCTAAAGTTAGCCGCACAGCTAATTCATAGCAGCATCTTAAACTGAGACACACAGCTAATAGCAGCAGTCATTTCATGTAGCCACCAAAGCAACATTTGAGACGGCAGGTCCGCTGCAAAGGCCAGCGGCCAAGATGGTTGACCACAGGTCCCAGACCAGATCCGCATGGAAGAGTCCTGAAATGATACTCCGTGAGTAGTTTGGCTCCTCGGCCGCCTGGTGAGGGACGGTAAGTGTGCTCATAGCCACCGCTAGCCTGAGTCCGTGGAGCTCTCCACAGTGGCCATGAGCAGCCATGGAGTGCACTTTGAGCAAAAACAGGCTACCAAACCTCTCTGTACAAACCTATGGGTCACGTGACCAGATACGTCATTCAATTATACCCATATGTATATACACTGCCAGGCCAAAAAAAAAAGTTGCCACCTGGATTTATCTAGGCAAATAGATAAGAGCCTCCTATTGGATAATTACTGCATGGGCGATCATCTTTCAGCTGGTAACAAGTTATTTAACCTCAACTGGTGCAATGAGTTGCTCCTCATTTCCTAAACAACCATGTCAAAGACACATCCAGTGGTTGTGGAAAAGATGTTCGTCTGTCTGAGAAGGGTCAAATTATTGGCATTCATCAAGCAGAGAAAACATCTAAGGAGATTGCAGAAACTACCAAAATTAGGTTAAGAACTGTCCAACGCATTATTCAAAACTGGAAGGATAGTGGGGACCCATCGTCTTCGAGGAAGAAATGTGGCCAGAAAAAAATCCTTAATGATTGTGATCGGCGATCACTTAAATGTTTGGTGGGATCAAATCGAAGAAAAGCAACAGTAGAACTCAGGGCTGTTTAATAGTGAAAGTAAGAGCATTTCCACATCCACAATGCAAAGGGAACTCAAGGAATTGGGACTGAACAGGTGTGTAGCCTGAAGAAAACCACTAATCAGTGAGGCTAACTGGAAAAAAAAGGCTTTCAATTTGCTAGGGAGCATAAACATTGGACTCTGGAGCAATGGAAGAAGTTCATGTGGTCTGATGAGTCCAGATTGACCCTGTTCCAGAGTGATGGGAGCATCAGGGTAAGAAGAGAGGCAGATGAAGTGAAGCTCCCATCTTGCCTAGTGCCTACTGTACCAGCCTGTGGGGGCAGTGTTCTGATCTGGGGTTGCTGCAGTTGGTCAGGTCCAGGTTCAGCAACAGTATGAGCTCAAAGAATGAGGTCAGCTGACTACCTGAATATACTGAATGACCAGGTTATTCCATCAATGGAGTTTTTCTTCCCTGATGGCATGGGCATATCCCAAGATGACAATGCCAGGGTTCATCCATCCGTCCATCCATTATCTATGCCCACTAATTTCTATGCAGGGTCACGGGGATCTGCTGGAGTCTATCCCAGCTCTCTTCAGGCAAAAGGCAGGAGTACACCTTGGACAGGTTGCCAGTCTATCACAGGGCCACATGTAGACAGACAACCACTCACAATCACTCCTACGGGCAATTTAGAACCACCAATTAACCTGACATGCATGTCTTTGGACTGTGGGAGGAAGCTGGAGTACCCGGAGTAAACTCACACAAGCACGGGGAGAACATGCAAACGCCACACTGAAAGGCCTCTGCTGAAGTTCGAACCAGGAACCTTCTAGTTCTAGTTGTGAAAGACTGGTTCAGGGAGCATGAAACATCATTTTCACACATGGATAGGCCACCACAGAGTTCAGACCTGAACCTCATTGAGAATCTTTGGGATGTGCTGGAGAAGGCTTTGTGCAGCGGTCAGACTCTACCATCATCAATGCAAGATCTTGGTGAAAGATTAATGCAAAACTGGATGGAAATAAATCTTGTGACATTGCAGAAGCTTATTGAAACAATGCGTGTCGTAATCAAAGCTAAAGGTGGTCCAACAAAATATAAGAGTGTATGACCTTTTCTTTTGGTGGCCATTTTTTTTTTTTTGGCCAGGCAGTGTGTGTGTGTATATATATATGATATGATATATATAGATATATAGATATATATAGATATATATATATCTATCTATATATATATATATATATATATATATATATATATATATATATATATATATATATATATATATATATATATATATATATATATATATATATATAAGATATATATAATACAAAGGACAGACCCTTTCCTCAACTTTGACCCAAATGGCACGGGTCACTGACTCCTTATTTTAGTCGACACTGAGTGAAAAACTGAAAAGTGGCAGTTAAAAAAATAACATTTCCGCATGGTTGTTGCTTTGGGACACATACAGTAGTGCTTGCCTCAGTCTCCCCAGCGCTGATGGAGTTTCCAATATTTCCGCAGATGTCTGCCTTGGCTTCAGCTGGTAGAAGTCAGCTCCAGGTTGTTAAAAGCAAGCCAGCAGGGTTCACTGAGTGACCAAGAAGAAGTTCAAGGTTCAGCAGCCTCTGACTACTGTGGGGTTTTTTGTTGTTGTTGTTGTTTTTGTGGGGTTTTTTTGTTCATTTGTTTGGGGTTTTTTTTCAGGGGGGCCCATTGAATATCGTCTGATGACTGTTCTCTTTTTTTCTTTTTTTTTTAACAGTACATTTTTCATTTCTGCCCAAACACCAGTGTCAGACACTAGTGTCTCCCCGACCCCATGGACCAGATTAATTTCTTCCTCGACAGCCATGCTCATGCCCCGTTACACCTTTCTTCACTGTCACTTTACACAGCACTCATTTTGCATTAAGCCTCTGTTACTACCTCCCACAAGCAGTACAGACGTGGAATGAAATGTTACGCCGTTGCACCTAACGTGCCATTCAGACAGCACAGTGAGGCAGAATAAAGGTGCTACAGAGGCGGAGCTGGGTGAATGGGGCTAAGGAAACCAAAGGGGGTGGGCTGTCTGAACTGGACAGAAACAGATTTTACAAACACGTCTTTACATTTATGAGCGGTGGTGAATCAACAGTGAAGGTCATGTTTATTGGCTTTGATAGCAGGAGGTAAGAAAACAAAATCGTCAAGAAAAAAAAAACAACTTGCAGATTAATCAAACATGACATCAGTTTCCAGTTTAGAAATGTTGAAAAAGGACTCTTTATTCATTATTATTACTGCTACTATGTTATTAGTACAGAGTAGACAGGATGATAATGTTTGTGTATATTATATAATGTGGAATGATTCCTGTTTAGACACAGTTGGACCCGCTGTCCCAAGCTGCAGTCACAGCATCAGCCCACACAATGTCCATCAGCCCGAGAAATAAACCTCCTGACCACACCATACCAAGCCGCAGGTCCAACATTGTGTTGGACTCATTGTACTTTAAACTCCATCTAACATCCAGTGGGCACGTCTTAATAAGCGAACATCACATACTAGGATATGTGATTTGTGTGGGCCTCAACTGACAGTTTCCAACACTCCAATACTTATTTTGAGACAGACATGGCTTTCATCAAATATAGCATACAGAAACAACACTTGTCTTCTCTCTCCAGGACAGTCATTATGGCGCAGTGCTAACTACGAAGCTAGAGAGGTGACATAGCCCTGTGGAACCACTGTTCCTTGGATGTCACTTTGCATTTCAGGCACAGAAGCAGTCATTCCTGGACACGGTATGCACTCAAATCAAATGTAATTTCATGTCATTATGCAATCGTGAACAAAAAGACTCAAATGTAAAATCCATCTCAGTTTCACACTTCTCTTCACACACTGACAGGTTTTTTTTGACTTTGAACTGGCTGCTGCTGCTCGATACAGACAGGGACACCTAACATTTTCTTGAGCTTGTTGATGGAGCTGATTTGTCATTATCCTTAAGTACAGGACTGTTCCGCCTACACTCCAGCTTCAAAATCTCATTAAGGCGGTTTTATTTTACTTTGAAATCTTTCAATGATCCCAGAAAGAGCAGATACTGCACTTCTAGTCGACTGTCCAAGCTCAAAACAAGTTCTGCCAAAGAGCAAGAGAAATAGAGAAACTAATGACTAGACTAGATTATATTCTTGTTTGAGGGAAAAAGAAAGGGCTGACTGACCATTTCACTTTTGAACTACATTACGTGCACATGTCTGTATTTTGCAACGCCGTATTAGCTGTCTGGTTGAATACCTTCAACCAAATTAGCTCTAAAAGTCTGATTTCCTCTTTAGCAAAACTAAAAGTTACCTCAAACTAACAGCTGAGTCAGATCTTTCCAAAAATAGACTTGGAAACACAAACAATAAAATCAGATAAAGTGGCACTTGTCTTGGTTGGCTGGAGAGGAGCAAGTGTTAACAACCAGAAGTGTGCGCAGCAGACGCTTCAGCAGGCAGACTGGCGATAGCATCGCACGCAGCTTGTGAGCACAAATTTCCAGCAATTTCCAGCTTATCAATTTAATTACATAGCAAATTTCACGTGTTCACACTATAAAACACGTTAAAGTAGCGGGGGGGGGGGTCAGCATGTCAGCTGGGGAAGACTTTCACATCAGCTACATGCGCTGTTGAACAGCATCCAGCTGTTGCCTTCTCATCCATTTCTCATTTTTCCTGCCATTCTGGGCTCCAAACTTATGACTTCCTACACATCAGCCCCAATTTTTCAGCTACTTTTATGCTTCCGACTCCATTTGGGTCCATGTTTGTTTTCAGGACCCTGTAATTTCCCCACCAATCAATCTCAGGGGCCCCCATCAAGTCTGCCATTCATAAAGTTTAAAGTAGTTCTTAGTGGTCCATGGAGTTTATTGAAACATTAAATTTGTATCCAAGCAGTGATGGTTTATCTTTAGCCGTTGCCTAACTCACGTGCTTGGTTGGGTCTCTTTACATCAACCACCAATTATGTTCTTCTCTTGGGTGTGGGTTGAGCCTCGGTCAGCATGGCAGAGAAACCAGAAACATCAATTCCTGGGCAGCGGAGTGAACAAAAACAGACAAAATGTAAAAACCTTCCTTCCAAACACTGTTATCATTGCAGAGTACAAGCACAAACATCACTAACATTGCCAGCAATACTGTCCAGCAGCGCTGTCCATGGGCTGTTGTTATGCACACTTGAAGGCCAGAGGACCAGGCAGGACTTCAGAGCAACAGCTGCAGAAGCGCCGGATGAAGGAAGTTTGCCCCGTCATGGCTTCCCATGTTTGTTTATGTTTTTCTTCTCAGTCTATTTCTGTGGTGCATTATAAAACCCCAAGTCAGAAGAAAGTTTGACAGTATGGAAAATACAAGCATGCTGTGATTCTTATGTTACTTTATGCACTTTAACTTTTGTCTATAGATTTTATGTTTCGTCTCATCAAAATCCCCTAATTTGTTCATATTCAGATGGCAAGCCCAAACTGTGGATGGTGGCACTGCATCAAGAGACGTCATTCACCAGTAGCTGATGTAGCCACATGGGCAAAGAACTGCTTTGGGAGGCGTTTGTTAGGAGTTACGACATGTGCAATTTGTTAAAGTTAAATTTGAAAAAAAAAAAAGGTTGAAAAAGGAAAAGGAAGAAACTTTAAACCTTACTGTTCAAACAAAAAGGGCCTTTTGTTGACCTCATCCAGAGGTGGCATCCACTTCTCTGGGCTCAGAAGCATTTGAAATAGTCTGTCGCATAATAGAAATGTCTATTGTGATCAAACAAATCAATATTTTATATCTTTTTTTTTGAAAGAAATGGGCATTGTATGCCCCAAACCAAAGATGAAAAATCTGCAGTGGTATAGGGTTTTATCAGTGCCCTAAGCAAAGTTAGTTTATACTTCTGTGGTTGGCAGCATTAACACAAAAGTATAGTGACATTTTAAAACAGCATATGTTTCTTCCAAGGTAATAACTTTAATGAGGAAGTCTCTTCACTTTCATCATAACAATGCAAAACCACATACTGCACGCATTAAAAAAGAAATTGCAGAGGAAGAAGAAAGTTTGCTGGACAGATGCTGGACTGGTTTTTTCTTCAGTCCTGACCTGTTCCCATATGGAGAGCATTTGGAGAATTGTGAAACGAAAAACACAGCAACAACTTATTTAGAGGTCAGAATCAAAAACCACCTCAGAATCAGTTTCACATTTCCTGAAGTATTGGAACGGTGCGCTGCAATGTGTTTGGAGTTAAAGTGGAGATACTGTCGTAATCTGCAAAGGTGCTTCATTACAGACCTGTTGACACTGCTCTTTTTGGACGTTGGGACACTTAAGCAGTTGTGTTGAGGCTAAAAAAGCTGGGTAAAATGTAGAGAGATGTAGTCTCTCCATCGTTTCTTGGGTCTGCCTCGTGGTCTTCTCCCTGTTGGACATGCTCAAAAGACCTCTGCCAAGGAGGCGACTAGGAGGCAACCCTACCAGATGTCCGTACCACCTCAACTGGACTCCTCTCAATGTGGAGGAGCAGCGACTCTACTCTGAGTCTCTCCAGGGTGACTGAACTTCTCACCCTGTCTCTAAGGGAGAGTCCAGCTATCCTCATTTCAGTCTTGTGAACCCCCTCCATGAATCGGCACCTTGATGGCGTGGAGGAGTTTACATGCCCAAACGATCCCAGTAGCTAAATTGTCCAAAGCATTTGCCCCTGGTAGGGTCTCCCAAGGTAAATTGGGCCTGGCCGAGTTAGAGACTCGATGTCCCTCACCCAGACTGGGGTTACCAGGGCCCCACCCTGGAGCCAGGCCCAGGGGAGGGACTCGTATGCAAGCACCTCATGGCCACAGTTACATGAGTTCACCTTCCTGTAGGCTCACCTCAGGGTGAGCCATACGGGTCCATACAGGTTGGGTGTTTTGTGCCCTGGGCCCCAGTTAGAAGCCTGGGCCTTGGTGTGCTGACCCCCTGCTGATGAAACTGGCTGTTGGCACAAGGCATTAATATCAATAGCATCTTTCAAATTCCTGCGCTTAGACACTGCACTGTTACACACTTGTAGAAATATTTGCCAGAAAAATAGAACAAGATCTGAAATGCTCAGTCGATTGGTATCTGCAGAACATCTTTATAGACAAAGTGGTAAAAGGTTTACCTTCCCAACTTTTTCAAGAATCGTTTGTAGGCTTGAAATGCAAGATTGGGTATGTATATCAATCTATATTTACAAATGGAACCATGATGAAACTTGAGGGAAGTTGATAAGAAGAAAGACATGATAGTTTCGTACTGACTGCAATGATATAAAAGACAAAATGGATGTAGAAACAGCACAATTAACGAGGCACAGGTATCCCAAAGTACATTACGTTCAAAGGGCCGTCACACAACCAGCATTTAAAATCAATTGTACGATTCCAAAACAGGAGGCTCCTCAACCTCTTTTTTTTTTTTGCACTCATTGACTTTGGGTGTGTACATAATTAGCCATGTACTTGCTTTACCAAAATCAGTAAAAGCATTTTATGTCACATATCAGTGTATGAAATGACATGAAACTGAAAGCATGTGTCCATTTTACAGTGAGGCACTTGTGACAATATAAGAGCAAAATGACGTCACCGCCTTCATTTTTAAGGCTGTTAACCTAATTCCTAATGGTTATTACGATGAAGCCTGCCAACCACATCAAGCTGCGGTGCGGCAGTAATGGGCAGAGCAGAGGGAGAGCTCTGCCATGCACTTTCACAGCCTTCAATTCAGCGTTGTGAGCATGGGGACAGAGTCCTTCTTAAATGAGTGCAGTGGCGTGTTTAGAAAATAAAAAAATATGCTGTAAGGTTATAAACAACATCCAAATTACACTTGTAATTCAAGTCTTCCTCAGGCCAAAGTATACTGTGCTTCCAAGACTCATCATGAATGTTTCTGTCTCTTACCAGGCTTGCATGCAGATGCAGGTTGCTGTTTTTTTTTCTCTGCATAAAGAAATGAATTGTTGCACTCAGAACATTGAACTAAACCCGGAGGACCTCTTTTCGGTGGTTTGAAAAACGTAAATAAACTGGAATTATCTGAACCTATAAACATATAAAACTCCCAACTCCACCCGCTGTTGCTCTGTCATTTCATCTAAGACCGATTAAAGCTGGAAAAGACCGGACTTCTCCGAAGGACATGAGCATAAAGAGGTTTTGAAATAAACAAGCATAACTAAAAAATATCAAGATTACTGGCACGCTGGCGGGGCGTTAAACAGTAATTTGAGCCAAAATAGAAAAGATGCTGAATACTTGATGGAAAAACAACCTTTTCCACAGCTGATAAAGTCAATCAAGCCAGTGCAGTATAGACAAAAAAAATAGAATAAAATAAAATGTGGCCAGTAAAACTGGTTTGAACGTGATGCTCCTCCTGCTTGAGTTGCACGTGTCACATGCAATGCAACATATTTCTATGATCACAAAGGCTCAGGAAATCAGTCTGCACCTCTCTGTGCTGTCTCTTCCATCGGGGCTACGAACCGTATTTCAAATACTTCGAAATTAAGATCAAACGTTGAATTATTTTTTATTTGACAGGAAGAGTGCACTTAAACAATGCTTTGCAAACATGATTAAGTGCTTTAAGCCAGAGAAGGTAGCACTTTGGAAAATTGCAGATAATTTGGTCTAATTTACAGAAAAAAAAAAAAGAAGGAGGAGGGGGGGTTCAAATGAGGCATGTTGGAGAATCTTTAATTAAACTTGCGGTGAAAGACGTCTGCCACAGTCACGTGTAGTGTGGACGTCTCTTATAGACACGTGGTGAAGCCCTTCATCATAGTTTCTGCAAAAATACACATGTTGCCTGTACAATGCATGTATGTTATGAGAACATGTACCAGAAATGGGATGCATGGTCAGGAAGATTTTGGGATGGGAGTGCAACTACCCTACACATCGTTTATGGCTACTTGTGTGTTTGAGAACATGTGATTATTTGGGTGTATGCATTTCCTATGTGGCTAGAGTGAATTTGAGAAATTACAGTTGGAAGGTCTCAAAGTAAGCAAGGCAAGGTGGAGGGTGAGGGCGGATAACGCTGCAGGACAGGGCTGATTGAGAAAATACAACATCATAACAGCAAGCAGCTTTAATCGCAGGAATATGCCAGAAACCTCTGATGATGCATGCACACTGAAGGGGGGGGGGGCAGGAATTACACATGACCGCAGGGCTACAGCCACTTCTCTGCAGCCACAGCAGATCTTCAGTCCATGAGAAGGGGTTGTACTTAAGTAAAAACCTGCCCTCTGCTGTCTAAATGTGAGTACTGCACATCAGAGGTCCCACACTGGGCTGCATTCACAAGGCTGCTCAGAAACAAGCCCAAATGTCTTTTCCAGCAACTCCTTACATAAGTTTATTAGCTGATTTGAGGGCCAAACACTTACAAAAATACACAAGTTGAGCAATGGTGTTTACGCTGAAATTGAGCGAAATAAATGCCACTTTAAGTCTTAACAACAATCTGACTACTCAGGAAATTGATTTTAAACTAGATATCTGGAAAATAAACACGATCGTCCTTTTAACAATGGGTTTACATAAATTAAAAGATTATTATTTAATCACGTCTCTTTCATCCCCAGTAATTTCAAGCCCCGCCACACACCGCTTTCTGATTTTCTGCTACCACGGCAGGATGCATGCAATGTCCAGACAGTGGATAAAATAAACGCAAGTGTCCTTCAGCCAACTGAACAAGGATGCAAATGTGGAGATTAGTCTTGTAAATCATGTTCTCAGAGCAAACTTGCAATGACACAAAGTTGCCAGTACAGTGCTGTCTAATGTCCAATTACTGAAAAAATTGGATTTCCAGTTACTTAAAAATTGGAGGAATCTGAACTTTTTCAGACAATTCCATCATCACAATGATCAAATGTCTTTATTATTCTATTTCATTTTTATTCCTCCCCAAAAAAAGGTCTCAACTGTTTTGAAATGCTGGTATAAAAATAAAAAAAAGAAAAGAAAGGTGTCAAAGCTGAGAGCAAAAAGAAGTTTTAAGAAAGTTTTATCAGTTTATTAACATATTTATTTCTATTTCTTCAAATATGAACATCTCCTTGTTGAGAAGCAGAAAGAAATAAGTGATAATCATGTGTCTGCATATTGAGGACCTGGAGACACCCTGATGTGACATGCCCGCTTTGGGCAGATCTGTCTTCTAATTACACCCTTGCTCTGAGGAGGGAGGTGCTTGCTTGTGTGGTGGGGGCTTTTTTTTCTTTTTTTTTAATGATGCAAGGGTTAGATAGGGTATAAATACCCTCATCATTGTACTGGAGGACAGCATATCCTCACTTGTGCTCCTACCCTACGGATATACAGCAGCATCAGGATCTGACTGGTGCTGAAGAGATTTGGGTTTCTTCTCGGTGGATGCCGGTATGTGTGCTCTCTCTTCCTCTCTAAAGTTGTTGTGTCTGCGGGGGAATTGTAGGCGAGCTCTGGGCTTTGTGGAGGCCTTGAGTTGTTCTTAAGGCAGGCTGGAGAGTATGGGGAAACTGGCTGGTGTTGGTGGTGCACAGATAAAAATTCAGAGTCCCAGAGGATCCAGGATGCTCTGGCTGCAACTTAGAAATCAAAATGTATATTTTGTTACTCTAATGTATCGCCTTTTGTTGAGTTTCTACTGAGTTATTGTGATAAATTGCAGTCTGAGTAGAAATGAGCAAGTTAAAACAATGATAAAAGTTTAGGCTAGCTGACCATTTTTACTTAAAGACATTTATACTGACTGTGATTTCTTTTCCTCTGCAGGTTTGACCTTGCAAGATGGACATACGAGTGGCAAGCCTCCTCCTGTTCCTCGTGGCCTCTGCAGCAGCCCATGGAAAGGGATACGTAGTGAAGAAAGTGATGTCCTTCCCTGTGAAGAGCCAGAGTAAGAAAGCACAGCCTCTCACCTCATACACAGTCTGCAGCTGCTTCTTCTTCTTTTTGTGCTTGTCTCAACTCACTTAGTCTGGTTTTCCATGTAAAGGTAGTCTTTACTGAAGCAACAGTTCATTATAGTCATTTGAATCCAAAAAGAGAGAATAAGCCTGTTTCATTTGGCTGAAAAGAGCAAGAAAAGCAGTCAGACAGATGCTGACCAGAGCTGCACATGACTTCAAAAACTGAACTCCACTTTGCTGTGGAGCAGTCCTGTGTTCTGATTGGCTGCAGCAGTTTGCTTGCCTGTCCAATCACATTATCCATTTAGATCTGATACTGAAGAAGAAGCTGATTCAGTCAGTGCAGAGCTGGGTTGTGATCTGTTCCTGGAAGTAAAAGACAGAAACTCCTCTTCTGTTCTTTCTGTTATACTAAACTTATTGATAAATCAGCCAGTCTTACTGAGGTCTGTAAATGTTTGTTCTCTGGTGACTTATATAATCTAAACAGATGACATTTTGAGTACTGCAGATGCAGTTATTCATGTTTTAGTTATTTTAGCTCAAATGTAGCTTGTTCATTCCTTTTTCCTCAAAAACAGGGCACAGTTCTGCTCTTTTAAATTGTCTGCATTTTCAAAAGTTTCCTTTTAGCAAGACCAAAAGAAGATCCAAGTTTCCTGCACAAATCCTGTAAAAGGCACTTTAAAATTATGAATTTTAATGCGGTTATAAGTCTTTCCTCAAGTGCAATCAAACATCCGAACTGTTGTGTTTGTGTGGGTCAACACACTACTTTTTTATTTGAGAAAGTAGTTGTTAGTGGATTATTTTTAGTTTGACACTGACAATTAGAGTCCAGTCACCCAGCAGTGTGGTTTCCCTGGGTGTGCCTGCTTAACGCAGAAGTAGAAACATCTGTTTGGCTGAATCTAAACTAAGCCAGACTTAGCCAAGGAGCGAGCCTTTTACACTTAAACACATGTGACCACATTAAGGCAGCAAAATGAAAACAAACTCCCTCTAATTTTGACCCAATATGCAGCAAACAAGACAATGGTGTCTTTTAAAATCATTGAGCTGTACTGTTATTGCATATTATTTTAGACTATCTTTTTTTTTTTTTTTTTTTGTACAGATTTACGATATTACATTTCAACACAAGCCCAAGTAGAGAAGGAGCATAAAACAGAATCAGTGATTCGGATCATGCATTCATGTTTTCATGTTTCCATCACTGGATCACAGGAATAAAAACTGCCTCCAGATAAGTGAACAAGCTTTAAAGTTGGAGTCATCTCACATGTCTTTGCTTCCAGTCAGCAAGACATCATCAAAATTCCCTCAAACTCAGAAACATCTGAAATCTGAAAGCTGGCTGGTACATCCATCCGTGATCTTGTACCTTCTTCAAACAGATTTTTGTAGAAGCGTTGAAGTTACTACATGGATCTGAGATAAATGATGAATGTGACTATTACAGGACAGATCAGAACCGAAGGTGTTATATTCATCTGATCTGAGCTGGACTAGGCTGTGCTAATAAACGTGGTGTCATTTTTACGTTAACAGCATATGCAACACAGATTTTGTGAGCGCTGCCAGTTCATCACTTTGTGTCCATTCTTGCCTGTTTATTTCTTCGGTACTGATGACTGTCACTCTTCTTCTCACTCTCCAGTGGCAGGTGAGCCTGGTCCTCCAGGTGAGCCCGGCCCTGAGGGACCTGCTGGCCCACCCGGCCCTCCTGGTGAGGATGGCGAAGGTTTCACCGGACCTCAAGGACCTCCCGGACCTCCCGGTGCTCCTGGCCGATCCGTTGCTGGCAAGCCTGGATCTCCAGGTGGACCTGGCAAACCTGGAAGTCACGGAGCACCTGGTGAGAAGGGAGACACCGGAGCAACTGGCCCTATGGGACCCCGGGGAGCCCCTGGATCTCCTGGAAGCCCAGGACCTGCTGGTTTGTCTTCTACTGGCAAGCCCGGGCCTTCTGGTCTTCCTGGAGCAATGGGACCAAGAGGAGAGCCTGGTATGAAGGGACACCCAGGTGTGCCTGGACTTCCAGGTTCTAAAGGTGATAGAGGTATCGGAGTGACAGGCCCTCAGGGTGAGACAGGACCTCAAGGACCTATGGGTGCACCTGGTATCCCAGGGGCATCTGCAGTAGGAAAGCCAGGAAAGCCAGGTGCAGCAGGTGAGCCAGGAAAGCCAGGTAGCTCAGGTAGAGATGGTGCCCCTGGTCCCATGGGACCCCAGGGACCTAAGGGACACACTGGTGCCCCAGGTGTAGGTATTCCAGGTAAACCAGGTGAGAACGGTGCCCCAGGTCTGCCTGGTTCAATGGGCCCTAAAGGCCACCAGGGACCAGCTGGAGCCACTGGTGCCCCCGGTGTCCCAGGATACGGAAAACCAGGTGCAAATGGCGAGAAGGGAGAGAGGGGAGCTACAGGTAGCACAGGTGCCCCAGGGGCAAAGGGTGAGCAAGGTCCAACAGGATATACTGGTGCTACTGGTGCAACTGGCGCCACTGGTCCTGCTGGACCTCAGGGTGAGAGAGGTTTCCCAGGTGAGCCTGGTGGTGTTGGTGCCAAAGGTGACACCGGTCCATCTGGACCTCAGGGACCCAAGGGACACAAGGGAGATCAGGGAGCACAAGGTTTCCAAGGCAAACAGGGTTATCCAGGTGCCGCTGGTCCTCCCGGACCCAGGGGAGCCACTGGACCCGGAGGTGACAAAGGCAATGTAGGTGCCCCCGGTACTCCAGGTGCTCCCGGTATCCCAGGCCCTGCTGGTCCCAAAGGACATCCTGGCCGTCCAGGTGAGCAAGGTGCCTCCGGATCTGATGGCGCTCAAGGTCCCAGAGGAGCTACTGGGCCACAAGGTCCCGCTGGTGCTCCTGGTCTTAAGGGACACCCAGGTCTCCCTGGTCCCGCTGGCCCTGCTGGTTTGTCTGCTAAAGGCCCCGCTGGACCTCAGGGTGAGCCTGGTGAGCCTGGTGAGCCTGGTTCTGATGGAGAAGCTGGCCCAGCCGGTCCTCCCGGTCCCCCTGGACCTCCTGGCGAGATTGTGTACGAGAAAGGCATGGGAATGGGCGAGATCATGGTCAAGGCCCCCATGTCTGCTTTCACTGCAGCTCTGGCCACCCCCTACCCCCCTGCAGGCAGCCCCATTAAGTTTGACCAGATTGTCTACAATGCTGAGGGTCACTATGATCCCGAGTCTGGCATCTTCACCTGCCAGGTTCCCGGCGTTTACTATTTCTCCTACAGCATCCATGTTAATGGAGCTAATGCCCTGGTGGCTCTGTACAAGAATGGCCAGCCTGTTATGTTCACTTACGATGAGTACAACAAGGGCTTCCTGGACCAGATGTCTGGTAGCGCCGTCCTTCTGCTTGACGAGCAGGACACAGTCTACGTCCAGATCCCCGATGAGGAGGCCAATGGCGTCTTTGCTGCCGAGAATGTCCACTGCTCTTTCTCTGGGTTCCTCATTGCTTCAACGTGATACGTTGATACAGTAGTTCCCAAAAAGCCAACCAACTAATTTTGCAATCTATTTCTCAAAGTAAACTCCCTGTTCATTTTCCTCAACCCAACAGACAGGCAGTTTCAATCTTCTTTGAGGAATAGTAGCATCTCGACTTGAAAACGACAAGAAATAGGTGCTTAGAAGAAGGAAAACTAATTTATAAAAAACAGGAGATCAGGGATGGGGGAAGCAATCAATAATGTTCCAGTGAGTTTTTGTAATGGAGACAGCATGTGAAATTGAGGTGTTGTAACTGTGTTGTGTCCTGATTTTTTTTTTCTTTTCCACATTGTTCCTTTTATACTGATTTAAACTGGTGTGTCATTCAGTGTTTGTTTTTTGTTTGTTTTGTTTTGTTTTTTTGTGCAACCTTTGTTTTTGTTTGGGTGACCGACATTCTTATCAAAAAGTACACCAGTTCTTTTCTGTGCAACATTATGTAACTAAATGTGACTTGAATATATTGTGAAATGATAATGGTCAAACCAACCATTATAAAGAATTAAGTCACCTAAATACTGTTATGCAAACACAAACTTCAACAGCAACATTGCTATATCCCTGGAGATAAATCGTGTCATGTAAAGCATAATGTCCAAAATAAAAGATGTCTAAATGAATGTTTTGACTCTGATGCATTTTTTTAAATGGGAGCATTTGACCAAACAAACAAGTTACTTGGAGCATCTCACTTCTCAGGATCATTTGGGGGATCTGACAGAAAACAAACCAACAAAAAAAACAATAGCAGGGATTGAACAATGGAAACCTGGTACCATGTATGATGGAGAAGGTTTAGACAGGTGAGCAGCTATCAAAAGGTCTGAAACCAGGATGTGAAGCAAAACTAAACAGATGGGACAAAGGAAGCTCTACAATGGGAAGTATAGCTATAAAGTCAGGAATATAGCTGACCAAGCTGTAGAAGAGAAACCAAATATGAAAAGAGACATAAATAGGGCTGTCTAAGTTAGGATTTAAAAACACAATGGAACACAAGTGACCTGATATTAGCTTCATGGGGCAGGAGGACGCAGTCAAACACACCAGCTTTAGCTTTGTTTTGCTTCAACCAAAGAATATGATTTAATATTCACATAACTGAACACTATACTGCCTAATCCACAAGGACATACAAGGTCATCACTTTAAGAGCAGGAGACATTGTTCCATCCAGCAAAAATTTTTACTCATAAACTAAAATTTAAAATCTCTGCTGAGGCAAACCAGGGGTGAAGCTGATAATCCAACTTTTCAACAGTCGCCACCAGTCATCACCCACACACATGATGAAAGCAGACTGAAGGAGATGAAAGCCCAGACTGCTACAAACCTTCCACTGCTGGAAAATAAACAAAAACAAATGATTAAAAGAAAACCAAAGGATACTTACGACAGATAACTTGGTGTCAAAACACACAGGAAATCATCAGCTACCACAAAAAAGCTCCTTCAAAACAACAAAAGTACAACCAGAGATATACAAAAGCAATGAAACAAAAGTAAACCTGCACTAGCTGAACGAAACCAGAAGATAGTTAACAGCAATATTTAAAAAAAAAAATAAAGCTATAAGGCACAATATAAAAGCTAGACTGAGTTAGTTTTATGTTTAAGAAAACAAATATTTTTCAGGTCACATCCTGCTGCAGTTTAAAAGCAAAACTTTTCTCTGGGTTTTTTGCAAATCTACAAGTGTTGCATGCATGCCTGAGTTTTGCGTGCAGATTTTTTTTTTCTGTTTAGCGCAACCTGTGCCCAAACCCACGCTACTTCATTTCACACCAGTGGAGCAAATTAAAGTACCGCCAAAAATAGATCAGGCATTAATAACAAAAATAGAAAACATAATTACAAAATAATGAGAAGAAAATTTATCCTGTGGAACAAATATGCATTTTAGTCCCAAAGAACATTCAGATTTCATAAGTTAAAAGCCTACAAAAGGGAAATATGCAGTGGAAATCCAGTAATATAAGATGTTATCTTAAGGCAGTGTAGGTGGTATTATTCACATGTCTTTACCTTCAGCAGCTTCAACAATTGCTTTCATTCAGACCAAGTAATAACTAATAATTATGTTATTATGTGGAGGGTCAGCATTCAACTTTTTATAACAGGGGGAGTTTTAATTTTAGATCTAGATTTACTTTGCCAGAAGGGAAGCAGTTAAACACTCAAAGAGTGTAAGGTGCATCAGATATCTTCCCTTCACAAACATTGCTGAATGAACCTTTTATGCAAATATAACAAATGTAAAACCAAATGTTAGTTTTAGATGATTTAACTGTGCATTTTTCCAGAGATGCAATTAAAAAATTTGATGTCCCACACTGACACTACGAATGCACGAGGAACCTGGAGCCCACGTTTAGCGCTCTAGTGAAAATCGTGAACTCTGCTCAGCAACATTTGTAGGACGACTAGTCTGAACGGATCTGGAGGTCATTCCACAGCATTTCTATGGGTTTGAGGTTCGGCTCTGACGGGGCCACTTCGAGAGTTGGATTTTCATTTTCTGGCTATTTTGAAGTAGATTTACTTTGAGGCTTAAGGTCTTATTGTTCTGCTGCACCACCCAGCAACTACTTGGACAGCCGCCCTGACTTTATCATGTAGGATATTCTTGGTAAACTTGTGAATTCATCTTCCCTTCAATGATGCCAAAGTTTCCACACCCTGAGGCAGCAAAACCAGCCCAAATCATGATGCTCCCTCTGAAGTGATGTTTGGATGTTGGTAAGCTGTGCTCTTTTTTGCACCATACTGTCCATAGTGAGTATTCCCCCTGAATAATTCAAATCTTGGTCCATCAGTCCATAAAGCATTTACCCAGTAATATTGAAATCACCAAAGGACTCTTTGGCAAACTTCAGCTATGCAGATTTTTTTTTTCGACTTTTTTTTTTTCCAGGTAGATGAGTACCTTGCTCTGTGCTCTTCTACTATAGATAATATTTGTACCGTGTTTTTGGACTCACCTTGACTGGATGACTGGACACCCGTTTCTAGGACGAGTAGCTACACAACTTAAATGTCTTCATCTGTCGGCAATTGAATGTGGACTTGTTTACTTTGCATCTCTTTCTAGCCTTGTGCAGGCCGACTGCCCTTGATTGTATGTCTTCAGATATCTTTTTTCTGTGAGGTTTGGTTCATTTCAGCAGGGGTGGGCAAATCCAGTCCTCGAGGCCCGGTGTCCTGCATACGTTAGATCAGTGGTTCTCAAACTTTTAATGCTGCGTACCACCTGAGAAACTATTGAGCTCTCCAAGTACCACCATGATGACCAATTTTAAAATATAGCCATATATGCCTTCTCAATTAGCTTTAAACACACAGGAGAGATGTTTATTCCTTATTGTGGTTATTTATTGTTACCTGAATTTCATTTGAAACGTTGTATTTATAATGCATTGTCATGCATTGACAAGTCATGAGGTTCCCCCGCGTACCACCAGAGAGCGCTCACGTACCACCAGAGAGCGCTCGCGTACCACAGTTTGCGCACCACTGCCTTAGATCAGTGATACCCAAAGTGTGGACCGCGGCCCCCTGGTGGGCCGTCCAGGTACTGCAGGTAGGCCGTGCGAGGTCATTAAAAATAAACTAAACTAAATTTTTTTTAAATATCTTTTATTAAATTACTGTAAAATATTTATTACACGATTTAAAAAAAATATTTAGAAATAATAAAACAAACTAATTGAGTGTTATTCTACTGTAATCTTAACTTAAAAGGACAAGAGACAAGTGTCACCTTATTTGTTGAATCATTACATTAATATTGGAATGTAGCTTTTAGTCCTGTATATTGATCACAGTGGTGTTTAAAGGTTTGCAAGGGCCGCAGAGATTTTTCACATTTCAAATTGGGCCATGGTATTCTGAAGTTTGGGAATGGCTGCCTTAGATGTTTCCCTGCTGCAGCGCATCTGATTCAAATGAACGGTTCGTCAACAGTCTTGTGCAGACCTGGATGACAAGCTGATGGTGACGCTTTCATTTGAATCAGATCTGTTGTGGCAGGAAAACATCTAAAACATGCAGGACAGCGCCCCTCGAGGACTGGGACTGCCCATTCCTGTGCTACAGCAAACTTAGAACATTTTAGTGTCTCATATCAGAGTAATTTGTTTATCAGTTGACTTATTTTTTCATTCAGCATTGTGATTGTTTGATGGGTGTGTTCAATAAGGATACAAGCGTTTGCTTTTTATTAGCTTAGCACATTGTGTTTGTCTATTTCTGTGACTAAGATAAAGATCAGATCATATCTTATCAGAGAAATTCAGAAAAGCATTTATTTCCAAGGGCTTCACGGACATTTCTGTGCCACTTACCGCCGACTCTGTGCAAAAGCTGACAGGGATGAGATTCATAAGTATTAATCCTTCCCCGCATGATGGGAAACGGCCGCCTGCTCTACAGACAAAGTTTACAAAGGTTACTCTGCCATGCAAGTCTGTGTGTGGGTGCGCAGAAAATAACCTGGGTGTGGGATGAGAGACGGGGCCGTTTTGCAAGGCAGCAGATGTTTGATCTTCTTTGGGAGAGAGGGCGAGACGGTGGTTAGGTGAGAGGCCCAAGGAGCAGAGGAGAAAGGAAGCTGGTTGAAGGAAACCACCAGGGTTGCCATCTGAGGCCGCTGCCACTCAGGGAAGAACTGCGGTTTGTGCGCACGATGGGGATGGACAGGAGAGCAGATGGAGAGCTACCTCTGCTCTATAAACTCTCCTCCAAAATTATACGCTTGACACTTCACATGTTTTAGTTTGAAGCCTCACCTGGCATCTCATCTATATATTTTTGCACTTAGAAAGAAATAAGCAAAGCAAAGAAGCAGCAGGCACTTTTGAGGACGGAGCGACGCGAGGCATGATGGTTTATTTCCGCATGCGAGGCACGGTGGGGGCCAAACTGAGCAGCGAGTGCCTCGACAGGCTGACCAAACTGGACGGGAAAACCAGGGTGCAGAAATAGAAATATTATGTGTAAAGCACACCCTTCCTGCGGTGTCCAGAGCTGCTGTACACAGGGTTAAACTGGGTGCAAAAAAGAAATAGATGGGTTTGAAAATGAACATGAACACAGCTGCAGACCGCTAAAAACACCCCGGAGGAGACTGCAGCAACCTCCTCAATTCTTAAAAAGATCCTGGTGTTTTTATGGGGTTTTGAGGTTTCGTAGAACGAATCCCTGCATGTCAGTAGTACGCACAGGCATCGTTTAAGTCACATAAGTTGCTTACCGTGCCCACTAAATGATGAGGTATCTCGAAAGCTCCCCATTTCAAAATACTCATTTGTAGGACAAAACTAGAAGCTCTGCGACACAAATAATTTATGTTGTAGCTCATGGAAGTATGTAGTGGCTGCTTAGACCAAATCCATCATTTCCTTAAAAAAAATCTACACACACTGTTGGGTAACAGGCATCTCACTTTAACGTCATCTATTTCAGAAAAAGAGGATGAAATTTGGATCTTTGCCTTCAGCAAAGAAATGCTGCTTTTGATTTTGGCTGCATTTAACCTGAATTTGATGGAGCAGAAAATGAGAACAGCTGTATTAGTGGTACACGTGTAATTCATCTCATCATGCAGCCTGCAAGCAGATTAGGGGGATGGTTACTTGAGATGGGTATAAAAGTGCTTGTGTACATGTGAATTAATGGAAATACTGTCTTGTCTTTCTCCACTGCTCCACACGAGGGCGCTGTGAAGATGAAAGAAAAACCTCAGGCTACACACCAGACTTGCATCTCCCATTTTCTGCTCATTTCAGAAACATTTGACTTAACATTGTGAATAAATGAACTGACATGGCTAATTCACACTTGACTGCTTTATTCAACAGAACTCACAGAAAATAAACTAAAACACCTTGTAACCAGTTTGTAGGCAATGTTACATTCCATATTGAATAAGTTGAGCCTCATTATATACAGACAGAAATGCCGTTTGAAGGCTGCATCCCCGACGCTGACGTTGTGTGCTTTCTTGTGTCGATTTTAAAAGTGGTGTTGTAGTTATCACAGCTTGATGCAAGATCTGCTTAAAACATCTCCCAATTTTATTCAATCTTACAAATGGTGAAAAAACAAGAAAACTTCATTTACAATGGGTAATCAGTTAAAAACTTCAATCATTAGGTACATCTCAGTCATAAAACCAGTAATATCAAAGTCTATACAACGTGCATTACTACAGAATTATTATTGAAATGGTGGAATCTAAGTGACGAGCACCTATCGTTTTTGACAGTTGACTAAAACTAGTTTAGGAATGGTTTGTGTCCACAGGAGCATCGAGCTTAAGAGTTGTAAACAACTGTGCACTGCAAAGACAACATTTAAGACTCAGAGTAGAAGAACTTTCCCTTTAAATATCACAATGTGTCAGATCTTGCAGACACAGCTTTAGCTGCTACATCCAATTGCTCAGCACCAAATACTGTGATTAAATATATGTCAAATTCAGCAACATGTCATGGTATCATGTACGAAAAAAAAAAAAGAAAAAGAAAATTCCACTCACATTCGCACTTTCACGCTCACCCATGTCACAAATGCAAGCACCATTTAGCAGTGAGGAAGCAGCACACTCTGCTGCACCTCCTGTCCATCACTGCCAGGGACGTTGCAGTCATTATGGATGAGATGGTTGCAGAGTAGTAAACGAAAAACAAAGAGAAAAAAAAAATCCCTGGTTTTAGACAAGTCCTCGCATTTCTTCAGGCAGGCTACATCATTTCCTTCATTCCGGCGTCTCTTTCAGCAGGATTACTCAGCGGCTGCTGTGGCCTCTGGACTGGCCGCGGCCTCTGGCTCAGTAGATGAAGCTTCGGCTGGTTTCTCCTCCGCCGCAGCAGGTTCCTCCGCCTTCACCTCTTCGGCCTTCGGCTCCTCAGCTGCAGCCTCCTTGGCTCCCTCCTCGCCACCCTCAGCTGGTTTGGCCTCTTCAGTAGCTGCTGCCTCCTCTGCAGGCTTCTCTGCTTCAGCTGGCTCTCCTTCTGCTGCCGCTGCAGCAGCGCCCTCGGCTGCCTCTTCAGACTCCTTCTTGGTCTTCTTGAAGGAGAAGCCGCCAAGCTTGAAGGAGGGCTTCTTGAAAGAGAAACGCTTTTTCTTCTGCTTGGCCTCCTCGCTGGTGGAAGCGGCGCCTTCCTCCGGCTTGGCAGAAGCCTCTCCGTTTGCGGCGGCCGACTCTTTCTCTCCGTTAGCCTCGGCATCCTCCGCTTTCTCTGCCTCGTCCTTTGGCGCCTCCTCGGTGGGAGTGCTTCCATTGGCCTGTACATCAGCTTTGTTAGCTTCCTCTGCAGCAGGGGAGGCATCTCCATTGCTCTTGGCATGCCCGTTCTCCTGAAATATTAAAGAGAAAAAAAAAAACAGTCACATTTAAAACTATGTGTGGCACTTTGTTGCTGTTGCAACTGAAACCCAACAATTCCCCTAAAACTGAACAATGCTTTTATGTGCTTTTCATCTGTGATATTTAATCAAATCCACAAACCAGTAACAACCAATGAAAAAAGAAATAAATTACATTTAAAAGAAATAAAAACCCAAGAGCTGCGGCAACATCTGTTACTAGGAGAATGACGACAAATCTCTGTCATTCAGCGGTAGGCCACTTTAGACTGCAGTAACAACGAGATCCACGAGGGGGAGCCCGGGAGGCAGCCGGTGGAAACAGTTATTTTTTCCTCCCCTCTCGCTTAATTAATTAACTATAAAGTCACTCACAGTTAATTCTAATCGAGGCTTTTACTTCTTGTAATATTTTGTTATTCATTTATTTTTATTTTAACGCCCAACTGTGTGGCGTGCATCTGTGCAAAAACGTGGCTCCTCTCTTGAACCCTGACAACAAAGGCGTGGTGCCGTTTTTTAAAATGGCCATACCAGAGCGAGGGCCGCCGCAACCAAATCACCCAAATGAGCAAAAATCACACGTAAACCAATTAACGTTAATCAGTAAATCCCAGTAACAACTTAAAAGTGCAATTTCAGCCGCATATTTTACCCGATGGCTTTGATGCGCAGGTGCAGCAATGTGCGTTAAAAATGATAAAAGCAATAAACGTTTGCGACAATCGAAAGCTTTTCGGTAGAATTTGGAGTCTGCAGCGATGTTTTTGCAAAGCAAACTATATGGGAAATAAAGAGATACATGTGGCCACTTTCCCTGAAAGCCGGCGAGCGTGGGGATGCGCTACAGGGAACATGGAGCACGCCATTGACGCAACACATTGCTAAATTGAGACGAAATTCCATGTGAGCAATTAAGGAGATTTTCCCCTTCTTGTTTTTAGCACAACATACCTGTCCGTTCGTCTTCGATGCAACAGCTGCACCTTCGGCCGGGTTTTCTACCGCAGCTTCCCCTTTTCCTGCGGTTTTGGAGATTTGTGCTCCCATGCTTTCTGTTCAAACAAAGGAGCCCAACCGATCAAATGAATGAACAAAGACCGCAAGCTTCCTCCCCCCCAAAAAAAATATTCAAGGAACGCAGACGCCTCCGCGTGCGACCGAAGCCGAGGAGCGAGCTCGAAATCAAACTGACCGCAAAGAAACCAACGAGCGGTTGAAAACGCAGCAAAGGTGCGAAAGAAATTCTTTCAATATTTTTTTTTTTCCTCGAGCGGAGTTTGTAGATGGAGAAATTGGCCCCGCCGCAAATGAGATGCGGAGTACAACGCCCAAGTCCGCTGATGAATGGGCGCTGGGCCTATGACGACACAGCCACTCCGTCTCCACCAATCAGAAGGCCGGAATCCTCAGAGTGGGCGGTCACGGAGCAGGGAGCCGCGGACAATAGGGGAGAAATAACAATATGGCCTACAACTTTCTATACCCTCGTTAGAGTGGCCAAACTTGATTTTTCATCTTTCGTGTTCCATTGAACCGAGGAATCAGCAACATAATTTCTCAGTTTTGTCAAATAAATGTCCAAACCTCGTGTAGTAGCCTGAAATTAGTCCCCTGAATCAAGAAGGGCATGACATTTAAAAATTGACCAAACTTGATGTTTGTTTGTAAAAACAGTCAGCCATCACTTTGAACTGCTTAAGTAATAAAAAAACTGATATTTTATTTTCTATCAAAATATAGCCTATTTTTGTAACTGTATGAATAACACAGTCCAAAAGTCTTTTTTAAGTATCAAGATATAAAGACAAAATACAGGAACATGGCTCTCTTTTCCTTAAATAGAATCCTAAGTGATATCTTTTTAAACATCTGTGTGGAATAGTCACCTTCTGTGCGTGGTTCTGAGGAAGGTCACACTGAAAAATAACTTATTGATGTGAACATATTATCTTGACATGAACTGATACAGGTTTTTCAGATGCCAAAAAATGAGAAATAATAATGAATTATTAATTAATAATAAGATTAATCTGTCTCCTTTTTATATTGTCACTGTATTTTCTGTTTATTTCTTAAATGAGGCTGAAAAATAAGAAAGGGTGGTCGCCTAAAAAACAAGACAGAGAGTTCTGAAGACTTTAGCGCAGCCACATACACTGTACACTGTACTTTGCACTATCATTTGGAGTGAAGAGTGCTTCGTATGCAAAGCTTAAGCTGTCAATCACAACTTTTGATTTCAAAAATACCAGTGGCACGGCATCCTTTTAGATAGATGGAACTAGGACGGCTCAGCTGCTTGTGTTATATTATCAGGACACCCTCCTGACATATGCCCCACTCTGTAAACAGACCTCCCCTGTAACTGTAAGCCCACGCACCCATAACTTCCCTCATTTCTCCTCTTGCATAATAGTGTCTTGTCTGCTTGTTGCAGCTGGAGCATCCCAGTGACCCAGATATAATGAGAGTTTATGTCTCTCTCCGCTGCTTCTGCTGTCTGCTCCGCCAGCCTGCAGTGCTCTCACTCCACCACCGACCGCAAGTCTCATCTCCCTGCCATCGCTAAATGACCCACATCTCCATGGTGACCAATCCAAAATGGCTGCAAGGAAAAAGCTTCACATTTGCTCATGAGGGCTTTAGTGATGGTGACCCGTGGTTGTGAGGGCGAGCTCGAAACGACCAAGCAACAACACGCATGGCAGACTGAGGATTAGGGTGACTTCTTTCACGCACGGCCCTCTTAGCATGTTAACTAGGCCAAGTTCATTGTTGAAATATTCTAATTACAAACAAATCTGGAACTTTCATGGCAAGCTGTAATGAATATGTAAACCCAGGGACAAAGGCAGAAGAGCATAAAGCACGGGCTGGTTTTTTTTTTTTTTAAAAAGGGTCTGCAAGTCTGCTGAGGGCATTCAAGTGTGCGAGACAATGACCGACAAATTAAAATGGTTGATGCAAAGCTGAGAAAAATAGTCCTGATTAGCTGACCAGAATCAGAAATCCTGATAAGTGGATGTAGGCAGCACATAGGGCTTTATCTCATGCTAAAATATCAGTTTAAATTTCATTTAAATGAACATTTGTCTTCTCTTAGAAAGTGTAATCCAGCTCTCACAGTGTCCTGTCCCTGCTGTCTAAAAACAGCCAAATTAACTTGAGACTCTCGTCCCGGTTGTCCCTTCTGACAACTGTATGTTGTTTTACAGCTCTATGTTCTGCATCAACAACGATGAAACCAGCTCACAGAGATGCAGCTGGCATCATGGCAGAGGCAAGAAAAGATGCCTTCATACTTACATTCTGTAATATTTACAGAAAGATGTGACAGCAACTTTACCCCCGTTAGGTTTTACATCCTGGACCGAGCGAGGCCAGTAAATTCCACAAACACATGCTGTCACATACCTAAACAACATTCCAGAAATAAAAGTGACTCGACCTTGTCTCCATGATGTGTGAGGTGACTTGTGATGTACATTATGCGCCAGTCAGGCCAAAACAACAAGACAAATGTTGTTGCTTACTTGGTGAAGCTTCTCCCTGAACCATTTTAATTTGCTTGTAAGCTAACCTGAATGAATGCTACTCGAGTGTATCGGCATCCATTCAACTGTTCTTCGCTCACTCTAAAAATCGGATTGTGATGTAGCGCCTGATATCAACTTCTGCTCAAAGCCCAGATGTTCTCTTATTTCTCTAACTCTCCAATTCAATATTGTTCAGTTGTTTGGAGGGAATAGACAAAAATATGGGCAGATAAATGTCTCTTCTATGTTTTTTTCTGTGTCTCTTTGATGGTATCAAGGTATCAAGCGTGTAAGATGTGACGAGAAAGTTGTTAAGAGACTTCAGAAGGTGCTGACAGAAGCTAGGGGAGTGACCAAGCAAGAAGCCAAACAAGAATAAATCTTAGCATCATTAAAGTAACTTCATCTCCACGCCTACAGGGGGACCCAGTGAGCTAAAAATAGCAAAAGTTTCTTTGTGCTACATTAAATATTAAAGTTCAACTTAAAGTTTTTTTTTTTGTTTGTTTGTTCTTGATCACTATTATCGGAACACTTTTGGATTAAAGACACAATGCACATATGAACTGTGCAGTAACTCATAAAAAAAAAAAAAAAACTACAGATCACTGGGTGATATGTAAGATCTCCAGCCAACATTTGTACCTGGGGCCCATCTCAGGTATATAAAATAAGAACGCATATACTTGAGTTGCCCACTGTGATTCACTACGTCCCACTCAGGTTTGCTTATATGTTTATGATGAGACACTCCATTTGGGCCTGTGCCTATTCATCAGCCATGTACCTGAGCACGACCACTGTGAGCGACTCACATGGAACCCAAGGCTTTATCCCATATGCCATTTTCAGCCTCTTTATATCTCTGATGAGATCTAATTACAATGCTGATAGGGTCTGGTTGACCTGAATACCAGGTTTGATAATCTGGTCCCCAATTTCTTCTCCCCATATGTCAGAGTGTCCTGGTCAAGCCATGAAACTCCAAATGGCCTCTTTTGTAAGTGTAAGACAAAGATATTAAGTTTTTTTGGACATGAATACAAGACAATTGAAATCTGTTGTTGTATTTCATGCAAGTTTTTATAGGTATGAGTGGATATCTTTCTCTCTCTCTCTGTGAATATGAATTACACAATTTGTGAATAATTAATGATGTAAACAGGGCTCAGAGATTAACACTGTTATTCATTAATTTTGCTTGGGGAGGCTAAAACTTATTTCCATGAACATAAAATATCAAAACGAAGCATAACTGTTAGACTGTAACTATTAACTGTAACTGTTATTTATTTATTTTTTGTTCTTTATCGCAGAAGGAAATGACAGTTCTGCAGTTCCTGAAACAACCCTATTCCTATGTTACACGTCTGTCATACAGATTTTAAAAGCACCCACGCACGCACAGACACACGCACACACACACACAAAGCAGCAGGTGATTTAATTTTTGATTAATCCTTCTGGTAGACAGAAAAAAAGCATTAAAGATTAAATAAAGAAAATGTCTGAAAAATAAAAACAGGAGCTCAAAGACAAAAGGCGTGCACGTCTTATTTCTTTTAAATCAGGGTGAAAATATGTTTTGTTATAAATCAAGTCCGGATCGTGACGGTGAACCCCGCGCTCAGGATGTCCTGAACAAAAACAAGCCTGTTTTTGAGCCCCCTGAAAGACGAAGAGGCGCCCCGCCCCGTTTCTAAATTGTAATCTCTCATTGGAGGAAAACGATGTCAATCAAAGCTACTCGTCGGCGTGGACATATCGGACGTACGCGACGTGAAACCACATCGCTCGTCAAAATAAAACCACAGAAGACCGTTATGGTTGTTGTATTTATCGATAGAATTTATCTTTGGGGTTGCTATGTCAACATTTGATGGGATTACTTAAACTAAAAGTTGAATATAATTTTGGTTCAATGAGAAAAAAAGTTACATTCATCCTTTTTTCAAATACATAAAATACTTTTTAAAACAGGAAACTGCTAGTTTTACTTTGAAAATATGAGACGGAAGTGATCTTTGCTGTTGTGGTGGATTGACGCGGTTCGCAGTCGTCATCATCTGTACACACGGCGGAGACAGGCGCTCCGGACTCCCCCCGCTATTCTCCCTCTGTGCGAAGAAAAGACGGGCAGAGAGGAGAAAGCAGCCGCGAATTCCTCCACAACAGTCCCTCCGATGGATTAATCTGATTTTCTGCGGTAGGCGTGATTCTTCCTTTCTTTTTTCTTTTTTTCATGTGTTGAAATCCAATCGGTGCAGCCGCCTTGTCCCCTATTTTGCTCTGTGGGCTGAATCCATCTCGGGAGGGAGCAGAGGAGATAAATAACGCGTTTGAGAGGCTGCGACCGAGTCATTCCTTCATCTAGTTTTTTTTTTTTTTTCTGCAGGTGTAGATTCGCTTTATTGACGGATAACTTTGCCCCAAGAAACGGTAAAATGTGAGAGAAAAAGCGGTGATTGTGGGTGATGTTTTGCAGCGCTGCGGTTCCGGAGAGGGGGCTCTTGTGTTGCAGCAGCAGCAGCAGGGATGGATGGGTTGCAGAGCAGAGATGACCACTGAGGCCGTGCGTGCGCACAACGACCAGAACTACCCGCAGACAGCCTCCTATTGATCCCCCCTCCAGATTAATGATCATATTCCTTGAGATAATTGCATTGCCAAGTTGTCAGATAGCCAATTAAAACAGTCTTCAGTCGGGTTATCCTGAGCGTCTGGAGGTGCAGCCATCCATCTTGTAGGCAGAAGCAGAGGATGATGCTGTGCGTGTGCAGCCCAGCGCTACCCATGTGGGATAAGTTAGAGAATAGTTAGTCTGTTGACTGAAAACATGTTCACTCAGCACCCTGAAGCTGTTGGTGTTCAGCCTGTCCACGGATGACTGCACGATTGTTGTGCGTGATATGTCACATTTGAATGAAAGGAGTTACATATTGTGGTTCATGGAGCGTGCACATTTCCCTCCAGGCCCTCTCTGTCCATGCACTTCAGCCTGCATGTAAGATACGCTGGCCGGTTCATCTGAACTGTTAAGTTTTAATATTCAACAGAGTAAGTTCAATTTAGATCCTTTTTATCTGTGTGTCTCATGACTAAAATAATCAGGAAAATAACCTTGTTGCAGCACCATCTGATTACCGTTGAATCATTTACTCAACTGACGGACAAGATGTCTCAGTCTAGAAACTGGCAGTGAATAAGGAGGAACTTCCTCCTTGACTTTCCAACAAATGTTTACATAAATCGATTCATCTGGATGAAAGTCACAGTTTGTTTATATGTGACTTGGATTAAATAACTGATTCAAGGGTATGTTTGTCATTAATCTTAGAAATGGGAGTTTTGTTCCTGTCTGGCGTCAACAGACAAACATTTTATTTCTGGTGATGTAATGCCAAGAGCAAATTTCCACTTTTAAAAAGAAAAAAACAAAAAAAATAATAGCTTAAATGCAACATAGTTGACAAAGAAAGGGGGCAGTAAATAATTTTTCTTTTCTGGGTTTACTCTAGCACTCAAAGCACTTTATGGCTCATGCCTTAGTTTGCACTTTTCATCAACTCAAGTGTGATACAGTTCAAGGAAAACACTTCCAGCATGCGCTGCTGCAGAACCGTTATTATTTCCAGTGGAGCTTTACTCTGGCCGTTGCCCTCCACTGGCACAAGATTTGGAAAGAAACCTTTAAACCCGTTTCAGAGTGTCAGACAGATTCAGTTCCTGCTTCCTGGAATTTTTTTTTGTTTTTGTTTTGTTTTCTTCATTTGTCTTTTTCTCCTATTTGGAAAGCGTTCATCTACTATACTAGGCACAAATCTCGCTGACTGAATGGATATTTACAATGGGCTCAGTGATTTAACAACATGACTCAACACACTCAACTGAGAACATTGTGACACTAAAACGCTGTTGGGCTTAAACCCACATACTGTATGAAGCTCAGCTGTGGGTTTCATAACTGGCTCTGTTCATTCAGGGCATGAAGAATGCTTTGAATGCTTTAACACGACATTTCATTGTGCACATAATCTTGAGGCGAAGAGAAAAGTGACCATTGTCTTGTTGTTGATACACTGAATGAACTCAGTTGTCTGACACAAGCAAATGTTGTAACTATTCAGAGAATGGCAGCCATAAGGAGGAGGCTGTCAGTGGTCCACCAAAGCCAGTAAGTGGAGCACTGTTTATCCCGTGCATTTAAATGATACACATGCTCTTTTGCTCATTGTCAGCGAACAAAAAGCAGAATTTTGGACATGAATAAGGTCAGTGCATGTGCGGCGTGAGTGGGAGAGGTGTGGGAAGTGCCACGTCAAAGATCTGAGTGAGTAGAGACTGCACGCGTCAAATGAAAGAGGCGTTTGAATGGCAAAATGATCAATATGGTAATTTATCAGTCAAATTTAGTCAACTCAGAGCCTTTAAATTAAACTCAAGTTTTGAATCACCAGGATCAAGTAATCATCAATTACAAAGAGAAACACACTCAGTCATTTCAGTAGTTTGTTATATTTACTTCTAATTTGTTATAGCATGTTTGAAAATTTGAAGTTTCAATAGGGGCTACCTGAGTACTGCAAACATGTCATCCTCTAGGTGGCAGCACCAGTCAAAACCGGTCATTACCACTGTATTTGGGGCTTTTGGAGAATAGAAAAACATCTGAGTTTGAAAAGAAAAAAAAAACAATACAAACTCTCACTGATATGGATGGGGAAGAACATTGACAGGCTGAACCTCACAAGAAATTAAAGGCCATGATCTCATCATATCAGCGCTGTCAGTGACGTAAGTAGTGATCCTGTCTGCTCTGTCTGGAATAACTGGAGGAAGCCGTCACAGAGAAAGGCGCAGGTTTGCAAAGCTCCAGA
This sequence comes from Hirundichthys speculiger, assembly GCA_018398805.1. Lineage (NCBI taxonomy): Eukaryota > Metazoa > Chordata > Actinopteri > Beloniformes > Exocoetidae > Hirundichthys > Hirundichthys speculiger. The sequence goes on from JAGFBZ010000483.1 coordinate 1,395,886, forward strand.
GGAGTGTGAGTTCTGTCTCCTCTCACGTCATATTCTGTGGTATTCGGGTCACCCCTATTGAGAGGTGGGTTGATAATGAGGGTTACTGTTATTCGCAACCTCAGTTTCCAATGATTGGCTGCAAGATAATGTCAGATTGTATTAACCTCTAGGGTGGGGAAATTTGTGTTACAGCATTATAAAAAAGGAAAAAAAAAATCAACAGAGAATTCAAAAATATAGGAAAAGTAAAAAGGAGGACTTGCACCTCATTGCCATTGAATCACGTCCATTCATTAAAATGGGAAACTGTAATTTCTGACATTTTTGCAAAACTTCTCCTTCCAGGGTTATTCGGTACATTATTTGCCTCTTGTGTGTTGAAAATTTTCTAAATGCTTGATTGATTCTGGAGTTAATGTATACACTTTGCTAGCATCCAGTGCTAGCTAGCACAACACAAATAATTAGCTTTTTGCATAAAAAAATCTTTCATTTATTTGACTATGTAGTGAAATTGTATGGGCTCTAAGTTAGAAACTAGAGAATACATTTCTCTCCTATGGCAGCAACAATTTGGCGTTACCATCATTAGCATCATTAGCATTGTTAGCATTAGCATGGAGCCAACACATCCTGCACTTCGTTGCATGAACACCGGGGGCATGATCCATATTTTATACAGACTGACTGAGCACAAGTAGAAACGAGTGATTAAAATAACAGATACATTAGAATAAAATTAATTACATTCAAGAAAAGCCATGAGACCAAATCAGTTTATATTAAATAGATTTCAAATGACTAATTTCACCATATAGGCTTGAATTGGCTTCAAATTTTTGTTTTGTATTTATAGAAACTGACAACAAATGAAACAAAACTGAAAAAATCCTCATGTTTGTATTTGAAACATTCCAAGCAAATAAAGTTTTGCTGTTTATTCATGCTGTTAGTTTAACAGCCTGTCAGTACAGCTGTTTACTGTACTATTTACTAGACTTTCTCTCCATTCATCAACTAGTTTATAATTAAGTAGTTAAATTTGTGTGGCAGGTTAAAAGCAGAGCCTCTGATCCTTCTTTTTTTTTTTTTCTCCAGAACATAAAATCAGTCTGGACATATATCCGTTCCTCAGGCCTGTCTGACCGACGCCTGTTTAATCCATCAGTTACTGTACTCTGCATGAGCCTGACGTTCCTGTTTTTTCAATTTACTATATTGATCACAGCTTTTCTATAAACTGTCATTATAGCTTCCAGTACTGTAAGTGGTAGTAGACTCCTGTGCCTTTACTGAACCAAAACAAAGTGTAAGTTCCATATGGCTGTGATTGTTGCACCAATGCTGTCATTTATACTATACTTCATTTAAGAGATCAGAATGACGACTTTTAGATTCATAGCCTTATTTATCTTGGTTTTTTGTGTTTCTTAGCTCCTCTCACAGCAGCAACAATCCTGTCCCAGTAGAGAACCTTCATCCTTATCATGTCACTGGTCTTTTTTTGAGGCAAGCTGTTCATTCGGGTCTGAAAGTAGCATGTTGATTGTTCTTACGGAGGCTGAGGTGGTCATGCGATACCCCAGGAACGAGTCCCGAGGCTGCAGTGCCATCGTCTGCTTTCTTTCTGGGTAAAGTTGTGCCTCGGGTCAGGCGCTGAGCCTTCTTGTGTCCCTGAAACGCAGGGAGAACGCTGACCCAAAATCATCTTATTGTGTTGACATTTTTCGATTTTACTTGTGTGAAATGTGATGATAGAAGAGTTGCTGACTCTGATGTGAGTACTCGTGATGTTGCTCCCTGTTGCTGTTGAAACAGTTTGAGAAATCCGCACGACTCTGGATACACATGTGCCAGTAGCTTATGTTCTTTGTGGCAGAATGATCTCACACATGTTAAAGCTGCACAAGTCCCTTGCTTTTTTTTTTTTGTACTTGAAGTGCCTCAAGATTTTCTTAATCCCCACAGGCAGCACAACGACATGAGATCTCGCCTCATTTTCTCTGATCCCTCCAGTTGCGGAGGTAGTTCTATTTCAAGACATAAGCAGTTTTATTCCACCCAGTTCAGTTTGTATTTTCACACCGCTGAAATTCTCTGTAAAAACAGTCTTAAAAACATCCAAATTGAGAGACTGGACTGGTCTGTGTGAGTCGATGGCATCTCATCACAAATATTCTTGTTTTATACTTGTTATATATTCTGGAACCAGTACAAATTTACTAATTTTCACACAGATATTTAATTAAGATGGTTATTCTTGGCTTGTTCATTTGGAAGTTGTCTTCTTAACATGATAAGATTTTTAATTCAGATTTATCTGCTGTGGTGTAGAGAGAGGGAAACACCACAAGATTGGAGATGTAAATATAAATGTCAAAGAAGATTATTTGATATCTTAGAGATTACTGGAGATTCTGCAGTTTTCTCTCTTGTATTTCTGTCCGCAGCCTCAGCTTTGGACAGGGATCATACCATAAAGCTGCCCCTATAGGCTTGTTTCTTCTTCTGGATATTTTATGGGATTTTATTGGCAGTCATGAATCACAACAATCTCCTTCTCCCTGCTGTGGCTCCCAGTTAAGCAGACTGGAGCGCATATTGCCCTGCATGGAGAAAATGAAGTCTTGCACACAGGGCGTGATTCTGTAATTGGTAGGAATGTGTTTTCTGTTTCAGATTCCCAGAATACCTCTGGGTACAGTGTTGTGGGGGTGCAGGTGGGACAGCTGTGATTCGGACTTGTCATCTGCCCCCTCAAAGCTATTATTTCTCAACATCAGAGCTTGTAGGCAGAGATGAGAGCCACACATCTGAGTAAATTCACTTCACCTCGACTGCTGTGTTGTCTTTCGGAGGTGTTGAGGTCATTTCACTTGACTTTAATGCAACCAGTAAAATTAGATGATAAAACACAAAATATGCTTTAAGAGAGTCACCTAACTCACCAGGCTTACTGTGGGACCCTTAAGGGATGCTGGGAAATACTAAGTACTCCTTCGCTCGTTGCAGACCTCTATGAAAGTAGGTGTGTGTTAACCCAATGCCAAGAGGGAAGGACATAAGCAATGATCTCAGGCTGCATTTACATTACACTTCTTGATGGCCAATTCAGTTTTTTTTTCTTTGTCTTTTTTTTAACAAGTTGCTTAAATAATCTTTTAAAAGCAACCCATATGCAGTATATGTAAAAACACTTGTTAACACCAGGGACAACAACATGCAAAGTAGATTTGGCTAGTTGGAAAGACATGGATGGTGTCCAACTGAGATTACCTCATTTGCCGCTGCTGCATCTTCAAGGACGTATGAGTCAAGAAATATTCCAGAATAAAAACAGCCTGAGGTTTATTACTAGATGGTAATGAGTGTAAACTTTCATTAGGGAGCAAACCTTCATGAATCAAAACAGTTTTGAATTAGAACAGAATATACACTTGTAGCAAGTAGTGATGTCGGAATAAATTGCTATTTTAAGCCTCTGACAAGATTAAAAAAAAAACGTTAATTCATTTTAGTCCCAACAGATGAACCAAAGATAATTTTAACTTTTTGAGTGTTCAGAGTGTGTATCAAACAAGACTGTTATGTACTTACCAGACGCTGATTTCAGGTCGCTGCCTTCTTAACTCAGTACCAGTTGACTACAAAATGTTGGACATATTCTTGTCAATAGACGTAAAATAAGGAGAAGAGTCCATGGTGACTGCTTACTTATAATCGTCATACTGAACACCTCATACTCACTGTTGGTGGTGGAAGGGTGATAATTTGAGGTTTTACAGGTTTTTTTCTGAGCTGCTCTGAGAAGTGAATTTCCCCACCGTGGGATCAGTGAAGTTTGATCTTATTTTTACTCTGATCCGGGTCTGTGATGTCACAAATCGCTGGAAATCTAAACAGCTCACCGAATGTCCCTGAATGACAGATTTTCAGGTGTAGTTGGCGCCAAACAAGCTGACAGTTTTATTATTTCAGAGTTTATAATTTGATAGTAACAGCAGGAACTAGTGCTGGGCGATATGGAAAAAATCATATATCACTATATGGACTATTTTATATCACGATAATGATATATATCACATATACCATTATAAAGTATGTTTTCAGTTATTCTCTGAAAAGTTTGACAAAAATTTCATTGCTTACTTTTCAACTTTATTTTGAAAGGACATTTAGCTGAACTGTCACAAACATACATTTTAGTGCAGCAAAAACAGGTAGGTACAGAGGTACAGTAGCTATCACATTTTTTTAAAGTGCACAACAGTTTCTAAGATGAAAATCACATTTTTGCACTGAAGTTCAGCTATAAAAAATAAACAAATTATTTTTCAACTTTCTGAAATCTGTAACCTTGTAGTGCAAAGTTTGCAAACCAATATAAAGTGTCTAAAGTAAACATCAGGGTTGAAGAGAACTCTGTTTAAGGCATTAACCATGAATAAAAGTGCAAACATAAAAGGCTACTTTGTAGAAGTAGATATGATTCTATCAAATTTATCGTTGCAGGTTATTTAATTACATATTTGCTGTAATAATTGATAAAATTAGGTTAGAAATGATAGAAGAGAAATGGCACGATACAAACTTTTCTATCGTCCTCACGATATGTGTCGTCATATTGCCCAGCACAAGGAAAAGCACCATGGATTATTTTTAAAGTTTAGTGTTTAAAAGAGAGTGTCTGACTTTGTTTTTTTTGTTTTTTTGACCCCCCCCCCCCCATTCTTTCCACTATTCAACAACACAATTTTGAAGTATTTTCAACCGCAACACTTGATTCCAGAAGTAATGAAATAAGTGGAAACTTTTAGAGTTTCCATTTAACTCAAAGTTAAAGAGACTTCAAATAATGATCATACATAAATTTTGTCTTCAGGTACATGCCGTGCCAAACCTCTCTGGTGCCCCGTTGCTGGGACTATACAGCAAGCAACACATCTGTTCACACTTTTTGCCACTGTGGGCCTTCGCACGTAAATGCGAAACAGGCCTGGGGGACTTTAGTCATCTTCTGCAGCTTTGCTTGTAACCATTAAGTTCCAGTCCTTCAAAGCGTGGCTCAGATTCCAGCTCATCTTGGGACACACAAATAGTTTCCTTAGAAAATATATTTAAAAAAAAAGGAAAAGGACATGATTTTTTTCAGATGTTTCCTCAGTTTGTTCCTTGGTTTGTCTGTGTTGACATATAAAAAACGACAACCTGTAATTTAAAGCCTAAATAATGATCGTATTTTCTCATCAGTCTGTCTGATTGTCAGGATGACATAGTTTTCTCGCCACAGTTTTTTGTCGGTCCTTGATGTAGGGGACGTGCCCTGTGAGCTGACAGTCTTTGTTGTTATTTCGGTTTACAGTTTTTAGTGAGGATGAAGAGGCACGTGATGGTTCCCTCGTCCTCCTCCGTCTCTCCGTTCGCAGACACTGTAAACAAGTGTGGTTCCAATTATCTGCGTCTCAAGTCGGCTTGAAAGGCAGCGCTGCTGTCGGCGGCGTCTTCCCAGCCGCGTTTTACCGTCTTGGCGACCAGCTTCAAGGACCGAAAAGGGGGACACCTTAAACCTTGATGTTCAGTGGTTAAAAAGAGTCAATAAAACTGCTAATGGTCTTTTTTTTTAAGTGATGAAACAGGCTGCCTCGCTCATTACAGAGACTGGCTTAGCGTTTCTCCAGTGAGGCTAAATGCAGTGTGATACAGGGGAGCAGTTTCCTGCTGAGGGTCCTTCTGTGCTTTTACGCTCAGCGCTGCAAGTCAACAGGACCGTGTTTGTGCGGCTCCTTATGAAGTAAACCGAAATAGAGTGCATGCCGTCTTGTAAATGCAATAGATGCTTGTTAAATCTTTTCACAAGTGTGGTCAAGCAGTTCAGTGGAAAAGTAAAACCATAATAAGTAGTGCTGTTAAATTCTTTCATGGCATGTTAAAGTGGATTTTTTCAGCCTGAAGTATTTCATATGCACACACGGCCCTGTTACATTATGTTCCTCTGTTTAATTAGTAATGGAGTTGAAAGTATCGTGTTTAATTTCAGCCTAATTGAAAGATTTTTCAGAAGGCTCTCTGTAACTCTCAGAGGAAACTCAGAAATAATGGGACGTTGAATCATAATTTGCCCCAACGGGGGATGGCTTCTGAGCTATTAATTCACCTGCATGCTAATTCCGCTCTCTTTCTCTCTCCGCCCGCAGACAGTAGAGAATGGGCTGTGTCCAATGTAAGGATAAAGAGGCAGCAAAACTCACTGATGACCGGGAGACCAGCCTTTCACACAACTCGGGCTACCGCTATGGCTCCGACCCCACGCCGCAGCACTACCCCAGCTTCGGGGTCACCACCATCCCCAACTACAACAACTTCCCCACTGCGGCGACGCAGGGAGTGACCGTGTTCGGAGGGGTCCACACGTCCTCGCAGTCTGGGACGCTCCGGTCTCGGGGAGGGACAGGTGAGCTTTCGAGGCATCTCAAGATGCAAAGGATGCTGTACTGAGAGGAATGTTTTCCGCAGCTGCTGCACATCTCTGAAGACGCTTTTTGACGATGTAAACGTAGCGAAAATGCTTAAAAATACAATAAAATGCTGCAGTTGGATAAACACTAATTAAATTACTTGTGGATTTAGCTACATAAACAACAGTTTGGTGAGGGTGCTCCATTCTTATACTTGTGCAGTAAATAAAAAAAAGAATACAGAGCAGGCATTTTGCTTTGAGCCAGATCAGTGGAAATTTAAAAGAGTTAGGGCTTGTGGCAAAGAAAAGCCCTTTGGCCAGACTGAGAGTAGTTATTTTCACTGTTGGTGCTAAACTAAGTGGCTGTTGGTGGAAGCTTCGAACCAATATTCATCATATAGACATTAAAGAAAGAGAAAAAGCATATTTACCAAATTACAAATGTGATTTAAGACAATCTGATGTTGAAAGATTGCATTGTTGTAATAAAATGGGTCAAAGTATTAACTGAACATTGAAAGGAGAAATAAAATGTCAGCTCGGTAATTAGAAGGTTCTAAACATCTCTGAAAGCTGTTTAGTGTTTTGCAATATACGGTTCGTAGTTTTTACTGCCTCTGTTTACTTCACAAATTCTTCTCTTGTGTGTTTCATCATTGTGTTGCCTTGATCAATTCAGCTTTCTGCAAAAGATATACATCCGTGGCCCACATGTTAATGGAAAAAACGAGTGACCTAAATTACCAGCAGGACTCCGTGAGGCTCATCTGACATGCAGAAAGACCAGACTTTACACTGGACCGTTTAAAAATTCCTCTGGTATGAAGAATCTAACGTCACAGGCTCCCCTCTGAGATTTTAAAGATGCATATGATGTGTGAAGCATAAACGGACATAAACGGTCTCCTGCTGTGATCTTAACCGTTTTGTTCTGGAAGGACATCCCAGCAAGTTTAAATGTGTGGAGTCAGCACCAAGTACTTTTATAAAAAGGAAGTTACTCCAGGAGGGAAGCTTGAAGCAACAATATGTCTAAGATTCTAAAGCGAGGACTAGTTTTTACAAAAAAGCTGTCAGATAAAAGTAAAAGGCGGGACTGAAGTCCATCAGAGGTAGAATACTGGCTGATAAGAGTTCGGCCCTTCAGCAGCAGAAGGCGGTGGCTCAAACTAGAAAGTGAACTGAATTTAGTCTTCTTTATGATATCAAAGCGTTTGGATTTCCAACAAGAGGTTCTGTTGATTTATCTTTGAAACATCAACTAAGTTATTGTCTCTAGCATTTTTTTTTTTTTAGCTGCTTAAAGTCAAATCAAGTGTGACATTTGGTCAAGTTGTTACTAACAACAAATTGGAAGCCACGTCTCCCATCAACCCCTGCGGGGGATGTTTTTGTCTGTTTGTGTCTACTCTCCTGAGGTCACGTTCACAGACTTTGGGATCCGCAAAGTCAGGAATGTGCATAAACATTCTTTACAGCAGATTTATGGAGCCACGTGTACGCAGGCTTTTTAAAGCTCAGTCATTGTGAAATTTCACGCATCTGCACAGGCCTGATTTCTACTCCCGTCTTTAACCATGAGTAGGCACGTTTGATGTTCCAGTTCAGCAATCACAAACAGAATCACAAACATCAACTCTATAAGCTCAGAGGAAATGACCCTTCAGGGGTTAAAAAAAAAAATAGCTTGAATACAAAAACTGAGGACGCACATTGGCTGAAAGCATCAGGTGCACCAGATGAACAGATGCCCTGTGTATATATGATGTATAACAGCAACTCGTTGCATTTTATGTGGTATTCTGATGCATCATGTAGTACCACTTCTAACCACATGGTGGCAGCATATCACAGGAATGTGTCAGCCTCTGATGTAAAACACGACAAATTACACGTCCAGTGAGTCAAAATGGTTTTAGAAGATGTGCCGTATGATCCCCACAGTATTGTCAGCTGAGCTGTACGCCTCCATGTGGTCAGAGGATGGCGTTGCTACATAGAGTGACTTTAATTTTTAGCTGTAATTTATTTTAATGGTATTTTTACCCACCATATCCAAGCTGGCTCATCATGGCACACCCAGTGTTAAGTACACAGTGATAAAACATATAAGTACTTGTCTGAATGCATTTTAATAGAGCAGAGCAACTGTTAGGATTATGATAACCTGTAAACAGTAGAGCTGGCAGAAGAGGTGGTGTTGTAGCTACATTAAATGGCTTTAAGTGGAATTATAGAAATAAGAAATAAATATTGTGCAAAACATTAACACAGGGGTGTTGAAATGAGTTTAGAGGCTAACTCCGCCCCCTAAAACCGTCTGCTGTCAACACAGCTGTAAAGTCATGCATATCTGTGAAAAACTGGCCAAAGCACGAAACAGACATTTTATGAAGATCTCAGGAAGTTGTGTCAACTTCTGAAAAAAAAAAGTCTTAATTTCTCCTTTACTCACTACAACATGTGTCTTCTGCTTTAAGTCTTACAAATACAGAAACTCCCTTTTTCAAACTGAGACCTCCCAACAGTTACTCACTCGTTGGCTGTGCTAACGATCCTTTTAGAAAACTAAAACTTCTAGTGTTTTATATGGACTATTTCTCTGTTAAAATGCAAGTTTCTAGGCGAGGTGTAAAGACTAAACAAAGATGGAAATGTTTTTTTTAATTAGATAAGAAGCAGGCTGTGTGTTTAACACAGGAATAAAACGAGTAAACACAATGAGAAAAACAGCATAGACTTCACTGATTAAATGTGCTCATACTAACCCCAACCCACACACAATGTGTTGTTCTCCCACAGGGGTGACTCTGTTTGTGGCTCTGTATGACTATGAAGCCAGGACCGAGGAGGACCTCAGCTTTAGGAAGGGGGAGAGGTTCCAGATCCTCAACAGCACGTAAGTCTGGAAACATCTGCATGACGACATTAAGAGGGTGGCGGTCCTCTTTTACTAGCTGCTTTTCGCCTCTTATGGATGCCTGAAAGTTGCTTTTGGGATGAAATATTGTCACACTGAGTAAACTGGTCTGTTTAAAGGCATGTCTTGTTTCAACAAAGCTGCGTGTTTTAATCTGCTGTCCCCACGAAGGGCAGCACCATCCTCACGGATATTAATGAGCTCTGTTTTGACACCAAGAAATTAAAAAAAAAGCCCAACTTGTCTTGTGAATATTTTACAGTTGTGTAAAAGCAGTTTTGAAACATAGCTGTGAACACAGGACTCACAGCGTAGGTGTTTCCCGTGGTAACGGATGATTGACATGTTAGTTGATGCTCTGCCAAACACTGCTTTTACTAAATCCGTACCAAGCGTACCAACCCAGCTATCTCTGCCACATCCGAGCAGAGCCAAACCTTAGCGCTAACCCACATCACAGTCCAGAAAACAATGTTTTTTACTAAGAAGGAACTGTTATTTAAAGGCTGAACAGGCTTTATCATCATCTGCTGTGGTTTAAATGTGGAGACTAGATTGGTTCTCTGTCCCTGTGGATCTCAGTACACTTACACGCATGATGTCCCAGTGAAATTAGAGTCCCAGGCATTTAATTCTCAAATTAATCCATAAACTAACAGAAAGTAGGTTTTTAGATTTTGACTTTCAGTTAAACATCCAGGGAATTATTCATAGACGTTTCAGCGTCCTATTTACTGGGAAACAATTGCTTCAATCGTTTGTTTTTGCATTCTTTATAAAAATCTTGAAAGTAAACATTTTGAAACCTTTAAAATCCAGTAGACCATACATTTTTATTTGTTCCTGAATGCTGCTCATCTGTTTCTATGTTTACTGCAAAGTTCATCTTCCATCCACCCACTGCCGCCCTGTTTTCAGGGAGGGAGACTGGTGGGAGGCTCGTTCCCTTACTACAGGTGGAACTGGATACATTCCCAGCAATTACGTCGCTCCTGTGGACTCCATCCAAGCCGAGGAGTGAGTGAAGTTTTTTTTTTTTTTTTTTTTCCTGCAAGTATCCACCCTCACACTCACTCTGGGAGGCATGGAAACTTCACCGTGCTTCAGCGAGCATATCATTAATATTTGAGTTCTCATCCCAGTGTCTTTTTGTTAACTGACACAATGGCGCTCCCTCAACAAACAGGATATTTGAAAAACATTCAAAACAAATATTTGAGGTTTGTTTTTTTGTTTTTCCCCCTCTGCAGCTGGTATTTCGGTAAATTAGGAAGGAAGGACGCGGAGAGGCAGCTGCTTTCTAACGGCAACGCCAGAGGCACTTTCCTCATCCGTGAGAGTGAAACAACCAAAGGTACTCGGACCGAACAGCACAAACACGCTGAATGCTTTTAAGCCTTCGGGAAGCCGAGAGATGTGTTTGAGGATAAACAGGAACACGTCAGTGGGCAAATAGAAGCAAATGATTTGTCAGTTAAACTTACAAGAAACTCAGGGCTCCATACTCCGTTTAGTTGTCTCTGATTTGTTGGACAAAGCGTGAGCTATGATCCCTCAGTGATAACCACTTGTTCCGGTTCCAGGGGCGTATTCTCTTTCCATCCAGGACTGGGATGACATCAAGGGAGACCATGTGAAACACTATAAGATTCGCAAGCTGGACAGCGGAGGCTACTACATCACCACCAGGGCCCAGTTTGAGACGCTCCAGCAGCTGGTTCAGCACTACTCCGGTGAGACGGCCGCAGTCATGAGCAAAGAAACACCCTGCTGTTACAGATTAGGTCTTCTTTGATTCTTGCAGATGTACAAACAGTGTTTCTGTACGTTTCTCCAGCCAGGGCTGCAGGGCTGTGCTGCCGACTGATCGCGCCGTGTCACAAAGGCATGCCCCGCCTGACCGACCTGTCCGTCAAAACCAAAGACGTGTGGGAGATCCCCAGGGAGTCGCTGCAGCTCATTAAACGCCTCGGCAACGGCCAGTTCGGAGAGGTCTGGATGGGTGTGTATCTCTTGGCACAATTAAAGACTTGGACAGCTGTGGGCGAGGTTGCACAACAGCTCTGTGTGATAAACTGCAGTGAGAAAAGTTTTCAGTTTTGCTGCATAAAGCTGCTCCATCTTTTCCATGAGTCCTTTAGATGCATGAAAAGATGCCATCTGAAGTTTTTGTGACACAGGTTTTTGTTTTGTTTCTGATCTGCAGAGATGTTCAAACATAGATTAAACAGTCAAGATGCTGCACTGAAGTCATTATTATGATGTTTTTAACTTGGAACATTTCATTCACACTCAAACTTAATTAAGGTCCTGAAAATATTTTAGCATGAGCATTCAAGTAACTCAAAACCTAAATTTACATGAGAGATTCTAGGCCCATATTTTTACATATCTATCCAATTCCATTTTGTAATTGATACAATTTTGAACATTGCCTTTTAGAAGATAGGATCTTTTAAAATTGGTAAAAAATACTTTTTTTTTCTTTAATTTGTTTCTGTCAGGCACGTGGAACGGCACCACCAAGGTGGCGGTGAAGACGCTGAAACCCGGCACCATGTCGCCCGAGTCCTTCCTGGAGGAAGCTCAGATCATGAAGAAGCTCCGGCACGACAAGCTGGTGCAGCTCTACGCCGTCGTGTCCGAGGAACCCATCTACATCGTCACAGAGTACATGAGCAAAGGTGGAGCCGTCTAAGCAATGTTCACATGTTCTGGCTGAAGTGACATCACTAACAAATGTCATCCTGACAAAATGTTTCTCTTGTTTTTTTTTTCTTGTCTCTATTAGGAAGTTTGCTTGATTTCCTTAAAGATGGGGAAGGGCGAGGCCTCAAACTACCAAACCTGGTGGACATGGCAGCTCAGGTGTGTTGCTAATAATCCAGTTAATGGACACTGGATTTTTTTCCATCTGCAGCTGATACCAGTTCATAAATAATCACACCTCGCACTGGACTTTATTTTGCAAATCTGATAAATCTGTAAGTTCTCGCTTAAGAGATATAAGCCCGGCAGCCATAACTTTAAAACCACATACCGTTTATATTACTTGATTCCTCATATCAGCCCATCGGAGGAGGGGCGGGCTGCCTCTGAGGCTGTAATGAGGGTGTTGCGACACTGTGGGTTGTGCGGCGGGCCAACATAGATTTGTTTTGGGGCCAACGGTCAACACCTTGAGCTCGTTGTCGTGTTGAAGTCAGCGACGCAGGTGGAGGTGGTGCCTGTCAAAGTAACACAGGAATCCACAGGAAGGCCCGAGTCCAAGGTTTTATTCATTTTTGTGACTGACAGGGGTGCTTCACTGTTGCCGTCTTACGTAAAACTACAAAAAACTAATGCTTACATCAGCTTTGGCCTTGATACTGTGCAGTGACTCGACACTTAATGAAAAAAATGACTCAATTTCCCAGGTGGCAGCAGGAATGGCGTACATTGAGAGGATGAACTACATCCACAGAGATCTGCGCTCTGCCAACATCCTCGTAGGAGATGGCCTCGTGTGCAAGATTGCTGACTTTGGTCTGGCCAGGCTCATTGAGGACAATGAATACACAGCAAGACAAGGTAGGCCTGGACCGGGCTGAGACAGCTTTTCATTAATCCATCAGCAAGTTCTTGACTGCCACTTTAAAAATTAGCTGTTTTTTTCCTGAGTACACAAGTGATGTAAATGTGAAGGAAACGTGTAGTTTGGTCCACGTATAGTAGACAGGAAACCACCGCAGCATCACAAAATGCAACATAACTTCCTGGAAAAACAGTTTCAGAAGTCCAAGTTTTATATTAAACTGTCCTTGTAAGCAACTCGCTTCCTATTTATACAGCCTTTTCCTGCATATCTAAAACTCTCTGCGCCTGAGTTTGGTTCAAAATCACGTTGGAGTCCTCAGAGCAATAATGCAACCATGTCTGAACAACATTAAATCATTTTAAGGGTTTAATGTTTTTAAGTATACTTAGAAATATTTATGGTCCAGAATTTATACTGAAAATGATCACACAGAGTCGTCTCTATGCCAACAGTAAACAACTGCTAATACTGCATTTTATGGGGCATAAGGGGACACCAGTTAACAAACATAGCGCTTACTTTTAACCCTTTTTTTTAAATCAAGAGGTAGTTGAGAGCTGCAGTTAATGAGCTGCAGTTAATGAGCACGATGCAATGTTTTGATGACATCAGCAGACGACTGTAAATGTACAAAAGCCACGATGCAGGACTTAAGAGAGAAAACTGTCTTCATCAGGACTCTTAGGACAGATTAAAGCCTTAATCACATTTCAGGGTTGCTTTCCCCTGAATCAGACATGAACTACACCGGCAGGACTTCCAGATCTGTTAGTCACTATGTCAACATGTTCACGTTGTCATTTGGCAGCAGTTTAAATGTTTACTTGTTTAACCTGGGTCAAGTGCAAAATGAGACTCAGATGGATAATGGAATTGTTCCGTTATCTCCCCAGTGAGATGTTAAGATGTCCGTCTGTGTCTACACTAATGAAACCACAGATGAGGGAAAATGTCAGCACAGTGAAGGCTGACCTACTTACTCATTTAACATTTCTGCGGGAATAGCACGCTTCAGTTTTACAAGGAAACGTGTTATAGGTACTTTCTTCACATGTTTAAAAATGTTACGCTGCCAAAATTAAGATGCGGAAATTGTCTGGTTTGGCAGCATTTTATGTTTTTCTATGGCGTTCATGCAAAAGCAAACCTGTAACCATGTATCCATGAATACCCAACTCCAACCACGTGCTTAGTTTTGTTCTTTCTTTTTTTTTTTTATCCCTGATGATTAAAAAAAAACTACTCCAGAAAATGTTGTGACACTGTAAAATGTAAATAAATCTAGAAAAGAGTGATTTTTAAATCTCAAGCACATATTTTATTCACAACAGAACATAGAAAACATCAGATGTAGAAAAGTTTCCATTTCATGAGAAATACTGACTCATTTTGAATATGATGGCAGCAGTCTGAATCAAAAAAAAAAGAACTGGAATATGATCACCAAAGGGCTGAAAAAGTAAGCAAGAAACACCTAGAGGAACATTTTAGCCCTAATTGGGTTAACTGACAACAGATCAATGACATGACTGGGTGTAAAAAATCATCTAAGAGCAGGAGAGTCTCTTAGAAGTGAAGATGGACAGATGTTTACCGATCTTCAAAAAAAATTCATCAACAAATTGGGAAAAAATATGTCAATAATGTGCCCTCGTGTAAAATTTCACTTTGATCGGAGGGGACAAGGCCAAAAATACTGGGTTCCTGTGATCTTCAGATTGAAAACAGGCGTGACCCTGTAATGGAAATCAGTTCTTTGTCTCAGGAACACATCCAGGAATTTCTCCTCAAACACAGTTTACCGTGCCACCCACAAATGCAGGTTAAAGCTCCGTCATAAAGAAGAGACCATGTGTGAACGTGATCCAGAAACATTTCCGTCTTCTCTGAGCGAAGTGGGAAACTGTCCTGTGGTCAGTCAGATCGAAATTCGAAACTATTTTTGGGAAATAATTTGGATGGATGTTGCGTCCTCTGAACTGAGCGCTTTGTTTTTATTGACATTTTCCTTTGACATTAGTGGGTCCAGTGGGATCAAAACTCAGTTGTTTGGTGTAGCCTCGTCCGTGGCGGCGTCGTAGCTGCCGTTCTATCGGCTGAGATGATTGGCAGACTTGTTACATGGCCATACAAAGCGAAAGACTCAGGCGCAATAGTTTCACGGGTGCACAGAAGGTACCTGGCTGCAACGAGAAGGGAAGCGTTCAGCAGCGACACTGAGTCAGAAAAGGTCTTTTTGCAGCACATTTGAATTTGAGGGCAGAGTTTTGAAGGAGAGCAACACAACAACTGCACTGAACTGAAAACAAGAGACTGATCTCAACTAAAAATACTGCATTCTTCATATAACCCAAATATCATTATTTTTGTGCCACTTTCACTCAGACAGTGCTTTTTTGTCAATGTGATTGCATTCATTTTTTACATTTTTGACCCTGTGGGAGGATTTCATGCAATCTAAAAAACACATACATGTTATGATTTTTAAGGAGACATATAGATTACACATTTTCCTGAGATATTATTAAAAATGTGAATATAATACCACCGGGATACACCACAAAAGCTACCTTTTCAGCCATGTTCTCACAGCTCTGTTCATAGCAGTCACTTTCACTTGGACCAACATATAATTTATACGATCTATAGTTGAATTTACGTTGAGTTGCATCAGTGACATAAACGAACATGTGACAGCAGTCTGAGAAAGCCAGCTATAGTTGCTTATTTGATCTGTTTCAGGTGCAAAGTTTCCCATAAAGTGGACTGCTCCTGAAGCTGCGCTCTACGGCAAATTCACCATCAAGTCAGACGTGTGGTCATTTGGCATCCTGCTGACGGAGCTGGTGACCAAGGGCAGAGTGCCCTACCCAGGTGAGACCGCCGAGCTGTCTGGGTTGTGTAATCGCCTGAAAACCTCGCAGCTGATTACTTGTGTTTGATGAATGCTGCCGGTGGGAGTGTTTATGTCTGACGAGGCTCCGGGCTCTCTGATTAGCAGCATTTTGCATAATTTACATTACACCGTGCATCATGCAGAATAATATTCCCATCTGGCTGTGCAAGCATTTAAAACGTTCCATTTATCTGCTATTTGATCCTTTATTTTAGGACTGAGCCAGACGATGCCCTGTGCCTTTAAAGAGATAAAATGTAAAAATGTAGAGTATATATGTCTGCTTTAGTTTTTAGAATATTTGTAGTAAGAAATAATTGATTAAATGAAGTCTTATAATTACAAGAAAATAAGCTCTAGTTGAATAACAACATGATAAATGTGGCATAAGGGGGAAAAAAAGCAAATGTCATACTTCAGAGAGCTTGGTGTGAATTCAAAAAAGCTAATGAGCAGCTCAGATTCTTGGCAGCGGCGAATGAGGTCAGTTGGAGTGACGCAGGATTGTGAAGTTGCCGACTTTCCTTGTCCCCAGGCATGAACAACCGTGAGGTCCTGGAGCAGGTGGAGCGGGGCTACCGGATGCCATGCCCACAGGACTGCCCCATATCCCTGCACGAGCTGATGGTGCAGTGCTGGAAGAAGGACCCAGAGGAGAGGCCCACTTTTGAATACCTGCAAGCCTTTTTGGAGGACTACTTCACTGCCACTGAGCCTCAGTACCAGCCCGGAGACAATCTCTGAGCACGGCTCCGCTCCTCTCATGTCGTTTCACTGGCTTTCCACCAGAGGGAGCCAGGCACCACTCTTTCTCTTTCTCTCTCTCTCTGTCTGTCTCTCTCTCTCTCTCTCTCTCTCTCGTTGCTAAAGCTCATCAACTTACTTCTTGACTTCCAAACTTCATGCAAACAAGAGCGGACAGCAGACAGCACCAAACCGACGATCGAATTATCCAACGTTTTGGAAGAGTTAACAGTGACTACCGTGGAGGACCAACATGAGTGGTGTAATTTGTATGTAGTGTAAATATAAATTGCTTGTTTACTTTTTTGCTTTCATTTTATATTCCTTTTGATAATTTGGGAACATGTGGTTTTTTTTTTTTTGTTTGTTTGTTTGTTTTAAATCCAAGGTTAAAGATGTTTGAGATTTATGGCTCATCGGGAAATGTGTGACACTCGCAGCTGGTTACAAATCCTCACATAACTGTTGGTTTCGATAGGTAGCGTGGACCGAAGTATCTGAGTTTTTTTCTGGGATTTCACTGACCTTTTTTTTTTTTTTTTTTTTTTTTTTTTTTTTTTTTTTTTACAAGGGTAATGTAACGATACTTTTCTCCTCTTCTCAAGGAACTTAGATGTACTATAACACCTGCTCTTGCCTTTCATATTTAGTAATATTCTTACAATGCAAGGGAATGCCTTCATGCTTTATGCGCACTAACATATTGCATCGTCCATTCAAACCCAAACTGTGTGGCATATGCACTGATAAGTGCATTCATTGCATTCCGGCTTCAGCCAATGACTTATACGTCGGCTTAAAGTAACTTTTTAGTTCAGCTTCCTGTAGTTGAAGTGGGGCTGATTTCCTCTCCAGCTGCGACCATTGTCTAGCCGACTGCTTGGTATGCTGATCATATTTTTAAAGTGTATGTTGCATTAATGTACGGCAGCAGGCTGTGTAAAAACTTGTCTTAAACTAAGAGTGACATGACAATGAAGGATGTGTACCTCTATTTGTTCCTCCATTGTGTGTGTTTTTAAATAAGATTTTCTTTACAAGACTTTTTTTTTTTTAAAATATATATTCTACCAGTGTTATACGTTACTTATATTTTTTATTTCCTGGGAAGTCTGAAGCTTCGGACACATTTTTACCATCCTTTAAGTATCAAACTTGTCCCTGAAGGACAAGAAGGTGTGTTTATGTTGGTTTCATATGTGGTAAAGTGACCAGAAACTTTTTTTTTTTTTTTTAATTTTATATCACTTCTTTAACCCTAATTTATTAGACATACAGAAGGTTTTTGGTCTCATCTTTATTTATTATCTGTCTATTACTTGTACACAGCTGATTTTGAAATAAACAATCTTGAAATTGTTTTGTTGCTGTATTTAATGCTGGTTTTAAGACTCATGTGACTTTGTTCAAACTCCACACAAGCCTGGAATGATTTGGGAAATGTTTAAATAACCATAAAATTAAGAGAATTCATGAGAATTTGCAGCATGGGTTTTTATTTATTTACTTCAATCAAAAAAGACAATTTACATTTTAAGACATTCATTTTGTCCAAGTAAACAGAAAAGTGTTGAGCGTTGTTGAGTTGCCATGTCTTCAGGAGAGGCATGCAAAGCTAATTTCTTCATCACAAACATGTTTTTTATTTTTTAAACAAAAGCTGGCAACAGAACAAGTCAACAAGGACCTGACCACAATTAAGTGGTCACCGTCGTGGGATGATGCCCAAAGGACGTCCACCTCTGAGACTCTTCCAGTCTCTCTGTGTGTCTGCTGATGACACTCTGGGAAACTGATCTCAGGTCAGCCTCCGTCTGAGAACATCCCGTCTGAAGCCTTGCAGCAGTCATGTACTGCTGGTCAAGTGTTCGGTGTCGTCTTGCTCTCATGATGTAAAACATTAAATGCAAACTGTCGTTGAACCAGAACATTTAGTGGTTGATTCACAGATCAGACACTCATGATTTTTTTTTGCGGTTAAAAAAAACCAGCATGTTGTGCTTTAAGCACTGAAACATGGTTCAGCTGTGAAATGTGCATTCAAAGTTAGAGAAGGTGAAATTAAGTTCACCTGAAATTTCACTGTAAAGCCGGACACACAAACTGATTCGTGTATATAGTGCTATATATCTACCAGGCTGCGCATACAAAAATGTGCAAAAAAGTGCCTTGTTTTTTAAAAGAGTCTTGTTTTATCACTGTTTTCATGACATCTATGTCCGTCTTTTTATCATACAAAGAGAAAATACTAGGGCTGGGCAACGATTAAAATTTTTAATCATTATTAATCGCATGATTTTCCTGATTAATCACGATTAATTGCATTGTATACGCAAAATCAAATAATGAATTCAAAAGTAGTGTTAAGTTCACTTTTATTCAAATGTTCTGCTGCCATATGAACTTAAGTGCCATAACATTTTGTTGACACATAACACTTTTAACATCAGCACTTGTCAGTA
The DNA here is from genome assembly GCA_018398805.1 of Hirundichthys speculiger. Taxonomy (NCBI): domain Eukaryota; kingdom Metazoa; phylum Chordata; class Actinopteri; order Beloniformes; family Exocoetidae; genus Hirundichthys; species Hirundichthys speculiger. Next base: position 1,414,924 of record JAGFBZ010000483.1, read on the forward strand.
ACACATATTTAGTATGCTGCATCTCCAATGTTTATCTTTCCCAGAGTAAAGTTTAAAGACTGCTTCATGATCAATGCAACTCCAGGACCAAAGGGTACCTCCACCAGAACAGGATGGATGAATGAAGATACCTGGGCCGAGTTCCTCGATCACCTGATAAAGCACACTTACTGCGCCCCTGACCACCCCATGCTGCTAATCATGGACAATCTTAAAGCTCACATATCACTCAAGGCAGTAGAAATAGCCAAGAGCAATGGTATTGTTCTGCTCAATCTCCCACCTCGCACATCCCATTGCACACAGCCTCACGACGTGGCCGTGTACAGTCCGTTCAAAGCCCAAAATGGCCAAGCTCTCGATGGGTGGATGAGATTGAATGCTGGCAAAACAGTCACCATCTACCAGGTTGCAGGAGTTGTGAATCAAGCCTCCATGACAACAGTGACACCACGCAGCATCACTTCTGGGTTCAGGTCCACTGGGATTTTCCCATACAATCTTGACATTTTCCCCGATGAAGCGTTTGCACCATCCATTCCATCAGAGCGACCAAACCCTGAGCTACAGCCTGCCACCGGGGATGCTCCACCTCCAGGAGAGGACTGGGAAGGTCCGCACCCTGCTTTTATTTACCAGAACATACCAGTGACCACAGATACACCTGGAACTGCTCCTCAGAAGAGGTTTGGTTGCAGCAATAACATTTGGTCTGGTCCTTTGAAATGCAGCTGGTATCTATATTGTAGTTAACAGTCCACCTGTGTCTCCTGGAGTTTCTCATGCAGAGAAGCAGGCTGGATGGTGTTAAATGCGCTGACGGGGAGGCTGTGGGTCAGAGGAGGGTGGAGGTCTGTAGGTCTGGGGGCAGGAGAGGAGGATGCTGAGCTGGTCTCTGAACTGAACCTGTTGAAGAATCGATTCAGTTCCTTTTTCTCTGATCCTCCTTCTGCTTGAAGCCCGTGATCTTCTTCATCCCTGACATGTAGCTGTTTAGTTCTGTTTTTATATTTTCTGTGTTAGACTGCACACCTTTGCCTCCTTCATGTAAGTCCTTTTCTAACTCAAACTAAAAATGAAAGGAGGTGATAACAGGTTTCATGTGAGTGTTGCTGAAGCTGATCCTCCAGGAGAATGAGGATGCAGCTGCAGTCTCTGCTTGGACTGGAATCACCAGATATTATCTATCTTGTTTGTTTGTCCCTGAGAGCAGCTCATTAATATGAAACACAATATTTATTCATTTAGACTGTGACGGTTCAGTAACTGTAATTATCAGGCTGTTTTAAGTGTTGGATCAGAAACTCCTCATTACTTGTGTTCAGATGTCATCTTGTGGCTTCTTTCGGTATTGCATCCAATTTCTCCTAATGCTTTTCATTCCCTTTCTAACCTTTCAGGGTGAGTAAATACACTACCCGGCCAAAAAAAAGTCGCCACCAAAAAGAATCTTTAAAAAAGTTCATATACTAATATTTTCTTGGACCACCTTTTGCTTTGATTACGGCACGCATTCACGGTGCACTGTGTCATTGGCCACGGTTACATGATGTTTTTTAATCCGGAATTAATTATTCCTAATTAAATAATTCAGAATTAAACTATTTTCCTTCGAGTTTACATTGAAATAGTAATTCCAAATTGAGGTTTACATGGAAAACACGTTTGAGCGGCTTTATCCAATTCCGCTTAAGGTCTGGGAGTTGGGAAGGGTTCTGTTGCTGAACCTGGACCTGACCAACTGCAGCAACCCCAGATCAGAACACTGCCCCCACAGGCTGGTACAGTAGGCACTAGGCATGATAGGAGCATCACTTCATCTGCCTCTCTTCTTACCCTGATGCTCCCATCACTCTGGAACAGGGTCAATCTGGACTCATCAGACCACATGACCTTCTTCCAGTGCTCCAGAGTCCAATCTTTATGCTCCCTAGCAAATTAAAGCCTTTTTTTCCTGGTTATTCTCACTGATTAGTGGTTTTCTTAAGGCTACACAGCTGTTCAGTCCCAATCCCTTGAGTTCCCTTTGCATTGTGCGTGTGGAAATGCTCTTACTTTCACTGTTCAACATAGCCCTGAGTTCTGCTGTTGATTTTCTTGTGATTGCCGATCACGATCATTGAGGATTTTTTTCCGGCCACATTTCCTCCTCAAAGACGATGGGTCCCCACTATCCTTCCAGTTTTTAATAATGCGTTGGACAGTTCTTAACCCAATTTTGGTAGTTTCTGCAATCTCCTTAGATGTTTTCTCTGCTTGATGCATGCCAATGATTTGACCCTTCTCAGACAGACTAACATCTTTTCTACGACCACTGGATGTGTCTTTGACATGGTTGTTTAGGAAATGAGAAGCAACTCATTGCACCAGTTGGGGTTAAATAAATTGTTTCCAGCTGAAATATAATCGCCCATGTAGTAATTATCCAATAACAGGCTCAGACCGATTTGCTTAGTTAAATCCAGGTGACTTTTTTTTTTGGCCTGGCAGTGTATAAAAATGTATTTTCTTTCTTATTTTTTATGAAAACTTAATAAAATGATAATGAAGACCTGGGTAGACTCTTGTTTTTCTCTCAGTCTGAAGTTCCTGACTGTTTAAACCTCTCTGATGTTCTTCTTATAGTCTTGTTTGTTGTCTCTGGTTCTAAGGCCACGTGCTGATTATAAAACTGAATTAAAACACAGACTAAATACAAGTTCTAGTGGGAAGAAAGACATGAAGAAAGGAAGAAAGGAAGAATAGAATTCTGGGAGCCTGAAATGTTCATTTTAGCTGAGAAAAACTACAGTGAAAATCCAGTCAAGTGATTAAATGTCTCCTCGAACTTTGTACGTAGATTAAAATTATCTTGAACATGAACAATCTAAATAATAGTTATCCTGTAATTGTGATTCAGCTTCTTAGAATTTGATTCTGGTTGAGTTTAATTGCCGTCCTGACCGACAGTTATATCATTTTGAGTGGAAGGAGTTTTTTTTAATCTAAAAATTAAGAATGAGTAAACATTTCTGATGTTTTTAAAAAAAAGGGGGGAAAAAAGCCATCCTGTCAGTCAAGTAACAATCTAAAATATGCTTATACAACGCTGAAATTAGTTTAGTTCCATTCCCCTGCTTTTTCAGCTCCTCGTCCTCCTCCTGTGAAGTCCATGACAAAAACCTCAATACTTAGACTGGTCCAGTCTGAGCTTTATTATATCTGAGGTTGTAAGGACTTCATAAAACACCACCGTTCTCCTTTCTGATGCTGGTTGGAAGTCCAGCAGGTCGTCTGAGTTGGTGCCATGTTTTTTCTATTTTTTCTATTTTTAATTGTCTTTTAAAGCCGCATTGGTCAACAACACTCTGCTGGGGGGGGGGGTTACAGACGCAGTGCGCACACGACCAGGAGGCAGAGAGACGAGAGCGAGAGGGTTTGACCATTTCACCAAAGATGAGTGACAACAGGAAAAGGGGTAACATTTTGACACATTTTAAAGTGTAAGACTCCGGAAAGGCAGAGTGTACACTTTAAAATATATATATTTGTATAAAATACAAATTTCATATCGAGCAGGCTCCACAAACAACCTGCACAGGCATATTCAAACTAATCATCCAACAGAGCAATTAACAGAGTTGGAGAAAAGACCAGCAAGAGACTCTGAAGGTTTTTCACTGTAAATAGTTGCACATTTTAGTTTATATTTTGTTGAGTGATGTTTAGTTGATTTTGTTTTTTCACAAATTAAAATGGGTCTTAGTTATTTAGAATTTATTTATGTTTATGTTAACTTTATTAAGCCATATAAATACTATACATGTTATATTTTATGTTTTTTTTTAACATTAGTTACTCATTTTACACATAATTTGGTAATAAATTAATTTAAGTAACAAAAAATCTGAGGAGCCACTTGGGAGCCGAAAGAGCCGAGCCAAAAGAGTCAGAATTCCCATCACTTTCTTCTCTGCTCTCTCCCTCAGGTCTCTGCTGAAGACTCACTGACGTGCTGCGTCTAGTCTCACTAGTCCCTTAAAGGTGCAGCGACATCATTTTTTGTCAGCATACTTTTAATCTTCAACATTAAATGATTACTGCATTTACATTTTTAATTAACTCTGATGAACAAATTTACATTAAATTAATCACTTTTAGCTTTCAACTTATTTATTCTTATGTCATATTTTAACATCGGTAACACAGGTCTGCACAAGACCGTTGAAGACCGATTCATTCAATAATTTCAATTCCCAATAATACGCACTGGAACAACGAGTAATGAAGAGCATCAGTAAGCCTGAAGGTCTTGGTGACTATTCCATGATCTGGATCTCTCAGTTTGCAGGTTTGTAGGTTTGGAAGTTCAGGATCCAGCAACAGCTACATCGTCAAATGAATCGCAGCTTTTAAACTCTTGCAACGTTTCATCACCGATGCAACGGTGGAGATCGTTTAACTGAGTCCGGGTTTGTGAGAGGTGGTGGCGCCTCTGAGTCTTCTGATTCCATTCTGAAGCTGGCAAGTCGCATAAATCAATATTATTGATCTAAAACACCATTTGAGATCAATAACTACAGTGCAACTATCTCGAAACTACGGTAAAAACCGAACAAATAACGAGATGCTCGCCGTTTCTCTCGCTGCTGAAATAACCATGGCAACGGACAGCGACACCTTCCCAAAATGTAAACGCAGGATGAAAACGTGAAACGAACGAGCATCTACCTCTTGGTTTGAGGGAGGTGTGTTTGCAGGTGAAAGAAAACTTTACAATCTGAGTTGAATGCAAATGAATATAATTTTACACAATAGTTTTTAGACAATTAACAAACATCAGAGAATGATCACTCTTGATGTGAAAATGTGGATGAGCTGAAGGACCTTCAGAGTCTCGGACCAATGGATTTCCTGTAGAGTTTCTCTGTTCTGTTGACATTCAAACATTTCTAGAGCCCTGAAATGTTTATGGGACAGGCGATGGATTGATGAACGAGGCCTTTTCTCTTGTGGTGATATCCGGAGGTTTTTCTCATTTGTGGATCGTCTTCATGTGACGTCTTAAATTTGAGGGGTGTCTGAAGCTCCTCCCACAGTGGCCACAGATATAAGGTTTTTGCCCTGTGTGAATGAACTGATGATGTTGAAAACTTCTGAGGTTGTTGAAGCTCCTCCAACACTGGTCACAAATGTAGAGATCTTCAGTGATGTGGACCTTCATATGAACCTTTAGGGAAGAAGGTTGTCTGAAGCTCCTCCCACATTGGTCACAGGTGTAAGGCTTTTCTCCTGTGTGGATAAGTTGGTGGCTTTTCAAAATACTGAGTCGACCGAAGCGCCTCCCACATTGGTCACAGGTGTGAGGCTTTTCTCCTGTGTGGATAAGTTGGTGGTGTTTTAAATGACTGAGCTGACTGAAGCTCCTCCCACATTGGTCACAGGTGTGAGGCTTTTCTCCTGTGTGGATAAGTTGGTGGTGTTTTAAATGACTGAGCTGACTGAAGCTCCTCCCACATTGGTCACAGGTGTGAGGCTTTTCTCCTGTGTGGATAAGTTGGTGGCTTTTCAAATTACTGAGTCGACCGAAGCGCCTCCCACATTGGTCACAGGTGTGAGGCTTTTCTCCTGTGTGGATAAGTTGGTGGCTTTTCAAAATACTGAGCTGACTGAAGCTCCTCCCACATTGGTCACAGGTGTGAGGCTTTTCTCCTGTGTGGATAAGTTGGTGGCGTTTCAAATTACTGAGTCGACCGAAGCGCCTCCCACATTGGTCACAGGTGTGAGCCTTTTCTCCTGTGTGGATAAGTTGGTGGCGTTTCAAATTACTGAGTCGACCGAAGCGCCTCCCACATTGGTCACAGGTGTGAGCCTTTTCTACAGGATGGCCACATTTGACCCCCGTGGTGTTTCTGAAGCTCGGTCCAGCCTGGTCTAACCGGTGATGGTCCCTCTCAGCGCTGGCGAGCTGATCCAGCTGTCCGTCCCTGAAACCATCTTCTTGGTCATGATGACCATCCTGGTTTGTGCAGGTCTTCTTCTGTGAAGCGAGAACAGATGAGAGAGGAAGCGCCAATCAAAGGTGTAAAAACATACTAAATGCCACCATTTCCCATGTATTTATACCACATTTATCTATAAACAATCCAGATCAGTGATTCCCAAAGTGTGGGCCGCGGGCCCCTGGTGGGCCGTCGTGGTACTGCAGATGGGCTGCGGGAGGTCATTAAAATTAAAAAAGTATGTTTCAAATTCCTGATCTTTTTAAAATATGTATTTAATTACTGTGAAATATTCATGACATAATTTTAAAAACATTAAGAAGTAATTGGAAAAAACAGTTAAGTGTTATTCTGCTGTCATCTTAACTTAATATGACAAGTGTCACCTTATTTGTCGACCCCTTACATTAATTTCTGAACATAACTTCTAGTCCTGTATGATGGTCACAGTTGTGATTAAAGGTTTGGGTGGGCCGCAGAGATTTTTCACATTTCAAATTGGGCCATGGTATCCTGAAGTTTGAGAATGGCTGATCTAGATGAACCCAGCCCATCAATCTATCACTGTTTCAGGCGAAGCCCCGCCCACCTTAGACACCATTCCGTTCAAAAAGAATCATCTTTCAGTTGGTTTTAAAACTGGTCAACTGGTCTCAGGTGGGTTTAACTGCTAACTTTTTGAAAACAGCAGCAAACGTTTATGGCAGAAATGGCTGAGTTTTATTCTTCAGTCTTGAATAAATAAGGGAAAAACAGATTTGATGTTCTCGTTAACGGTTTTGAGACATGGGCCTAAATGTAAATGCTCTCATTATAGTTCCACCTAGTGGTGTGTCAGTGTTATTACAACAGTCAGAGATCTTCAGGGGGTCCTGGATCTGAATAAATATCTGGTTTGTTGTCTATTGATGTCTAGTTTTTGTTGCCTGGACACGTCTGAGCAGGAAAAATAGCAGGAAATTGAAAAATAAACAGAAGAATCTGGTTTCTCCTGATCCCCTTTTTTTTTTTTTTTTTTTATGAAAATGTACATTTATAACTTCTCATTTTCAGACTCTAAGTCAATGCTTCATTTAGACTGGTCCAGCATGCTACAAAGTGGAGTACTTCAATAACTTCCAGGTTCAAAATGTGAATAACAGACACAGTGGCGACAAGTTTAAAGGACTTACTTCTTCCTCTGATGTCATATTGCTGCTGGTGTTTCTTCTTTTCTTCTCTCCTCTGTTCACCAATCAACTCTGAGATAATCAGATAAAGAAAATAAGCGCATGGAAACCCCCAAAACTGCTCTAATGGCAGCAACTAGAAGAAGTTTGATCACATGACTGCGGATCCTTCAGCTACACAGAGAACATTGAACATTTACATTTAACTGACGCATCTCCCTCCACTTTAATCTACCCAGTTTTTAAAAGCAGCTTCAACTACAAATGAAGTCTCGGGGTGCGTCCTTACCGTTTCTGTTGTAGACTAGGTTCAGTTATTTCTCAGCGTCCTCTGCAGGTCACAGTCAGAGAGGTGGAACAGATACAGAGCTGATTTCCATGGCAACCCCACAGGTTCAAAGGGTTACAGTTGAGAGAATCAATTTGAAAAACAACCGCGCAGCATCCAGAGACCAAAACGGGAAAATATCTGAATCTCACAGGTGTGAACTTGAAAACGTCTCACTCCACAGTGCACGGTATCCAGTCACTGAAGATTAACGGGATACCGTGATCCAACTCCTCTGACTTTTGCATTTGGTTCTTGCATCAGGATCACCGTTTTAGGCTCATCATCATCACTTTATTTCATTTATTATATATATATTTATATACATACATACATACATATGTACATATATACACACAGTGCCTTGCGAAAGTATTCGGCCTCCTTGAACTTTTTAACCTTTTGCTACATTTCAAGCTTTAAACATAACAATATAAAATTTCAATTTTTTTGTCAAGAATCAACAAGTGGGACACAACTGTGAAGTGGAACTAAATGTGTTGGATATGATAAACTTTTTTAACAAATAAAAAACTGAAAAGTGGGGCGTGCAATCTTATTGATCCCCTTTACTTTCAGTGCAGCAAACTGACTCCAGAAGTTCAGTGAGGATCTCTGAATGATCCAATGTTGTCCTGAATGACTGATGATGATCAATCAATCCACCTGTGTGTAATCAAGTCTCCGTATAAATGCACCTGCTCTGTGATAGTCTCAGGGTTCTGTTTAAAGCCCAGAGAGCATCATGAAGACCAAGGAACACACCAGGCAGGTCCCAGATACTGTTGTGGAGAAGTTTAAAGCTGGATGTGGATACAAAAAGATTTCCCAAGCTTTAAACATCTCAAGGAGCACTGTGCAAGCAATCATAGTGAAATGGAAGGAGTATCAGACCACTGCAGATCTACCAAGACCCGGTCGTCCCTCTAAACTTTCATCTCAAACAAGGAGAAGACTGATCAGAGATGCAGCCAAGAGGCCCATGATCACTCTGGATGAACTGATCTACAGCTGAGGTGGGAGAGTCTGTCCAGAGGACAACAATCAGTCGTACACTGGACAAATTTGGCCTTTATGGAAGGGTGGCAAGAAGAAAGCCATTTCTCAAAGATATTCATAAAAAGTCTCGTTTTGAAGTTTGCCACAAGCCACCTGGGACACAGCAAACATGTGGAAGAAGGTTCTCTGGTCAGATGAAACCAAAATCATATTTTTGGCCACAATGGAAAACAATATGTTTGGTGTAAAAGCAACACAGCTCATCACGCTGAACACACCATCCCCACTGTCAAACATGGTGGTGGCAGCATCATGGTTTGGACCTGCTTTTCTTCAGCAGGGACAGGGAAGATGGTTAAAACTGATGGGAAGATGGATGGAGCCAAATACAGGAGCATTCTGGAAGAAAACCTGTTGGAGTCTGCAGAAGACCTGAGACTGGGACGGAGATTTATCTTCCAACAGGACAATGATCCAAAACATAAAGACAAATCTACAATGGAACGGTTCACAAATAAACGTGTCCAGGTGTTAGAACGGCCAAGTCAAAGTCCAGACCTGAATCCAATCGAAAATCTGTGGAAAGAGCTGAAGACTGCTGTTCACAAACGCTCTCCATCCAACCTCACTGAGCTCCAGCTGTTTTACAGGAAGAATGGACAAGAATTTCAGTCTCTCGATGTGCAAAACTGATACATACCAAGAGACTTGGAGCTATAATTGCAGCAAAATCCATTCAAATGAATGGCTTGTTAACAGACCTTGAATGACAAGCTGATGGTGATCCATTCATTTGAATCAGTTGTGCTGAAGGAGGGAAACATCTAAGACATGCAGGACAGCGGCCCTCCAGGACTGGGATTGCCCACCCCTGCTTTATTGGATAGGCAAGGCAAGGCAAATTTATTTGTATAGCACATTTCATGTACAAAACAATTCAAAGTGCTTTACATAAAACATTAAAAAGCATCGCAGAAAAATAAAGCATTAAAAAGTAAAAGAATAAAAGCATTAAAGCAAACAAAACAGTAAAAAAGAGTTTTAAAAAGGCTGTGCAGATTTGCGCTCATAATGCTTTATAACAATAATCATAACACACCATAAAGCATGTTATCATCACTTATAAGGTCAGGTATTATAGTATGTTACAACTGTTAGCAACTCACTGTCAATGCCCACATTGATTATATTATACATATATTTATAATATGCTTATAAAGATACCTGCACCATTCACGGTGCACTGTGTCATTGGTCACGGTTACATGATGTATTTAATTCGGAATTAATTATTCCGAATTAAATAATTCAGAATTAAACTATTTTCCTTCAAGTTTACATGGAAATAGTAATTCCAAATTGAGGTTTACATGGTTGATCGGCTTTATCCAATTCCGCTTAAGGTTTGGGGGTTGGGAAGGGTTCTGATTGGATAAGGGGGGCGGACGTCTTTACATATTTACAGTCATGGAAAAAATTATTAGACCACCCTTGTTTTCTTCAGTTTCTTGTTCATTTTAATGCCTGGTACAACTAAAGGTACATTTGTTTGGACATAACGATAACCACAAAGATTGCTCAAAAGAGTTTTATTTAAGAGCTGATATCTTACCATTTTCCATGGTTTTCTTGATTATAACCTAAATCACTTAAGTTTTTACATCAATAGCTATGGCGCTGTACTGCCAAGAACACTGTTCTAGTCTGTTTTAGTCACATGATGACGTTTAGTGGTACCAGGTATTAAAATGAACAAGAAAGTGAAGAAAAAATGGTGGTCTAATAATTTTTTCCATGACTGTATGTCTACCGGAAGAAAACAAATTTACTCGATTAGCAATAACATGGAGGATTACATGATTAGCATCCTTTTTGGATTTGTTAAACCTCCTTCATTTAACCTAGCCGCTACAAAGTTGAAAAGCTCACAATTTTTATGTTTCCTGCCATCTGTTCTTTTAATTATTTCCAGCTCCTCCAAGCTATTTATTAAATAAATCGTCTCTGCTCTTGACCACCGTTCACTGCGTGCTGCCATCTTGAAACTTTGTTTTGAAAACAAGCCTGGCGCGGAATATAAGCATCATCCTGACAGATGGACAAGGGAACGAGCTTGCGCAGAAAGACCGGAATTAATTTAAAGCAGAATGAGTGTATACATGACCGCGGAATTATTCTATTCGGATTTAAAATCAGAATAAACCAGCCACTTACTTCGGAATTAAGTTTAATTCGGAATGGACATTTTCATTCTGAATTAGGTGTTTACACGGTAATTTTTAATCACTTTAAATCGGATTTAACTTTAATTCTGAATTGAAGGGGAATTAAACTTCCCATGTAAACACACTGATTGTTTCGAAAAGCTTCTACAATGTCATCAGATTTATTTCCATCCAGTGTTTTTCACCAAGATCTTGCATTGATAATGGTAGAACCGGACCGCTTCTCCAGCACATCCCAAAGATTCTCAATGGGGTTCAGGTCTGGACTCTGCGGTGGCCAATCCATGTGTGAAAATGATGTCTCATGCTCCCTGAATCAGTCTTTCACAATTTGAGCCTGATGAATCCTGGCATTGTCATCTTGGAATATGCCCGTGCCATCAGGGAAGAAAAAATCCATTGATGGAATAACCTGGTCATTCAGTATATTCAGGTAGTCAGCTGACCTCATTCTTTGAGTTCATACTGTTGCTGAACCTGGACCTGACCAACTGCAGCAACCCCAGATCAGAACACTGCCCCCACAGGCTGGTACAGTAGGCACTAGGCATGATGGGAGCATCACTTCATCTGCCTCTCTTCTTACCCTGATGCTCCCATCACTCTGGAACAGGGTCAATCTGGACTCATCAGACCACATGACCTTCTTCCATTGCTCCAGAGTCCAATCTTTATGCTCCCTAGCAAATTGAAGCCTTTTTTTCCTGGTTAGCCTCACTGATTAGTGGTTTTCTTAAGGCTACACAGCTGTTCAGTCCCAATCCCTTGAGTTCCCTTTGCATTGTGCGTGTGGAAATGCTCTTACTTTCACTGTTCATCATAGCCCTGAGTTCCGCTGTTGATTTTCTTGTGATCGCCGATCACGATCATTGAGGATTTTTTTCCGGTCAAATTTCCTCCTCAAAGACGATGGGTCCCCACTATCCTTCCAGTTTTTAATAATGCGTTGGATAGTTCTGAACCCAGACGCAGGGGCCCACACGACCAGGAGGCAGAGAGACGAGAGCGAGAGGGTTTGACCATTTCACCAAAGATGAGTGACAACAGGAAAAGGGGTAAAATTTTGACACATTTTAAAGTCTTAGACTCCGGAAAGGCAGAGTGTACACTTTAAAATATATATATTTGTATAAAATACAAATTTCATATCGAGCCGGCTCCACAAACAACCTGCACAGGCATATTCAAACTAATCATCCAACAGAGCAATTAACAGAGTTGGAGAAAAGACCAGCAAGGGACTCTGAAGGTTTTTCACTGTAAATAGTTGCACATTTTCAGTTTATATTTTGTTGAGTGATGTTTAGTTGATTTTGTTTTTTCACAAATTAAAATGGGTCTTTGTTATTAAGAATTTATTTATGTTTATGTTAACTTTATTAATAAAGCCATATAAATACTATACATATGTTATATTTTATGGGGTTTTTTTAACATTAGTTATTCATTTTACACATAATTTGGTAATAAATTAATTTAAGTAACAAAAAATCTGAGGAGCCACTTGGGAGCCGAAAGAGCCGGCTCTTTTTAGTGAGCCGAGCCAAAAGAGCCGGAATTCCCATCACTTTCTTCTCTGCTCTCTCCCTCAGGTCTNGAATAAAATCTTATTTAAAGGCAGCTGAGAACAGGTGAGTCTTCAATCTGGATTTAACTAAACTAAGTGTTTCAGCTGATTTGAGCCTTTCTGGGAGTTTGTTCCAGACATGTGGAGCATAGAAACTGAACACAGCTTCTCCATGTCTGGTTCTGAATCTCGGGACTGATAAGAAGGATAATGATAGAGAGAAAGCAATGGCTAAAAAGGGACACAACAACTAGTGATGGGTTGATGACGCGCCATGGAACGTTTCAACATATTGGCAAACTGTATTGATACTGTGCTGACACTGTGTCACTCAATACTGACACCTGCTGGACCTTAAAAATCACTACAGGCAACCGAGTTGCTAGACTCAACTGACACCAATTTGATGACCTAGAGCAGTGATTCCCAAAGTGTGGGCCGCGGCCCCCTGGTGGGCCGTCCTGGTACTGCAGGTGGGCCGTCATTAAAATTAAACAAATGTGTTTTAAATCCTCGATCTTTTTTAAATATGTTTTTAATTACTGTAAAATATTCATGACATGATTTAAAAAAAAAATTAAGAAGTAATAAAACAATCCAATTAAGTGTTATTCTACTGTCATCTTAACTTAATATGACAAGTGTCACCTTATTTGTTGACCCCTCACATTAATATCAGAACATGGTTCCTAGTCCTATATGTTGATCACAGTTGTGATTAGAGGTTTCGGTGGGCCGCAGAGATTTTCCCCATTTCAAATTGGGCCTTGGTATTATGAAGTTTGGGAATGGCTGACCTAGAGTCATGGAAAAAATTATTAGACCACCCTTGTTTTCTTCAGTTTCTTGTTCATTTTAATGCCTGGTACAACTAAAGGTACATTTGTTTGGACAAACATAATGATAACCACAAAGATTGCTCATAGGAGTTTTATTTAAGAGCTGATATCTTATCATTTTCCATGGTTTTCTTGATTATAACCTAAATCACTTAAGTTTTTACATCAATAGCTATGGCGTTGTACTGCCATAAACACTGCTTTTATGCATTCAGTGTTTTCTTTTCTGTCTGTTTTAGTCACATGATGACGTTTAGTGGTACCAGGTATTAAATGAACAAGAAAGTGAAGAAAAAATGTGGTCTAATAATTTTTTCCTTGACTGTAGTATGCCATAATAAAATGTAAGTCATTGTATTGTATATGGCATCATTGCATATCTTCATTTGAATTTAAAATATCTTTGATATCTTCAGATACAGTCAATAAATAATGTGAACATGTATCATAACTTTAAAATCTAAGTGACCATGTTGTGAATGAAGTTGCTTGTGGACTGTGATTTTTTTTTTCCACAAATTTTTATTTAAAAAAAAAAAAATGTTTTTCCAATGTATTGAACTTCAGTCTATTTTGCTTTTTCTACAAAAGGTTCTCCAGCCTTGGAAAAGACCCACGCACAAGGCACAGATGACGCTGGTCTGCAAAGACACTGCTAAGCAAGCCGGAAGAGGTGTGGATACATTGGCTTCTGGTTGTCCCAGTATCTCAAAGGATTCTGGGACCCAGAAAAGTTCCCTGAACCCTTCACTCTCCACAATGCTGAGGTGCTGGCAGTCCTTCAGGATGAGATTTAACAGAGCTTCATCCAGCATCTGCTTCCTGGAAGCTTGATGGTTAAAAATGAGTTAAGAATAAATTAATAGGAGTTAATTATCAATAAAGCAACTGTGAATATGTTGTAGAATGGCTGTGTACCCGAGTTCAACCAGGTATCTTCATTCATCCATCCTGTTCTGGTGGAGGTACCCTTTGGTCCTGGAGTTGCATTAATCATGAAGCAGTCTTTAAACTTTACTCTGGGAAAGATAAACATTGGAGGTGCAGCATACTAAATATGTGTTACTGACAAGTGCTGATGTTAAAAGTGTTTGAACAATAAAATGTTATGGCACTTAAGTTCATATGGCAGCAGAACATTTAAATAAAAGTGAACTTTACACTACTTTTGAATTTGATTTTGCGTATACAATGCAATTAATCGTGATTAATCAGGAAAATCATGCGATTAATAGTGATTAAAAATTTTAATCGTTGCCCAGCCCTAGTATTTTCTCTTTGTATGATAAAAAGATGGACATGGATGTCATGAAAACATTGATAAAACAAAACTCTTTTAAAAAACAAGGTACTTTTTTTCCACATTTTTGTATGCGCAGCCTGGTAGATATATAGCACTATATACACGAATCAGTTTGTGTGTCCGGCTTTACAGTGAAATTTCAGGTGAACTTAATTTCACCTTCTCTAAGTTTTAATGCACATTTTCCAGCTGAACCACGTTTCAGTGCTTATTGCACAACATGCTGTTTTTTTTAACCGCAAAAAAAAAATCATGAGTGTCTGATCTGTGAATCAACCACTAAATGTTCTGGTTCAACGACAGTTTGCATTTAATGTTTTACATCATGAGAGCAAGACGACACCGAACACTTGACCAGCAGTACATGACTGCTGCAAGGCTTCAGATGGGATGTTCTCAGACGGAGGCTGACCTGAGATCTGTTGACAAGGCAGACAACATTTCTAATAGGTCTAAAGAGGAAAACAGCAGAAAGTCTGGAAGCTGTAGCTGCAATGAACACAAACAAGCAACTGCAGCCAGCTTAACCACCACTGACATGACTAGCAGAAACAGAGTTGCTGCTGGAGGTGAAGAGGATACCATCAGAGGTTCTGCTACCTCTAAAAAATCAGGCTGTAGCTGGCTCCAGTAAAGAGGAAGTATCATCAACAAGAACTGTGACACCAGACCAGCAGCAGTCCTCTAAAACATTATCTGTCCAAACTAGAATGTATGAAAACAGCTCAAGTGAGGAGGAAGTAGAGCCAATAAAAAGAAATGTGATGAAGGGACAGAAAACAGAGCCAGCACTGGAGCATACTGGGAAATTCAATGTAGATGTAAAAATGATTATAACATATGAGTTGCCACCATCAGGTGATGCGGACAGCTCGAGATGGAACATCATCAACCTCCCAGATGTGACAGAGAGCACTGACAGAGCTGCTGCTGACTACAAAGACAAACAAGCAAGAAACGTCATCAACACCACAGCTCCTGGAAAGAACCGAACACATGATGACATCTCCTGTGAAAAAGACAAAAAAAACAGTTAAACCTCTCATGAAATGTTTCCAAAGGATCGGTAAATTCTTTTCTAGGCTATTCAAGCCGAAGAAAGGAAGATAAATGAAGAGACACCTCTTTCAGCAGCATTGCTACCATGATGTAGCCGTTTTTCATCACCCTTTTGTGACATGACACGAATGATGGAAATGCAGTCCTTTCACAGTTGACTTTTATCAACAATTGTAAATATTGCTTAGGATTTGTGACAAAACTTTCATGGAAATGTGGTTAGTGAGATGGTAACCTGCGTTTCTGCAAACATTTCTTCATTTGCAACACATGCACGCTCTCCAACCATAAACATTAAAAAAAAAGTCAGGGCAGCACGGTGGTGTGATCGCTTGCAGTTGCCTCACAGCCAGAAGATTCCCAGTTTGAATCGCGGCTGGGTTGTCGCCGTCTGCGTGGGTTCTCTCCAGACTGTCTGGCTTCCTCCCACACGCCAGGAAGGTTCATTGTTAGATTGATTAGTCCATCATGTTTATTAGTGAGCATGCACATTTGCTGTTTTCTTTTTAGGAGTATCCTGATGGTGGTTTTTAAATAATAATTTTGGAAACTTATTTACACACATGATTCCCACATCGCAGACTGTTAACTTGCTTAGCTTTATAATAACTCAATATAAAGTTCAAGTATAAAGCTACAGCCTCGAGACTTTCAAATACAGTGCCTTGCCAAAAAAAGTCACCACCAATAAAAAGGGTCATACACTCTAATATTTTGTTGGACCGCCTTTAGCTTTGATTATGGCACGCATTCACTGTAGCATAGTTTTGATAAGCTTCTGCAATGTCACAAGATTTATTTCCATCTAGTGTTGCATTAATTTTTCACCAAGATCTTGTATTGATGATGGTAGAGTCTGACCGCTGCATAAAGTCTTCTTCAGCACATCCCAAAGATTCTCAATGGGGTTCGGGTCTGGACTCTGGGGGCCAATCCATGTGTGAAAATGATGTCACATGCTCCCTGAACCAGTCTTTCACAATTTGAGCCCGATGAATCCTGGCATTGTCATCTTGGAATATGCCCGTGCCATCAGGGAAGAAAAAAATCCATTGATGGAATAACCTGGTCATTCAGTATTCAGTATACTTCGATGTTTTTTCTGCTTGATGCTTGCCAATGATTTGACCCTTCTCAGACAGACTAACATGGTAAATGGACTGCACATGTCATCCTAATAAAGACCACAGTTACAGTTACTACCACAGTAGATTTTGAAATTGTTTAAAAAATGTAGTAATATCAATCGAAAACATAATTGACAAAGAATCAGATCAATAAGGGGAATCAATAATGGCATTGGTATTAAAGTTTTATCAATATCTGTGGTTGAACTTACCTCCATATTTAACAACGGACGTTGTAAATGGGGAATTAGGGCATTGTATGGGCCAACCTTGTGGTACATTGGGCACTGAAAAGTGTCCACTCCCAATTTGATGAGCTCCGGGCGTGTGCCCTCCCGAAATGTTGAGATGCTGGTTTACAGGAGAATAAAATACTATTAAAAACAGGCACAGGCCTACTTCCTTACTTTATACATTTTACTTTGGAAAGAAATAAACTGGGTACCACTTTATTTGATGCCTATCTCTATAACGCATTATAAATATATTTATAATGAGTTAGAATTACCTTATAGCACTGTATAACTATAGTTATAAACACACTAAATTATCATAATGCTTTATAACAATAATCATAACACACCATAAAGCATGTTATCATCACTTATAAGGTCAGGTATTATAGTATGTTACAACTGTTAGCAACTCACTGTCAATGCCCACATAGATTATATTATACATATATTTAGAATATGCTTATAAATGTGTATAAATATCATTAGAAACACTATAAACACAATTACAATAAGCATAACACATTACAGTGCATTTTATGATGGCTTACAAGGTCAAGTATTATAATACTTCATAATTGCTGGTCCCTTGCTCACTGATTTT
The DNA here is from genome assembly GCA_018398805.1 of Hirundichthys speculiger. Lineage (NCBI taxonomy): Eukaryota > Metazoa > Chordata > Actinopteri > Beloniformes > Exocoetidae > Hirundichthys > Hirundichthys speculiger. The sequence continues at coordinate 1,432,358 of JAGFBZ010000483.1, forward strand.
TGTTGCAAGGATCAAAGGGTATTATAATGATCATAGTTGTCATATATTAAAACTCTTTATAATGCCTTATCGCTGGTATAATGCATTATAATCACTAGTATAATGCATTGTAATGTGATTATAAGTTAGTCTAAATGGTCATTGGGTGCTTCAAGTAAAGTAAAATATAAATCAAGTGTGCTGAAGCAGGGAAACATCTAAGACTTGCAGGACAGCGGCCCTCGAGGACTGGAGTCTGACACCTGTGGTTTATAGGGAAGTGCATCTGTCGAGGGGATGCATCTCCCAAAAGAATCTCCGATCTTATGTTATACGTTGTCAAAATCGGCAATAAATCTGGACCAGGATCAAGCCAAAAGAAAGATTTCCACCGTATGGCACCATTTTGATCTCATATCAGAAAATAAGGTATTTGTTTTAATTTCCTTGTTATTTCATCCTGTTCCTCTCAAAGTTTCCACTTGATCTATCTGAATACAAATTCATTTCAAAGTGACTCTTTGTTTACTATTCATATTATTTTCTGCAGGTTAAATGTCGAAATTTGCTCGACATAGCTTTCATATTTGAACAAGTCCACCTCCTCAATGCTGAGACATTATAGGTCCAGGCAATAAAATGAAGTCCCAGATACACCCAGGATGAACTCGGGTACACAGCCATTCTACAACATATTCACAGTTGCTTTATTGATAATTAACTCCTATTAATTTATTCTTTACTTATTTTTAACCATCAAGCTTCCAGGAAGCAGATGCTGGATGAAGCTCTGTTAAATCTCATCCTGAAGGACGGGCAGCGCCTCAGCATTGTGGAGAGTGAAGGGTTCAGGGAACTTGTCCGGTTCCCAGGATCCTTTCAGATACTGGAACAACCAAAAGACAATGTATCCACACCTCTTCCAGCTTGCTTAGCAGTGTCTTTGCAGACCAGCATCATCTGTGCCTTGTGCGTGGGTCTTTTCTAAGGCTGGAGAACCTTTTGTCCAAAAAGCAAAATAGACTGAAGTTCAATACATTGGAAAAACTTATTTTTTTGAATAAACATTTGTGGAAAAAAAAAAAATCACAGTCCACAAGCATCTTCATTCACAACACGGTCACTTAGATTTTAAAGTTATGATACATGTTCACATTATTTATTGACTGTATCTGAAGATATCAAAGATATTTTAAATTCAAATGAAGATATGCAATGATGCCATATACAATACAATGACTTACATTTTATTATGGCATACTACAGTCAAGGAAAAAATTATTAGACCACCATTTTTTCTTCACTTTCTTGTTCATTTTAATACCTGGTACCACTAAAAGTCATCATGCGACTAAAACAGACAGAAAAGAAAACACTGAATGCATAAAAGCAGTGTTTATGGCAGTACAACGCCATAGCTATTGATGTAAAAACTTAAGTGATTTAGGTTATAATCAAGAAAACCATGGAAAATGGTAAGATATCAGCTCTTAAATAAAACTCTTATGAGCAATCTTTGTGGTTATCGTTATGTTTATCCAAACAAATGTACCTTTAGTTGTACCAGGCATTAAAATGAACAAGAAACTGAAGAAAACAAGGGTGGTCTAATAATTTTTTCCATGACTGTAGGTCATCAAATTGGTGTCAGTTGAGTCTGGCAACTCGGTTGCTTGTAGGGATTTTTAAGGTCCAGCAGGTGTCAGTATTCAGTGACACAGTGTCAATACAGTACATCAACCCATCACTAGTTGTTGTGTCCCTTTTTAGCCATTGCTTTCTCTCTATCTTTATCCTTCTTATCAGTCCCGAGAGTCAGAACCAGACATGGAGAAGCTGAGTTCAGTTTCTATGCTCCACATGTCTGGAACAAACTCCCAGAAAGCCTCAGATCAGCTGAAACACTTAGTTTAGTTAAATCCAGATTGAAGACTCACCTGTTCTCAGCTGCCTTTAAATAAGATTTTATTCAGGAGCGCAAATCTGCACAGCCTTTTTAAAACTCTTTACTGTTTTGTTTGTTTTTATGCTTTTATTCTTTTACTTTTTAATGCTTTATTTTTCTGCGATGCTTTTAATGTTTTATGTAAAGCACTTTGAATTGTTTTGTACATGAAATGTGCTATACAAATAAACTTGCCTTGCCTTGCCTATCCAATAAAGCAGGGGTGGGCAATCCCAGTCCTGGAGGGCCGCTGTCCTGCATGTCTTAGATGTTTCCCTCCTTCAGCACAACTGATTCAAATGAATGGATCACCATCAGCTTGTCATCAAGGTCTGTTAACAAGCCATTCATTTGGATGGATTTTGCTGCAATTATAGCTCCAAGTCTCTTGGGGTATGTCTATCAGTTCAACACATCCAGAGACTGAAATTCTTGCCCATTCTTCCTGTAAAACAGCTGGAGCTCAGTGAGGTTGGATGGAGAGCGTTTGTGAACAGCAGTCTTCAGCTCTTTCCACAGATTCTCGATTGGATTCAGGTCTGGACTTTGACTTGGCCATTCTAACACCTGGATACATTTATTTGTGAACTATTCCATTGTAGATTTGTGTTTATGTTTTGGATCATTGTCCTGTTGGAAGATAAATCTCCGTCCCAGTCTCAGGTCTTCTGCAGACTCCAACAGGTTTTCTTCCAGAATGCTCCTGTATTTGGCTCCATCCATCTTCCCATCAGTTTTAACCATCTTCCCTGTCCCTGCTGAAGAAAAGCAGGTCCAAACCATGATGCTGCCACCACCATGTTTGACAGTGGGGATGGTGTGTTCAGCGTGATGAGCTGTGCTGCTTTTACGCCAAACATATTGTTTTGCATTGTGGCCAAAAAGTTTGATTTTGGTTTCATCTGACCAGAGCACCTTCTTCCACATGTTTGCTGTGTCCCAGGTAGAGATGTCCCGATCCAGCATTTTGAACTTCCGATCCGATACCGATATTTATTTGTACTTCCGATCCGATACCGATATCTGCCGATACCGATACCGGCCTATCTGAGCATGTATTAAAGTTTAAAGACATTTAACCAACTTACTTTGTTGTCAGACTCATGCTGAATAGGATTTTACTCCTGATAATAACTAGCCAGCTGAATTAGGTGCATTTGATGAACAGGTATTTCTTTACAAAATTAGGTAGAGTTTCTGATCAACAGCTTGAGATAATTTATCTTAAGTGTGTATTTAAAGTATGGAAATCTTAAAAAAGAATTAAGCCTACTATTTTCATATGAGTTCACATGAACTATTTTCCTCTTGTGGGGTGTTCTTTTTTTTCCATATAAAGTTGAAGAGTAATTCGTTCTTTTTTTTTTAAAGAGTTTATGTACAGAGCCAATGCTGTGTGAGATGGGAGATTCCTTCTGCTTTGGTTAATAACACTCTGCTTCTCAGTGTAAGATTTCTTCTCAGAATCCATAAATAAATAAATAAAATCTAAAAGAAGAGTAAAGTTCAGATTTATTCCTTTTTATTGATCGTTAGTGAATAATATTCATAAATATGGAACTTCTTTTTTATTCTGGTATATTATAAAGGTCAGATTTGAAGCAATCTTTGACAGCCACGAGTTCACATTTATTAATATTCAAGTACGTCCTGGAAGTTTTTGAGAGTGTTGATTACATCAGCTGCAATTTAGACTTGATCTTGGTTTTGCAAAAATAAAGAGGGGTCGTCTGCGTCGGGTTACTCTTACAAAAATGCTTGTACACCGACGTGCTCGGAGTTGGTCATTTATTAACTGCACTGGAAACACATCAGGGACTGGGCACTGAGCAGAATGAATGAATGCTGGTAGCTACTTCTTCAGCAGCAGTGGTGCATCTCCCGCGTGACGTCACATCTGCATACCGCCAAATACATTCTAGACACTAAATTGTGCCAAATTTCCCCTTTCTTTGAGAACAAAGGGTGGACCCCCTTTGTCTCTGCAGGTCTTCAGGGGGTTTATTCTGCCCTTTTTTCTGGAAGACCCGTCCCTGAACTGTCCCTGTTTAAAACTGTCAAATATTACTTCAGCAGGCTGTGAATATTTAGCAGTTTGTGTTAATTAAAACTTAAACTCTTTGGTTTCAGGTAAATGTGAACAGTAAACAGAACAATTTCACTCGACTTTTGATTTTCAGTATCAATAATATTCACCATCTCAATATCACATTTTCAAATCAATCTTTTTTTTTGACACAACAAATAAATCAATCACAAATCAAGTCTGTGGTTTTCTAACCTCTCTCCCAGACCTAATACGCACAGTCTCTGGTGGGATCCTCTCTGCTGGGTCATGTTGTCTCTGGTGGAGCTGGCTCTGGAGTAACTGAGTCTTCTCCCACTGGCTCATGAGCATTGACAACCCCACTGTTGGTCTGCAGTGGCACCAGGTGGTGCCTGTTCCTCCTCGGCGTGCCCTGAGGCACCTGGACAAGATACGAGCGAAGACTGTTGGGTGTAGATTAGGGATGTTCCTGGCGACTAATTTCCCTGTCGACTAAACGAAAATTTTAATTAAGACTAGTCGACTAGTCTAAAAAAAGGAAAACACTCAGAAAACAGTGAAAATTTAGCACAATTTATTGAAACATCGAAACAGAATTTGAAACATTGTCCCAAAAAATATTGTGTGTAACAAGAGTTCTTTAGGCTTTTAATCACAATGTTCAACAACCATGTCGGATTTTAAATGCCGCTGAAGTACGAGACACTTTGCACCGTGCAGTATGAATGAATGTGAACATGAAGGCAACTCAGTCAAACGTTAACCACCAAAATAAATAAATTGCCTCTGACACATTGAATCTTGCAGATTATCCGACAAAAATTATTGCTTTAATTCACTTTCAAGTTTATAAAACATCTAAATTAAAATTAAATTTCAACCGAAACGAGCAGCATTTTGCGCCGTGCAGTATGAATATAAACCCTGCACATCCGAAAAAAAACTTACTTAAAGTTAAATAATGTAACATCTAAAAAAGATAAATTACTGCTGAATTATTAAGCTCTATGCGCAGTTCAATATGAAGTCATTATCGTGATGAGCTGCGTTATCCTCTCAGACCGGACGGGAGAACACGTCTCCGGGTAAACAATGTCAAATCGGCCTGAGTGTGGCTAGCACCGCTAGCATTAGCAGCCGTCGTCTCGTGCAGATCAACATCCAAATGCTTGAGTTGAATGTGGTTGCGCATTGCTCCAGTCGAGTGATTGTATGCCAGTTGTTTCTGACACAGTCTACATACTACCTTGTTTTCATTTTCTAGATTAAAGTACCGCCAAACCGCGCTGTTTTTGCGAGACTATCTTCCCACCGTGCCGTTTTAAAACTCCAGTCTACTCGAGCATTGCTGTGGAGAGGGGGCTGCTGTCTGTCGGCTCTGTAGCCCCAACTAGTGGCGGGCGGCTGTATGACAGTTAAGCGGCCTTGTACATGAATAAAACACAAATTGGTTTAAACGACTAATATTTCTGGTGCCGACTAGTAAGTGGGCGGACGTTTAATCGTTTAGACGATTAATCGCGCACATCCCTAGTGTAGATACCACTGTGCCCTGGACTCATGTGTCGGTGATCCACGTATCCTCAAGGTTTCTCACTCCGTCTCTTGTCGAAGGATCTTGCATTGTTCATCCTCTTCTCCCTTTCTTTGGCCACCAGCATGCTGTAGTCAGGCAAAGCTGGATTAAACAGGGTTGGAAGAGCAGGAACTGTAGTGCGAAGGCGACGCCCCATCAACAGCTCAGCTCGGCTATAGCCGTTCTGCAGAGGGGTTTCTCTGTAGGCCAGCAACGCAAGATATGGGTCTGATACCTTTGTCAGCAGGTGTTTCATGGTTTGTGCAGCGCGTTCTGCCTCCCCATTGCTCTGAGGAAACTTGGGGCTGCTGGTGATGTGTTCAAAGCCATACTCTGCTGGAAAGTTTTGGACTGGCTGCCCCAGAACTGAGGCCCATTGTTGGGCCTCAGTTGTTGCTGAGTTGTTGCTGAGTTGCTGAGTTGTTGCTGAGCCCCAATCTCTGTCAAAGAAGAGATACCTTTTAGATTGCCTGTTCTGAGATGGTCTGACAAAAGCTGAGCCACTAACAAGAGGAGGTACGGGAAGTGGTTTAGCCCTGTTTTATTCCTTTATGCAAGTGAACTCTTGGGGATGTACCATCTATTAGTTCAATACAGCTGTTACTATTCTTATAAAGAGGTTTGACCGCTGTCAAAAAATAACTACCAAAGCCAAATTTGCTCTAAGACAGAGAAATAAAATAATGCTCCACTGCATCAAAACCTTGGTAGAAGTCTAAAAGTAGAATGAAGCCATCACTATAAATTCTGAGTGATCCAAAATATCCAGAACTAGTCTGGCATTATTTGAGTTGGTTTTATCACATAACTCTGATTCATCTTTGTTAATGGGTTTAACTGACATTGAATTCAAACAGTTTTCTGAAGGAACGTGACAAAAGTTAAGAGCTGTATAGATTTTTGTTGAAATTTTTTGTCTTCTTTTCCTTTCAACTTTTCCTTTCAGGGGTCGCCACAGCGAATCACCCCCCTCCATCTAACCTTCTCTGTGCATGTGTGTTACTTAAATGAGCAGAATGGAGTCACATATGTGTATCCTGTTAATTAAGGCCATATAGAGACTCTCTAATATTAATATATGTAGTGGTACATGTGGATTGTCAGTGATACTTGATCTGCGTTGAGCTCCAGGCTGTTCCTGCTGCACCATTAACCAGACGTTCCACCTCAGGACTGTAGGCCGACTCATCCCCATCAGAGATGAGGCCGATGAGGGTGGTGTGTAAACCAAGTTTAACAGACTAGTGTCCAGATGTGCTGCTGTTGGAGTACAGGAAGAATAACAGGAGAAAGGACGCACCCTTGGAGGGGATCCAGTGCTGATGGTCTGGTAGTCAGAGACATGCTTCCCCAGCCTCATAAACTGCTGTCTGTCTATCAGGAAGTCTGTGATTCACCTACATGTGGAGGCACATTCAGCTGGCAGAGCTTGTATCTGAGAGCTTGTCTCGGAGCAATGCCAGGATGATTGTGTTGAAAGCAAAGCTGAAAAGCATTACCTAGAGTGCGAATTATACAGTGACAATTGTGGGGGGTCAACATTTTCTAGAGATGACAAAAATGACAATTTGTCCCTTCTTTAGGGGGGTCGAAGTTGTAATTGGGGGGGTCAAACCCCCCCCCCAGTAATTCGCACTATGGGTTTACCTCTTCACACCACACTCTTGGCCGGCCAAATCCCTGAACTTTTGATAAAGCAATCAAAAAATTCTGAACTGGGTTTACATCCTCTTTGGAAATGTAATAATACTCTATTGGACAACACCAACTTTTCTATGTGGTTAAACAGCTTATATTTCTAATGCCTTGGGAATGTCTTCAGTAAGTAAATGGGAATGGTTCAAATTTAAAGTAAGGGAAAACGGTATCATAACAAGTAAAAACAGCCCAAATGAAGAATCAAAATAAACAGAATATTATACTCAAAATGAATAGTTTTTGTGTGAAGGCTGATCTTTCAAAGGAAGAACTGGTTGAGTTAAATAAGTTACAATGTGAAATAGACAGCCTGTATTTAGAAAAGCAAAAGGTGTAGTTGGTCAAGAGCCTGGTGGATGGAAGAAGGGCAGAAAAATAGGTGCTGTGAGGTGCTTTGTACATTTTCATCATCAAAAAAAAAAAAAAAACAAGGGGAAAAACTCAGATCTGTAAAGTTAGCCTCTTGCAACTGCATGCTGTTTCCTTCAGACATTTAGCCCTTTTGTAAAGCACTCTCATAAATGTAAAGCTTCTGTCAGCATTGCTTGGGACTCTCCCATTCAGTGTGGCTCTGCAAGTCAAACCACTGACTTGGCTCTGATTGGTTACCACTGTAGCATGAAGTGATTTGCATATAACAGAGTGAAAGACACACAAGCCTCTGCACCACACACAGGCGTGAAGAATCTGGTAGGTCATCTTAACATCTTCTGCTCAGAGTGAGTCCTCCCAGCCTGTACGTACTATACAGGTGCACTTTATAAGCTCTCGTGGTTTTATTCTAATGCTTGTGTGTGAAATCAGTCCTACAGAGACTGCACGTGTAACATTATATGGTTTACTCTGTTGTTTGCAGGACTCGTTCCATGCTGGAATGAGATGGAGAAATCAGAAGCAGCACCAGAACTGAGAGTGGTTTCCACCACAGATGATTCAATAGATTTTCTTCAGCTTGGAGCACCTGAAGTATCAGTAAACCATGAAATTCACGCTAATCGATATCATGACGAAGTAGCACCAACCTTTTATAAAAGCCCGTCCAAATGTGGAAAAGTGCGCCAAGAGTGGAAGAGAGAGTCATCTCATGTTGTTCAGCATTTCGGGGATACACAGCATAGAGGATCAAAGGAAAGAGGATTTACTTCTACTTGGACAGATGTCGAACATCACAATCTTCATGGAGGTTTATCTCATCTAGCAGAAATTCAAGAGAGGGGTGCAAGAGGAAAGTGCAGTTGTTGGGATTGTGGACCAGATCAACGTGGAAGATTTGAGCCCTCAAAAAGAGACCCAATCAGGTACCTGAGAAAACTGTTACCATGAGGAAGAAATGCACAAGAACAGATCAAAAACTGACCATTGTATTTTTGTATGTTTCAGGGGGGAAAAAGAATACATTTCTCACACTCAGAGCGACGTAGAAGAGGAACTTGAACCTCCTTTACCGCTGAGAGATGATAACGAGTGGCATCAGTCCAGTCCTTTTCTGCCTCCTCACTACGCGTACAACTGCAGTAAGACAGCTTTTGTTTTTGTTTGTGACATTTACATATCTCTGTGTCTTATAGGACACACTGCAAAAGGTGAGGGTGAAAAAATAGAAATGGGCATTAATGTAATTACATGTAGCATTCTATGTCGTTTATACTGATTAAAGGTAGGGTAAGCAATTCTATGGTATTTCTAACCAAGAACAATTTATGTCAGCCTTTCTCAATCCTGGTCTTGTAGGAGACACTCCCTTGAATGTTCTAGATGTTTCCCAGCTCCCACACACCTGGCTGAAATTAGTGGCCTGAGAGATTTGTACAGACTTTAATGACAAGCTGATGTGCTTATAGGTCTCATTCAGTGAATATTGACTCACCATCTGCTAGCTGCATGTCTCGTGAAGAGCGAGAGGGGTCTTTGTACACAGCACTGCAGCCAGTCACCAACAGGGATTTGTGCTTGTGGTCATAAGCTTTAAGTTGGGAAGGGGCAAGAGGGGGAGAGAGTTCATGGTAGGGTTTGTTGTCTCAGGTGGCATTTGGGGGATTGAGCTAGCTCTTCATATTTCAAATTTGACTTGTTTCAAATTTCAACAGACATACCATCATCCAGAATTTGCTTGTCCTGCCTTTAAAGGTAGGGTAAGTGATTCTGCACAGTTTCTAATTTAAGTGAATTCAGTGGCTCATCATTTGCTAACAAACCATCTTGTGAGTAAACTCTAAAAATATTTGATCTTGAAACAGCTCTGGCTGGTGAGGGCAGCCTGCCCTCCAAATCCATCAACAACATTTCTCTAGGCAATGAGCCACTCAGGAGACTTCATGCATTTGGACATGCACATGCATAACGGGGCATGTTTTCTCAGGAGGCTTCTCTGTTTTCCTTTAAACATCAACAGACATCACGTCATCCAGAAATCAATTATCCAATTTCCTGCCTCAAAGCAAGAAAAGTGTTCTGCTCATATCTTTATAGAAGTACAACATTGAAATGGAAAACATTACCATTCAAATTCACGCTGTCCCACAGCTTGAGGGCAAAGGAAAACAGCAAAACACAGAGACAGGGCAATCAAGAGGGATGAAAAAAGTTAATAAGCAGTATGTAGACAGAAAGAAAACGTTGTTAGTCAGAACCCAACAAAGAAAAATACAGCATGTACACAAACATAGATGGCTCATACTAGATTCAAGAAAATTTGAAATGTCTGTGAATAATGCAGTCATAAGTATATCTTATGTTAAGGAGATGTAGAGTATAGAAGGATGGAATATATCATATCATATCATATCATATTTCATAGGATAGCTTCTTCAACAACAGATTAAATATATGGGGATCAGCATTTTCGGTCCATCTTGACAAAGACATTTCAAACAGTAGGAGTGCCTTTTTTTAAAAATCTCTGTTGACTTTTTTTTATAAGGATCACACCCATCACCTCTAATTCCAATCTACCATGATTACTAGAAATCTTTCTTATTTTTCATATTTTATATTATATTTTTGTTTTATGTTGAATTAATCCTAATAGCTCATTACTTCTTCTGAATCACTTAGAAGTTGACAGAAAAGTCCCTCTGTTCTGCACAGACCTCACTAATACACTGAAATGTTGAAACTGTTGAAACAACAGGCTTTCATCAGATGATGGATGTTAGGCATGACTGTGCAGATGGAGGGTGGCGCAACATCAGTCCTGTCAACACTTACCCTCCTCAGTCGTGTCACTCCTCACCTCCCTGGCTTCAAAAATGGAACAACTCTGAAAACTGGTAATCACAGATCACTTCTGAAGACGTCTGCGTCCATCACAAACACACTGCCCCTCATAAATATTGTAACTTTGAAAGTTTAGCATATGTTTATCTTTCTTTCTCGTTTCTTTAGGCTCCAGAATCATGGCAGCTGTATGCGTGACAGTGTGACTCACTGTAGTGTGTCAGTTAATGTGCCCCAGTTCTCTGTCCCCCCTGTGCAAGGTGTTTCACAGGTTAACGTGCTGAATCTGAGTTCAGCAGCAGAGGAGTCTGCCCCACAGCTACATGAGAGAAAAAAAGCCATCAGTCTGCCAGAAGAGTGCCGTAAGTCATTTTAATATTTCACTTGAAGGACTTTCTTACTGTTCTGTTCAGCTGGATTTGGGGTCAGAGTGAGCTGTTCAGTTCTGCTCCACCTCCCTCTTCTGACTAGTGATCGACCGATATGGGTTTTTCAGGTCCGATACCGATACCGATTATTAGTAGTTAGAGGAGGCCGATAACCGATATTTGGAGCCGATATTCATTTGCAGTAAAAGTGTAAAAATTGGCCTAAAAAAGTGAATAATGCAACACTGAACTTCACAGAAATGCCTAAAGCATGCTCATTGAATCACACAAATAGAAAATAATAGCTCCAGAAGTGCCTGAATTTCCTACACTCAGAAACATCTCTCATAAAGTTAAATAAATAGCTCTCTGAAATTACAGAAAATACAGTAAAATTTAAATATAACTACAATGACTTGTCTTTGTTTTAAGTTCAAACACAACAAAAATACAGGGAGTTCTCAGGCTCAGCAGCACCTCTTGTAACATTAAATAAAAACTTAGATAATAGCTCCCTAAAATTTTTCACAATAAATAAAATAAAATTTCAGTATAACTGAAATAATTTAACTTTGTTTTAACTTGAAACAAAAACAAAAAGTGCCGGAGTTCTCAGGCTCAGCATTATCTCTAGTAAATGCAAATAAAAACTTGTTTCCAGAGATTTTATAAAGTAGTAGTATATAAACAGCAGCATTTAGGATGCCTTAAGTTGATTTCATTATCAAATGTTATATTTTACCATGCGATAGCAAGGACCCTGTCATTCAAAACTGTGTTGCTACATTATTAATGATTAATATGACAAAGGCTACATAAAAAAAGTATAATAGTTGTTATGAGTGCAGTTAAACTCCTGACAGAACACAAACAGCCTTTCGGGCTTTAATGAGCTCACACAGTATTTAAAATGTTCCACCACTTTGTTCAGATGAATCATTTCTGAATTTTACTCTCTCATCTTCCCGTTTATTTTCAGATCATAGGACCAGAAAGCTCATAGCAACATTAGTAGTTGTGAGTTGTAGAGTTTTTCACGTGTCTTTAACTACATACTAGGGCTGGGCGATATGGCCTAAAAAAAAAATCTCCGATTTTTTCAGAAAAAATCCCGATTCACGATTTAAATCAATTTTTTCCATCCCCTACCTAAAATCAATTTGTAGATGACAAAGAAATTGTTCAAAACAAGTTTCAGTTTTATTTTGTTTAAATTTTCCCTTCTGGGGTTTCAGTTAAATAAACAAGCCACAAAAAAAGAGATGGCAAGCCCTGCCTGCCATTGTGAACAGTGACAATGTAACTTTTCAGTAATCTAGTTTCGAAATGACACAAAAAAATAAGTAAAACATAGTATTATAAGACCCCTTTTTTGAGGTTGACAAAATAAAGTGCAAACAAAACTCTCAGTTACCTGAACATGTTTTGCATAATAAGGAGGTGCTTGTGTGGTAAACAAAAAGTATTTGGGCACTATTTTGATTCCCTGAATCATGTTAACTTAACTTAAACATCTGCATCAAATAAAATTAAAAATTTAATTTTAGGCTTCTATTGTAATTTACGAGGCAAGGCAACGTCAGAAAAATATTTGCAGCCTGGTAGCACGTACCTGGGATCCAAAACTTTGAGCAGGTGAATAAACCCCGGCTTTTCCACGGTGTATATGGGCACCATATCTCTTGCAATATACATCGCGACTGCATCCGTGACAGCTTTCCACCGGGCTCCTTTCTCATCATACGGGATACAGTTTGTCAACGTTTCCAAGACGGTAGGTTGTTTTCTGGTGGCGGTGCTTGGGCTGCCGCGGTCGTTCTTTTCGTAGGGAGCAACACCTCTCCAACTCGGCTGCATGCTTCTGTTTAAGGTGCTGCAGTAAATTGCTAGTACTGCTACCTTTGGTAGCAACAGCCTTTACACAGACTTTGCAGTGAGGTGCTGTTTGTTCTGTGTCTGACGCCACGAACCCGAACCAATTCCAAATAACCGAGGATACGTTTCTTTTCTTCGGTGTAAGATCAGCACTGCTTGCTTGTTTGTGTACCTAGCGCGGGTGGGGAGGGGGGCGCGCGAGGGGGGCGTGCACTCCGCGCTCTCTGACCTACGGGAGCCCAGCAGGCAGGCGCTGGTGGCGGATGTTAATGAGAAAATCGATTTTCATTAAAACAAATCGACATTAAGTACAAATTCGAATTAATCGATTAAATCGATTTATCGCCCAGCCCTACTACATACTAATCTCCACATTACATACCGTGATTTCCTATTGAGCGCACCTGAATATTCGGATCTGAAAATAAATACTTATTTATTTATTTGTATTTATTTTTTTTTTTTATTTATTTGTAAGTTTATTTGTTCAGGGACAATGCACATTGATGAACATTTCTGTAAATGTGCCAGTTTATAGCTGATTAGCTAATTTGCAACTGTAGTCCCTGGGCAGGATGTTAATTGCCAGTGAAAGAAATTCCAAGTGAGAGGAATGATCACTTAACCTAACATACATGTCTTTTGGACTGTGGGGAAACCGGAGTACCCGGAGGAAACCCACGCAAGCACGGGGAGAACATGCAAACTCCACACAGAAAGGCCCCTGCCGAGGTTCGAACCAGGAACCTTCTAGCTGTGAGGCAACAGTGCTAACCACTAAGCCACCGTGCTGCCAAATACGTGCAGTAGCTCTGTTTACTTCTTTGACCGACAGATCGATTGCCTTTAACTTAAAAGCTAAATCATTTGCACTCCTTCATGTGTTTTCCATGATGAGGGTGTGTGCATGAAGCACAAAATGACTGATCTGAAGAATTTAGTGTGAGTGTGTTTGATTAAATCTGAACAGTTTCATTGGTCCACTGTGACCGGTTCGGTAATTTAATTCTGACGAGGATAAACGTACTGACGGCATGAAGCTGGCCCATAGAAATCTATACATTAGCCACATCGTTGTATAAGCTGTAGGGTTCGAATCGTGAGAAAAAGTAACGGCTTACTGTCCGGAAATACGGTGTATTTTCCCCATTGCTAATACATAGTCTGCAGAGCGTTTAGAGCCAGATCTACGAACTAATTTTATGGTAAAAGCTAAGCAGCCACCACCTAACCCTAACCCTAACCCTAAAACAAGTGAACTGAGTTTTTTACGCGCTCTCTTAATCACACACACATGCTTTTCTATCATGGACTGTTTCCATGTCGATATTATCAGCAGTCTTCTTTTAAATAATTCACAGACATGTTGGGACGTAATACGAGTTAGCAGAGCTGCCGCTAAGGTTTACTCTGCTCTTACGTTATTCTGCTGCTCACTGTAACGTTAGTAGTAGTTGTGAGATGCAGAGTACTGGGATGTTTATTACAATTTCGGAAGAGCTTTCTGCATTTACCTTTGACACATGTTTTCTGTCCGGAGCTTCTCACACAAGAAAACTTTTCCTCTCACTCTCCCGTGTTTGTGATGACAGCTTCTTCTTCGAGGCTCCGCCTCTGCTGCTGAACCAATCAGAGGACGAGGTGAATAGTGCAGGAGACAGTAGGCAGGAGAGAGAGGCGCGGCGGCATCTTAGCCAGAATAACCCAGTTTTAAATTGATTTCTTCATATCGGCCGGTCGGATTAAAAAAAGGCCGATGCCGATATAAGTCAAATTTCCAAATATCGGCCCTAATAATCGGCCCGACCGATAATCGGTCGATCTCTACTTCTGACACCTTGTTTCAAACTTGCTTCTGTGCTTTCATGTGATACATCCGTTCATTCCTATAGGAATCTCTAGCCATATACTGTTTAAGAAGAACTGGACAAAGCACCATGACATTACCCACAGGTTTTCTGAAGAGGCTTTCAAAGCCTCTTATTCCTCATGCTGTGCAGCGCCATGTAGCAAAAAGATAAACAAGCAAGAGTGAGGGACCAGAAGGAACACGCCCAGTTTATATCAGTCACAGTTTAGCGTGGTTGGATTAGTTTATGCTAGCCTGTCATGACAATTAATATTAGTTTACATAAGTTCTGTTCAAATCTGTCTAAACATCTTCATTTCAACTGTCACTACAGAAACATCTGAAATGAGCTCCAGGTGCTGTTTGGCCTGCGCTTCACGGGGCTAGGCCGCTTGCTGTTACCTGCAGGTCTGGCAAGCATACTGGCATATCCTATGAGTTGCGAGCCAAGTAGACTTATTAGTCAACTTGCAAGGATCCCAAAATGATCAGAGGTGAAAATCACTCAACAGGAGGACCCAACAACTGCAAGAAGTAGAATCCAATGAGTGAATAACAGATGGTATTCTCTCATTAGCGATGGCCCGCAGCCTTCTGACGGGAGCAAATATAGCTGGTTTAGGCTGCTTTGCATCACCTTTGAACTCTTCCAAGTCAACCCAAAATTGCTCATTGTGGTATGTTAGTAAGGACAACAGAAAAATAAGCCATATTATCTTTACAATAACAATCACTGTGCTCTTATCTCTTTATACACAGGACAGAAGTCAAGTGCAGACAGTGCTAAGTAGCCAAAGCAAAGACAGCTAGCCATTGGCGAAGCTAGCCATAAAAGACCACACCCCTAATTAGACATCCATTTGCTGCTTTATAGAATGTTATCAGATGTCACTCGCTGCACAAGTGAAAAATTTTAACTCGCAAACTGGATATCAGAGAGAAACTATTCACTGTGTTAGCATCCTGTGCTAGCCGCACAGAGAGCTAGTAGGCATCGGAAAGCAAATTTCTTTCAGTTGTTTGACTTTGAAATTAATTTGTATTGCTACATGTGCAGGGTGTTTTAGGGTTGCCAACCGTCCCTTGAAAAATGGAACCCTCCCCTATTTATAAACTAAAGTACGAGTCTATAAATAGGGGAGGGTTCCGTTTTTCAAGGGACGGTTAGCAACCCTAGGGTGTTTGGACAGTTGTACAGTTTCCCTCCCAGGGTTGCAACAACTTGGTGTTAGCATTGCTAGCATCATTAGCATTTAGAATCCAGTCAACCTATCTTTGACTGTACTTCCTTGTGTTGAAAACCATGGAGCATGTTCTGCATTTGATAAAAAGGGGCAGGACCCAAGTAAAAATGATGCATGAGATTGGGTGGAAAAGAAAAAAAGAAAACTAAATAATTCTCTGGTCAGGGTCTGTGATGTCACAGTACCTTGAAAATCTGAATGGCTCACTGAATCACATATTTTAAGACTTGGGTGACCACAATCAAAGGAATGGGGTATGTGTTGTGTGTTTTTGATTTGGCAGTCACTTTGACACTTAAATGTGCTCTCAAGCACAGATTATTTTTTTCATAATATGTGCCATAATAATAAGTGATTATGTCAAAATTCAGAATAATATACTGAAGTTCTTTGTTTGGGATTATTTAGATTTGATCCCTTCTGTTCTCAGGAAGCATCTTCATAACTTACTCTTCAGACGTGTCCTCAGAGATGGTCAAATTTGCAGACTTCCTCACAGAGCAAGGCTTTCAACCAGCTGTAAGCAATCATGTCCTAACACAGATGTTACTTCTTTCCTCTCCAAAGCACATCTACTAAAACAACTTTTATTTCACAGATTGACTTATTTGACAACCCCTTTGGACAAATGGACATCAGTAAATGGACAGATACTAATGTAAAAGATGTAAGTAACTTCCACAGGTGATTCTCTAACACATTTTCCCTGGGTAAGAAAGAAATAGAGTCGAATTATAATTATAGTAAGTGTGCTACGAGCATACATGACACTTTTTCTGAAATGCATGACGTACTGTGAGGGACTGCTAATAAGGTCATATAATTTAAATTGAATCCAGGATTTAATGTCAGTTCTGGGCAGTTTGCTTCACTGACACAAATGCTCGATTGTGGTTCAATCCCAAGGGAGGGATGATATGATCGCAAGATGCTCTGGATGATGGCCAACAAAGACAAGATTCATAACATGATTTGTGGTTTTGCATGACTGAAAATGTCAACAGATTATTAGATTTGTTGCCCTGAGCCCTTAATTTGTTGCATTTGTAGTTTTCGTTTCGTTTAATTGTTTACTGCATGATTCAGGGAGTGACTAACGATGTATCTGTGCTTTGCATCTCTTTTTAAAAACAGTCAACTACGATTATTGTCGCTATCAGTCCCAAGTATAAAGCTGACACTGAGGGATCTGCAGTGGACAGCCATGGCCTACAGACAAAATATATTCATTCAATGGTAAGAAAGCGCTATTGATGAATCAATTATTTACTTCAGTAAAGATATCAATAGTACTGTGTAAAATTTAAATAAAGAGTTTTTTTTATTTTCACTTTAATGACTAGCATTGGACGCTGGCATGGAGTATACCTTTTTTCAGAAATCCATCATACAAATTTACGTATTCTAAGGTGCCTGAGAGGCAAATAACAAAGAAAAACAAAGAAAAAAGACTTGTGAAAATAATGACCAAAGAGAAGACAAGAGAGAGACAAAGAAAGAGACCAACCAAGAGTAAATCTTAGACAGTGTCATAAATGCAACATAACCTCCACACCAACAGGGGGAGCCACTGAGCTAAGAATTGAACAAGTTCCTTTGTGCTGCTTTAATTGTTATTAAATAAATTATTTAAATAAATAATGTATCATTGGTTTCTAAATTCATGCGTTGTTTGGTTAGTATGCTTTTTACACTGGAAAATATTTTCTGCTGCTTTTAAGAAACATGACCAAAAAGGGAACATCTGAAAATACTGTAATACTACAATGATTTTTTTTTTCCAGATGCAGAAGGAATTCATCCAGCAAGGCTGCTTGAATTTCAGATTCATACCAGTTCTCTTCCTCGGTGCATCCCCGGTCAGACAACACATTCATAACCTGATAACATTCTCTTTTTTCTATCCTAAAACCCTTTATTTATTTGCAAAAATCCGCATTCTTCATACAGAAACATGTTCCAAGTTGGCTTCAGAACACCCGTGTTTACCGCTGGCCTCAGGACACCGAGGATCTGTTACTGCGGCTGCTCGGGGAGGAGAGATACATGCCTCCTCCTGTCCCAGTGGGCCTCTCTCTGATCATCCGGCCCGTGAGCACAGGTGCTGCAACCACGCTGAGATGACACACAAACGATGGTGCATGTGGGCCAGTTTGTCTTTCTGATTCCAAGATTTCATCCAGTAACAGCTCGCGTTCTAAGTTGCTTTTTGTATCTAATGTGATGTTTTATAATTAATTACAGTCATGTCTTACAGAGGGGAATCCCAATTTGCAGCATTCAGTTGCTCAGTACTTGTTATGTCGCTGCATTCCAGTGTATTTCTGATAACTTTTCATTCCCTGTGATTGCAAGCAAATGTAAATGAAAAATTATGAGTCTTTTATGCTTCCTGATCATCATGTGTCCGTGATTGTTAACATGGAAACATAAAGTAGCTGAGTTCAGTCATTTCAGGTTCAGAAGGCTGACCTGTTCATTGGCCTTTTCTTCTGTGAATTTGTCAAATTTGCATTGGTTTAATAAATCTCATAACAGCCTGTGAGCTGCCTTGTGTTTGTTGCTAATTAGCACATTTCATGTACAATGTAAATACTTGCAGGACGCTCAGCAACACAAACATGCTGGTTGAAGCTGATGCACATCACAAAAGCGTACCACAAGATGGCGCTGTATTCATACACAAGAGCAAGTCTTTTTTGGTCCATTTGTTTACTACTTAACAATTTTGGAGATGTTTGTTTTGAAGCGACATCATGACAGAAGAGACAGTCTTAATTAGACAGTTTGGTGTTTTTCATACAAAACTGTTTGGGAGCTGGTCTCAGTTAATAGAAAAAAAAAATATATATATATATATATATATATATATATTATACATATATATTATTTATATATATAACTATATATATAAAGATTATTTCCTCGGGAGCAGGACAATTTCCCTTTCCAATACTGATTTTGGGCACTGGGTTTGTTGTTTAGAGAGCAGATTTTAGTGCCAACAAGAACGGGTGCTCAGCCCAGCCAGCTGATCTGATCTCACACACCCTTCAAGCACCAAAAAAGGCCTGTCAGAGCAGCTGGTGTGCAGAGCTCCAGCTAAGAATAACCCTGACTTTGTGGAGGGATAAAGTTACCCTGAGGTTCTCTGCTCTCTGTACTGACCTATACCCATGTGAGGCACCAATAACACTGGGAGGGATACCCTGCCTGTCCCCCTCACCCTACCCAGTCCTGTGCTTAGCTTGGCTCTTTCCTTGGCTCTTTCCTCCCCTGCTTTGCTTTGCCCCAGCGTCCCCAGACCACCCTCTTCAATGCTGCCACACTGGCAGCTCCAAATTTCCAAGCCCCTGTGAGCCTACAATTGATGTTTTAGATTCCATTTTCTTTTTTTTTTTTCATTCCTCCCTATTGGATGATATGGGTAAGGAAACAAGACTCTGATCTCCAAGTGGAAATGGAATAATTTGTCAAAGAAGAATGGAACATTTTTGATTGCTAAGTTCATGCTGATTGGATATATTGAAGCCACCACCAGCACCTGCATGAGGAGGCTTTGACCCCAGCTCAGAAGATCCTACCTGAGATAGTCTCCACATCACCATGGCTGAAGGTAGGACTGTTATACCTTAAACCCCTCAAATCCCTTTTGCCGAATAAAACTGTACATGTGTGCTGCAGCTTAGAAATCCTCAATAATACATGCCCCCTGAAAAGTAAACTAATGTTTTGATGAGCTGTGTCGTCTTCAGAGTACGTGTCGAAAGTCTGTTGCTATAAATACAAGATATCATGTAGCCAGAGCTTTAGCATTGCTCTCCTATGACAGACACGGCGCCTGCTGCTGCTGACCTCAGTAGCGGAAGAAGAGTTTAGAAATTGCTTTGCTGAAATTAAACTATCAAATCACTTCTGTAAAATGAGTCTTATAAAAATTAAAAGTCTTGCATTCAGAACCATATTTATATTTAAGCAGAAAGGATATGAGCCAACCGAAACTATGAAAACTTCGAGCTTTGGCTCTGCTGTAAAATCAGACCTGTGTGTTATGTTTTATCTCAGATTCCCTTATTATTAAAGTGTGAGGTCAAGTAAGCACAGTTTAAATGTTAAGTATTCCCTCAAGGCAGTGAGTCATTAAGACCAGGTAAATCCACAATTCCACCCTATCCTATCACGTGACTGGTTCAAACATTTTGTCCAGACAATTTGCTTTCAGTACTGCATATATATATATATATATATAGAGAGAGAGAGAGAGAGAGAGAGAGAGAGAGAGAGAGAGAGAGAGAGAGAGAGAGAGAGAGAGAGAGAGAGAGAGATGGCAGTTGTCACATGTCAAGGTCTGCTCACAGTTCATTCACACTTTGAAGGTGTCTGTGACACCTTTACATGAGTGATAAATCACAGCGCAGCAGCGTTACAGATACTGTCACGCTCTGTTAGTTGGTGGCGGTGCAGACGTCACTAAATACAGTCCCTGGCGTTCTTTTTTCTGTGCTGAACAGGAGGAAACTGTCTGATAAATTTACTGCTGAAGCTTGAATGATGGAAGATTGTTGATTTTTTAAATGTTAGAAAGAGAAATTGGAAACAATATGTTGATCAGAGCAGGAAAAAGAGAGGAATTGGTTTACTTATCAGTAGCTGTCTCAAAGTTTAAAATGTGTTAGTCCTATGGTCATGTAGGGGTTTTACGTACATATGTACAGTGGGGATAATTAAGTCAGAGAAGGGCATTGTTTCCCACATATATGTTCTTGTCAGATATTTAACTAAACTGACCTACTATAGATTTTCCATCCAAACTTGTCATCAGCAATATTCCATGATGGCATTTAATCTAATATTCAAGGAAGAATAAATATATCAGGGACCTCTGACATCTTCTGCTGTTTTTACAGTTGACTGCTGATTTTACTTGAGAATGTTCTTTAGTTTTGGGGTTTTTATAGTTCTTCTTTTTTTATTCTTGCTTTTCTGGCCAAAGTGAATTGAGTTCTGAAACATGTGATGTGATAAAACCTTTACACTGTCCATGTGAAGAGGTTTTTCAGGGCTTTGACATGATGAAGACAGCGTGAGCAGAAATAATTTTCAAGGCCACAGACAAATGCTGAGCAACGTACTGTTTGACAGATACTCAAAACAAACTAAATGATTTATTGCTTGGTGTGATATTTTCCCACTGATTTTATAATAACTGGATACTAAGGTACCATCTTATGTTCATGGACAAGAGATGCAAGGGGAAACACTACCTGATGCTTGAAAACACTGCCCTCTGCTGGATAAACTATGGTGTTTTAAACTATTTGGTGTTTCAATGAGGCAACTTCTTATAAGTAGCAACACATGACAACATATGTTTACTTAAGGCTGACATTTACCAAAAATGAGTCCAGCTTATTGATGCTATTTAAAAGGAAGTACTGAAACACGTTTGGGGAAAAAAACAAGCGTAATGTTACATCTTTTATGCATGACTTCTCTGTTATATACAGGGGTCAAACCCACGACTGCAGAGCCCAGTGGGGCGGCAGCACCGCAGGCGGGCTTTCTCAGATCCAAAGCTCTGGGGCTCCTCGGGAAGGTGAAAATGTCAGTGGAGCTGCTGATCGCCCTGGCTGCTCTCCTGTCCTGGGTGGTCGTTGGTGTGGTGATGTTTGACTTTGTAGAGTACAAGGCAGTACCTGGTAAGTCTCGAATACCTGAAACAGTGTTTCTCCACATGTGTGTCACTTACTTCAACTGATAGTTTCCTCAACGTGCTTTCCACTATTCTCAGACGTTCAGCAAATTATTACGGACCCAGTTCAAGCTGTAAATGATGCCGTTGATGAAGTGTCCAGTCTGCTTAATAAGTTTCAAGGTACAGGAGTGGGCCGTTTATTATCACATTAGAAAAAAAAAAGATTGTTAGTGTAAATCCTGCATTGAATGATTCACATCTCTTCCAGAATGCGCGCCTGATTTAAGTGACCCCGATGTCTGCTGCTACTTATGCAGCTGAAGAAATAAAAGCAGCGAAAGATGGATTAGTTCGCCGTTTGTCAGACGAAGAAGGTATGGCAACACACTTGTGCTGAAAACAAATTACAGGCAGAGAAGAATCTAGTGATGATGCGAGGTGGTACCCATGTCTCCAAATCTCAGGAAACTTCTACCTCAGCTACGTTGACCCTGTGGTCATTGGTAGACAAGCTTTCCATTCAACTAATGACTTCATGAGTGAAGCAGTGGACTCCCTCAGGGACACAGCGTGTGCTCTTGTGGATACTATATCTGATACGATAAAGGACATAAGTAAAGGTGTGTATTAGTTTTATTTTAATCTCTATTTCTGACTTGTTTCCTTTATTCTCACATAAGACAACCTGAAATCTGTCCTCAGAAAGACTAATCCTCTGACTCTGAATATTGGTGGATTCTAACTGTCAGTTTAAAGCATTAATGAGAAATATCTTCAACCATTTTCTCATGCAAATGTCCTTTTTCCCTCAGGAAAAATTGATCTTAGCTACATTGACCCTGTGATGATAGGCAGGAGTGTCTTCAGTGTTATTAATGAGCTCATGTGTGGAGTGGCAGGCTACATCCAGGATGTGCTCAGCTTAATACTGGACACTACGGTGGATGTCGTTGATGGTATTTATTCTCTCATTTAACCTGCAGCCTCTTAACGTTGAAGAATGACGATTTAACCGCAGTTTACAGGCGCTGGCTTTACATGCTGCATCACTACTCATTCATTTCCTATTTGTGCTTTTTCCAGGAAGCACTGATATAAGCTTTATTGACCCTGTGGTAATCGGCAGAAAGGTCTTCAGTTTTACAAACGACACGGTGTGTGGAATAGGGGGCTACATCCGGGACGTGCTCTGCCTCGTCTTAGACACCATACTGGGTGTTGGCGAAGGTACATCTCCTTATATCTGCGTTTTGTTTTGTGATTCTGTAACTACATAAAAACCCTGCTTCAGTTAAAGGTGAGCTTTTGTTTAAATCTGTTTTTAGATATTAGTTCAAAGGCAACTTCTCAATCAAATGATTTCCAGACAGAATTGCAAACTTAATCGAGCTCAGGCGTAATAAAAAGGAGCAGTGTTTTCTGGATCTTTAACTTTAATTTGAAGATGCAGTTATAATGCAGTTAATGGTGTTCCTGCACACATGCACTGGTTTCAACTACATGACTTGGATTATCTTATTTAATTTCACATACGTATTATCCATGATATGTCTGTGATTAATTTTTTATTTTCATTTTTTTGGAATTAGGATGGAACATTTTGATGTCTTTAGTCTTTCAAATTTAATACCTTCTCATTTTCACTTAATCTGCTAGAAACGTATTATTAACTCATATATATCATGTATTACATGCTTGCGATTCACGTAAACTTGACTAAAGTTTTAACTAAGCTACACATGAAGTGATAATCAGTTAACTGTAACCCTGGAAATCTGTTTTTAAACATAAAAATGTTGTTAACTATTGTTCATCAGCATTTCCCTTGGGCCTTTAAAGCAGCACAAAGGACTTTTTTTTGCTTGAAAAATATCAGTTTCCATTTCATTTGAAGGAATATTAATTACTTTAAGGAACCGTCACCTAGTCATTACAGTTACTTTGGACTCCCATCCCAGTTGTCTCTTGCTGCAGCAGCTCTATGTCACACATCAACAATAATGACGCTGGCTCACAGAGCTACACAGGTGATTTGAAAAAAAAAGAGACTCAAGAAATGAATGAAGGAAAAAAAAATGAGAGGAAGGGTGACCGAGTAAGAGACCAAACAAGAGTAATGCTGTACAGCATCGTGGATGTGTCGAAACCTCCACAGCTTTAAGGGAGCTCACCCTGAAAAAAAAGTTCCTTTGTGCTGCTTTAACTGTCTTCTCTAATGTTTATATTGGAATGGACTTGATGAATGAAAAAAATGAATGCCCTGTTTTTTTTGTTTTTTTTTCAGGAACAACTGACATAAGCTTTATTGACCCTGTGGTCGTTGGCAGGAATGTCTTTGGTGTCACTAATGACTTTGTGAGTGGAATAGCTGGACACATCCAGAACGTGCTCTGTGCAGTCTTGGATGTGATACTGGATACACTTAGAGGTACCAGGTTCTTCATCTTAAGCTCATGTTCATCTCATGTTTTCCCAATACGACCCACACTTTATCAGAGTCTTCTAGGTTGCAGTTCTCACATAATTCTCTTTTCTTTTTTTCCTTTCTCTGCTTATCAGGCATCCAAGAGGCTGTTGGTTTTAGTCCCATTTCAGTCCTGAAGGCGACAGTAGAAATCATCAAAGAGCAGATGAACTTGCTCGTGAGCTACCTCCCCACAACACTGATTGGTGAACAAGGTTTGTCATAACATGAACTCTGAACAGTTTGTTTTTGTTTTTTTCACAATGAAGAGATGCAGACACTTTTATACAAAGTCTCGTACTTTTTTTTTTTTTTTTTTCAGGAATTGTGCCTGAAGTGTCTGTAGATCCAATGAAAGTTGTAGAGGATGCAGTGTTGGAATTCACTGACAAGAAGGATTTGTTCTTGGGTTACATGTCAAGTATGCTTGGTGGTGATCAGGGTAGGAGTGTTTGCATTAATGAAACAAAGCCGTTGATCAGAAAATGTAGAAATACATCATCATCATCTGACGCCTGTTTCTCTTGTTTAAGGTGAACCTGTCGCCACTCCGGTTGTAAATATAGTTACGGAAAAAGGTTTCACTTTTTAATCAGTTCAATTGCACCTTAAAACATCACATTAGCAGTTTGTGTGATGACAGTTGCCAGATTTTCTTTTAAAAGATGTTTTCTTCTTCTTGCGTAGATGAAGCTGTAGCTTCTCCATCTGATATCAATCTGGTGAGAAGGAAAGGTCAGTGAAGACTTTTTTCCTTCTGTATTTCATTGCAGTAACATATGTAATCACTCCTTTAACAGCAAGCTAAGTGTCTGTCTTTAAATATTTTAAATGTAGGAGAATTTCTACCACCAATTGAAAAGGGTAAGATAATGCCTTCATGTTTTGTTTCGCACAGGCAGTTTGTTTTTTGTGCATTCTCTGTTGCCGTCTAATAGATTGCAAAGACTTGCATTTTTTTTCACTGGTTTGCTTCAGGCTGTTCCTGCATGTTTGCTCTTACTTGTGTTTTTATTTGCATATTATGCAATTTCATAAGGTGATTTCAATATGGAGAAATTGTATGCGGGTCTTATTTTAATAAACTCTTTTTGTACTTTACTTTGTGGCATGAAAAAATATGCATCACAGTTAGTATAAATATTTATTATCTTGGCCACTGCATTCTTCTCTTCATTTGTCACACACTCACTATTTATTGTAACCTTTTACAAAAGTGCAAATTAATACCTTTTGTCATTTTATTACTCTAGTCATCATGTTTTATTTCTGTTGGGGGAAAAAGGTTGCTGTAATACTGAAAACTTATTAGGTAATGATTCTGTCCTTCAGAACTGCACTCCTTTTTTTTCATTTTCTCTGTGACTGACTGTTACCTGGATCATTTTTAAAATGATGTCATAAGTGCAGTTGGGTCTGGAAATATTTGAACATTGACACTGTTAACAAAAATAATTTTTATTTAAAACCATGGGATTGAAGAGCTGACTTGTGGCGTTAACTAATTTTAAAGCAATACCACTTCTAACCACATGGTGGCTGCATGTTCACGTGTCCACTTCTGGAAAAAGATGCAACGAAGTGCACCTCTAGTGGAATAAAGTGGTATTACAAGATGTGCACAGCAGATCCAGATGCCTCCATGGTGGTCAGAAGTGGTATTCCTATACAGAGTGGCTTTAAAAGTTTGACTTACATGGAGGGAGGGTATAAATATAACTTGACAAAGATTCTTCTCAGACATGCACAACCGATGCACAGTTATATTTGCATTCTGAAGTGGATAAACATTTAAGATAACAAGAAATGAATCAGTATTCAGATATTTCCAAACCTGACAAAACATATTTGGATTGTTTTAACTGGATTATGATATTTAACCTGTGCATGGGGTCATTCAAGTTTACACCACATGTTTAATATGTCAGTGCTCTGAATGCAGAAAAATGTAATCTTTTTATACATTTTTTAATTTCAGAAAGTCATTTGAAGCTATCAAGGTTCTGTTAACCCCAGTAGTTTGGTATGTTTGACTCCAACGAAAGCAGAAAATAATACATTTAGTTTCATTTACTTGTAGAAAGCCCTTGTTGGTAATGAACATGATGACTTGTTTTCACTCAAAGAGCTGTTCTCATAATAATAACTGCAACTGTAAAGAGCTGTTCTTATAATTATTACAAGTTATGGATTTTCTCATGTTATAAGAATCCATTATGAATAGGACTTGTACATGCAGCTCTGAATTTTGTGAAGAAAGGAGACAAAGGAGCAATTGTACAAGATGCATTTACTTTTGGCAAAAAGTAATAAGAAATGTTATTACGTTTGTGTAGCGTAATGAGTTGCAGTAAATACATTAGGAAGGTCACTGATTTCAACATGTGGTGTAGACTTTTGTCAATAAGGTTGTCTATTACTCATCATCATTACTGCTGCCATTCCATCCCTTTCCTTCTGTAAAACACATCTTGAGCTGTATTTCCATGTAAAATGCCAAAGATATGAACATCATTTTAGATTGATGACAAGGGTTCACGATACAGTTACAGAGATGATGTCCGCTGCCAAAGTTGAAGTTGCAGAGACAACTGCAGACTCAAAAAGAGAGGACGCAGGGGCCAGACGACCCACTGAAGCTGCTTGTGAAGCCAGCATGGCCGAGGAAGAGGAGGATGAGGGTATTCAGATGCTTGTTTTTCTTCTTAAATAGTCTTATTCACTAAACTGAAGATCAATAACAGGCTCTAAATTCACTGCTGTCACATCACTAGAGAAACATGCTGAGGAAACTCAACCCGAGCCTTCACTTGAGGAGGTAATCACAGATCATGACAGTATGGAGGAGGAGAAAAAGGAGGAGAGAGAGAATGATCACCAAGAAGAAAATAATAAAACAGAGGAGGACGCAGAACAACGGGAACAAGGAAAAGGTGATCTGACTGAGGAGGAATTCAAAGCAGCTCCAGAACAAGGAGAGGACTTTGTCCTAAAGGAAAAGGAGAGACATACACCAGGAGGTATGGTTGAAGATATAGAGAAGGAGGAACAGCCTCAAACTGACAATACTGAAGAGAATGAGAAGGAAGCAGAGGAGGAGGAACCCAAGACTAAAGTCATTTTGCCAAAAGATGAGAAGGAGGAGCCAGAGGAGACCACAGCTGAAGAAGTAGAACAAAATCAAGATGCGAAGGAGACTAAAACCAGAGAGGTTGTAAAAGACAAGGAGACAAAGGAAGAAACTGAAACTGAAGAAGAGTCGGTGGATGAAAAGAAGAAGGAAAAGAAGGAAGAAGCAAAAACGGAAGACAAGGAAAGTGGAGATGAACAGAGAGCTGAGCAAAGCACTGGAATAAGCGACGATGACGTCAGCAATCAGTTTGAGAAACCTGATGAGGAGGATAACGGACTAATTAGTGATGGAGATGAAAAAAAAGAGCCATCAGCTCAACAACTTGACTTTAAAATGCTGTTGTCTGAAACAGTTGTAAGCGACAGTTCTGTGCCTGAATCTGGTGAACACAAGGAAGACGAACTCACTGATGTAAGTGTTCATCACGATGAAAATAACAACAACAGTGAGAGCAGAAGAGTTAAACCTGAAGGAAAGAGGAAGGCTCGTGCTCCCTTTGAGAGCCTCGGAAAACTGTCACACGAAGAAGAACACACTGATAAATATGAGAAAGGTACAAAACTCCTCCACTATCATCACATATTTGTTATCCTGTTTTCATTGTATGACTAGAATATATCTGATCGTGTTGATTAATTATACATGTTAAGTGGATTGGTCATGAATTTTCACTTTGTGTGAACTTTGTCATATTCAAAAGGCATATTCGATGTTTTTCAAACATCATTTCAGAATGTGTCTAAATATCTTTTGATGATTCGTGTTCACAGTGTGTTGTAGGACTTTGTAGGGTCAATAAGCTTTGATTTAAGGATGATACATAACTTGAACATGTTAAATTATGCTGCTCTTCTTTTTGAGAAGCAGCATGACCTTTTATTCTAATGGAAAGAAGAAATAGTGGGCTTAACTTATATTAATAAGCTTCATTTGATGACAGGATAATATGAAGTCCCCAAAGTGGCAATCTGTTTCCTAAGGTCATGAGTCTGTTAAGATTTATTCAGATCATTCTGACTTGTGTGCAAATAGCTCACTGAAAGAAGCTTTTGGGGATTATACTATTAAAGACATATACTATTTTTTTATCCTCCAACACTGCAGCCTTAGTTTAAGACATTAATATAGCCCACAGATAGATGGAGCTAAAGAGCTTCCAAAATACGATATCAGCACTGTGCATATGTGCAGGAAACATAGGTCTGTATAATTTATCATTAACTCAAGCTTTGGATGTGTATTTGAAAGTGATTTAGAGCGCTAATGCTTATAGTGCTTTGAGAGCATCTTTAGTTTCTTTCTTTCTCTTTTTGTCATGGCATGGCGGCTGCTTGCACAGTGTTGTTGTCAATAAGGAAAATTAAATACAACAGATGAAAGCGGGTACTTGACATGCAGCTTGGAAAAACTGACTTTGTATAAACTTAAGGATTTGATCTTTGCATGTGACAGTCCTACCCTTGAAGATAAATTCCTTCTTACAGATCTTGAAGCTGCAGAGCCTGAAAAGAAAGAGAAAAAAGAGAAGCAAGTCAAAGTTGAAGAAACTGTACTTCTCAAACTAACAGAAGGTGAAGCCAGAAAAAGAGGGTAAAGCTAAAGAAAAAACTGTTGAGAAGAAGCAAAAGAGACCTAAAGGTAATGGCAGGCAATACTAATAAAACATGTCATTTAAAAGTGAGTTGAAACGTCTAAATTTCATGTCAAAGCCACCGTGTTACCATTTGAACCATACTTTGTAGTCAGTATGACTTCAATTTTACATCCAACTGTAAGGCTCCTCCATACTTAAATTATTTGACACCTAATGAAAATATTTCATGGTTTCTTTTAGAAGAAAAGCCAGTGACGGAGCATCTCAAAGATAAGAAGGTAAAGGAACCTTCTAAAGCTGAGAAAGAGGTGAAACGGTCTCTGAAAGAAAAGAAAACTGAAGCCAAACCAATTAAAAAAGAGAAAGAGGAAAAAGAAAAACCCCAAATGGAAAAAATGGGTGAACCTTCCAGAGAAGAGGTGAAAGAGAAACCTCATGAAGAAGTAAAAGAGGACAAGAAACTTTCTGAAGACAAAAAAGGGAGCAAAAACACTACTTCTCAAGGAAAAAGAAGTAAAGAAAACAAAGAAAAGAAAGGGAAGAGATGAAGAAAACTGATGAAGCAAAACTTTCAGAAGAGGAGAAACAACAAGAAAAAGAGAGAGTGAAAAAAGTAAAGGAGCACCAAAAAGAAGAAAAGGAGGTAAAGAAACCCCCAAAAGAAATGAAAGAAAGACACAAAGATTCACAACAAGAGAAAGAGGAAAAGAAACCTCTAAAAGAAAGAGATGAAAAGAAAGAAAAGGTAGAGAAACCTCCCAAAGAAAAAGTAGAAGAACATCCCAAAGAAAAGGTAGAGAAACCTCTCAAAGAAAAGGAAGAGAAACCTCCCAAAGAAAAGGTAGAGAAACCTCCCAAAGAAGAAAAAATAGAGAAACCTCACAAAGAGGAAAAGATTGAGAAACCTCACAAAGAAAAAGTAGAAGAACCTCCCAAAGAAAAGGTGGAGAAACCTCCAAAAGAAGAAAAAGTAGAGAAACCTCCAAAAGAAAAGATAGAGAAACCTCCAAAAGAGGAAGAAGAAGTAAAGAAACCTCACAAAGAAAAATTAGAGGAACCTCCCAAAGAAGAAAAAGTAGAGAAATCTCCAAAAGAAGAAGCAAAGAAACCACCCAAAGAAAAAGTGGAAAAACCTCACAAAGAAGAAAAAGTAGAAAAACCTTCCAAAGAAGAAAAAGTACAGATACCTTCAAAAGAAAAAGATGAGAAACCTCCCAAAGTAGAAAAGGTAAAGAAACCTCACAAAGAAAAAGTAGAAGAACCTTTCAAAGAAAAGGTGGTGAAACCTCCTAAAGTAGAAAAAGTAGAGAAACCTCCAAAAGAGGAAGAAGAAGTAAAGAAACCTCACAAAGAAAAATTAGAGAAACCTGCCAAAGAGGAAAAAGTAGAGAAACCTCACAAAGAAAAAGTAGAAGAACCTTTCAAAGAAAAGGTGGAGAAACCTCACAAAGAAAAAGTAGAAGAACCTTTCAAAGAGAAGGTGGAGAAACCTCACAAAGAAGAAAAAGTCGAGAAACCCCCCAAAGAAAAGGTGGAGAAACCTCACAAAGAAAAAGTAGAAGAACCTCCCAAAGAAAAGGTGGAGAAACCTCCTAAAGAAGAAAAAGTAGAAGAACCTCCCAAAGAAAAGGTGGAGAAACCTCACAAAGAAAAAGTAGAAGAACCTTTCAAAGAGAAGGTGGAGAAACCTCACAAAGAAGAAAAAGTAGAGAAACCCCCCAAAGAAAAGGTTGAAAAACCTCACAAAGAAAAGGTGGAGAAACCTCACAAAGAAAAGGTGGAGAAACCTCACAAAGAAAAAGTAGAAGAACCTCCCAAAGAAAAGGTGGAGAAACCTCACAAAGAAAAAGTAGAAGAACCTCCCAAAGAAAAGGTGGAGAAACCTCACAAAGAAAAAGTAGAAGAACCTCCCAAAGAAAAGGTGGAGAAACCTCACAAAGAAAAAGTAGAAGAACCTCACAAAGAAAAGGTGGAGAAACCTCACAAAGAAAAAGTAGAAGAACCTCCCAAAGAAAAGGTGGAGAAACCTCACAAAGAAAAAGTAGAAGAACCCCCCAAAGAAAAGGTGGAGAAACCTCCCAAAGAAAAGGTGGAGAAACCCCACAAAGAAAAAGTAGAAGAACCTCCCAAAGAAAAGGTGGAGAGAAACCCACAAAAGAAAAGGTGGAGAAACCTCACAAAGAAAAGGTGGAGAAACCTCACAAAGAAAAAGTAGAAGAACCTCCCAAAGAAAAGGTGGAGAAACCACACAAAGAAAAAGTAGAAGAACCTCCCAAAGAAAAGGTGGAGAAACCTCACAAAGAAAAAGTAGAAGAACCTCCCAAAGAAAAGGTGGAGAAACCTCACAAAGAAAAAGTAGAAGAACCTCACAAAGAAAAGGTGGAGAAACCTCACAAAGAAAAAGTAGAAGAACCTCCCAAAGAAAAGGTGGAGAAACCTCACAAAAGAAAAAGTAGAAGAAACCTCCCAAGAAAAGGTGGAGAAACCCACAAAGAAAAGTAGAAGAACCTCCCAAAGAAAAGGTGGAGAAACCTCACAAAGAAAAAGTAGAAGAACCCCCCAAAGAAAAGGTGGAGAAACCTCCCAAAGAAAAGGTGGAGAAACCCCACAAAGAAAAAGTAGAAGAACCTCCCAAAGAAAAGGTGGAGAAACCTCACAAAGAAAAGGTGGAGAAACCTCACAAAGAAAAGGTGGAGAAACCTCACAAAGAAAAAGTAGAAGAACCTCCCAAAGAAAAGGTGGAGAAACCACACAAAGAAAAAGTAGAAGAACCTCCCAAAGAAAAGGTGGAGAAACCTCACAAAGAAAAAGTAGAAGAACCTCCCAAAGAAAAGGTGGAGAAACCTCCTAAAGAAGAAAAAGTAGAGAAACCCCCCAAAGAAAAGGCTGGAGAAACCTCACAAAGAAAAAGTAGAAGAACCTCCCAAAGAAAAGGTGGAGAAACCACACAAAGAAAAAGTAGAAGAACCTCCCAAAGAAAAGGTGGAGAAACCTCACAAAGAAAAAGTAGAAGAACCTCCCAAAGAAAAGGTGGAGAAACCTCACAAAGAAAAGGTGGAGAAACCTCACAAAGAAAAAGTAGAAGAACCTCCCAAAGAAAAGGTGGAGAAACCTCACAAAGAAAAGGTGGAGAAACCTCACAAAGAAAAAGTAGAAGAACCTCCCAAAGAAAAGGTGGAGAAACCTCCTAAAGAAGAAAAAGTAGAGAAACCCCCCAAAGAAAAGGTGGAGAAACCTCACAAAGAAAAAGTAGAAGAACCTCCCAAAGAAAAGGTGGAGAAACCTCACAAAGGAAAAGTAGAAGAACCTCCCAAAGAAAAGATAGAGAAACATCCCAAAGAAGAAAAAGAAGCAAAGAAACCACCCAAAGAAAAAGTGGAGAAACCACACAAAGAAGAAAAAGTCGAGAAACCCCCCAAAGAAGAAAAGGTAAAGAAACCTCCCAAAGAAGAAAAGGTAAAGAAACCTCCCAAGGAAATGAGAGCAGAAGTGAAGCCTACCAAAGAACAGAAGGGAATTGAGAAACCTGTTAAAGAAAAGGAGGTAAAGGAGCCTCCAAAAGAAGAGAAAAAATTAAAGAAACTTCTCAAAGAAGAAGAAGCAGAGAAATCTCCCAAAGAAATAAAAGAAGAGAAAGAAGCCCATAAACCTTCCATGAAAGACAAAGAAATTGAGAAACCACCTAAAGAAAAGAAGGAGGGAAAGAAACTACCCAAAGAAGAAAAAGTAAAGAAACATCCTAAAGAAAGAAAAGACGTGAAGAAACATCTCAAAGAGAGAGAGAGAAGAGAGACAGAAGTAGACAGGACACCTCACAAAAATGAGACAGAAATACAGAAACCCCTCAAAGAAAAGAGAGAAGAAAAAATGCCTCCCAAATCAGAAAAAGAAGTAGAGAAACCTCCGACTGAAAAGAAGAAGGAAAAAGAGCTTCCAATTAAAGTGAAGGAAGAGAAGAAACTTCCCAGAGATGAGGTGGCAGTTGAAAAACCTTCCAAAGAAGGAAAGAAGCCTCCCAAAGAGAAAATACAACTTAAAGAAAAGAAAAGAGAACAAAAACACCCCAAAGCAGAGAAGAAAGAAGAGAAAACTCTCAAAGAAATAAGGAAACCTGGCGAAAAAGAGAAAGAAGCAGAGATCAAAGTAGAGAAACACACCAAAGAAACGAGAGAAGAAAAGAAACCTCTCAAAGAGCACAAAGAAGTAGAAAAACCTATTAAAAAAGAAACAGAAGCAAAGACATATCCCAAAAAGGACGAGGTACAGGAACCTCCCAAAGAAAAAGAAGATGAAAAGAAACCTCCCAAAGCAGAAAAAGGAGCAGAGGAACCTGCCAAAAAGGAAAAAGAATTAGAAAAGTCTCCCAAAGACAAGGATAAAGAAGAGAAACCTGCAAAGAAACCTCTCAAAGAGCACAAAGTAGAGAAACCTCCCAAAAAGAAGAAAGCAGAGGCACCCCCCAAAGAAATGAAAGAAGAAAAGAAACCTGTCATAGCAGGAAAAGAGGCAAAGAAACCTGCCAAAAAGGAAGAAGAAGAAAAAGCTCCCAAAGAAAAGAAAGACAAAAAGAAACCTCTCAAAGACCACAAAGAAGAGGAACTTCCCAAAGAAAAGAAAGAAATTGTGGAACTTCCCAAAGCAGAGGAGAAAGTAGAGAAACCCCCCAAAGAAAAGAAAGAAGCACAGAAACATCCCAAGAAAGAGACTGTAGAGGAACCTGCAAAAGAAAAGAAAGAGGTAGAGGAACCTCCTAAAGCAGAGAAAAAGGTAGAGAAACCTCCCAAAGAAGAAAAGGTAAAGAAACCTCCCAAAGAAAAGGAGGAGAAACCACCCAAAAAAGAAAAGGTAGAGAAACTTCCCAAAGAAAAGGTAGAGAAATCTCCCAAAGAAAAGGAGGAGAAACCTCTTAAAGAAAAGGAAGAAAAACCACCCAAAAAAGAAAAGGAAGAGAAACCACCCAAAGAAAAGGTAGAGAAACTTCCCAAAGAAAAGGAAGAGAAACTTCCCAAAGAAAAGGAAGAGAAACCTCCCAAAGTAGAAAAGGTAGAGAAATCTCCCAAAGAAAAGGTAGAGAAACTTCTCAAAGAAAAGGAAGAGAAACCACCCAAAGTAGAAAAGGTAGAGAAATCTCCCAAAGAAAAGGTAGAGAAACTTCTCAAAGAAAAGGAAGAGAAACCACCTAAAGAGGAAAAGGTAGAGACACTTCCCAAAGAGAAGGAAGAGAAACTTCCCAAAGAAAAGGTAGAGAAACTTCCCAAAGAAAAGGTAGAGAAACTTCCCAAAGAAAAGGTAGAGAAACTTCCCAAAGAAAAGGTAGAGAAACCTCCCAAAGAAAAGGAAGAGAAACCTCCCAAAGAAAAGAAAGAGAAACCTCCCAAAGAAAAGGAAGAGAAACCTCTCAAAGAAAAGGTAGAGAAACCTCCCAAAGAAAAGGAAGAGAAACCACCTAAAGAGGAAAAGGTAGAGAAATCTCCCAAAGAAAAGGTAGAGAAACTTCCCAAAGAAAAGGTAGAGAAACTTCCCAAAGAGAAGGAAGAGAAACTTCTCAAAGAAAAGGAAGAGAAACCACCTAAAGAGGAAAAGGTAGAGAAACTTCCCAAAGAGAAGGAAGAGAAACTTCCCAAAGAGAAGGAAGAGAAACTTCTCAAAGAAAAGGTAGAGAAACCACCTAAAGAGGAAAAGGTAGAGAAACTTCCCAAAGAAAAGGTAGAGAAACTTCCCAAAGAGAAGGAAGAGAAACTTCTCAAAGAAAAGGTAGAGAAACCACCTAAAGAGGAAAAGGTAGAGAAACTTCCCAAAGAGAAGGAAGAGAAACTTCCCAAAGAAAAGGTAGAGAAACTCCCAAGAAAGAGAAACTTCCCAAAGAGAGGAAGAGAAACTTCCCAAAGAAAAAAGGTAGAGAAACTTCCCAAAGAGAAGGAAGAGAAACTTCCCAAAGAAAAGGTAGAGAAACTTCCCAAAGAGAAGGAAGAGAAACTTCTCAAAGAAAAGGAAGAGAAACTTCTCAAAGAAAAGGTAGAGAAACCACCTAAAGAGGAAAAGGTAGAGAAACTTCCCAAAAAGAAGGAAGAGAAACTTCTCAAAGAAAAGGTAGAGAAACCACCTAAAGAGGAAAAGGTAGAGAAACTTCCCAAAGAGAAGGAAGAGAAACTTCCCAAAGAAAAGGTAGAGAAACCTCCCAAAGAAAAGGTAGAGAAACTTCCCAAAGAGAAGGAAGAGAAACTTCCCAAAGAAAAGGTAGAGAAACTTCCCAAAGAAAAGGAAGAGAAACCACCCAAAGTAGAAAAGGTAGAGAAACCTCCAAAAGAAAAGAAAGAAGAAAGGATACCTCCCAAAAAGGAGGCAGTAGAAGAACCTCCAAAAGACAAGAAAGAAGAAAAGAAACTTCCTAAAGAGAAGGAAAAAGCAGAGAAACCTCTCAAATTGCCCAAAGAAGTAGAAGAACCATCCAAAGAAGAGGAGAAAATAGAGAAACCCCCCAAAGAAAAGAAAGAAGCACAGAAACCTCCCACAAAGGAGAAAGTAGAGGAACCTCCTAAAGAAAAGAAAGAAGTAGAGGAACTTCTCAAAGAGGAGAAAGTCAAGAAACTTCCCAAACATAAAAAAGAAATTGAGAAACCTCCCAAAAAGGAAAAAGTAAAAGAGACCCCCAAAGAAGAGAAAGAAGCAGTGAAACTTCCCACAGAAAAGAAAGAAGAAAAGAAACCTCCAACCAAAGTGAAGGAAGGAAAGAAACCTCTTATAGAAGCTGAGAAACCTCCTAAGGAGAAAGAAATAGAAAAACCTCTCAAAGAAAAGAAGGCAGTAACGAAGCCTCCAGAGGAGAAAAAAGTAGACAAACCTCCCAAAAAAGAAAAAGTAGAAAAGCCTAAAAAAGAGACCAAAGAAAAGAAACCTCACAAAGAAGCAATTGAAGTCACTCCCAAAGAAGACGCAAAAGCAGGTGAGGCAATGTGCAAAAATATGCAAAAGCTTAAGTGATTTATCGAAGTTTGTAGAGACAGTCCAGACACAATAGCTGAAACAGAACTATATGTTAAAATCCAAAACAAGTCAACTATTTCAGACAGAAACCTTTTCTCATACAGTTTTTACATGTTGATATAATGTGGTTTTGCAGGTAGATGGATTTAATGGTCAACTATGATGAGCAAATGCAGTTCGAGGCAGAAGGCTGCGATCCTTCAGTCTGCTTCTGCTGCGGGTTTTTTAGTCCCGTTAACAAGAGTTTTTTTTTTTCCCGGTCCACTGTCACCTCTTGATTGCTCAGGCTGGGAGATTTAATGCAATCTACTGATTTTTGTAGCTACGCTGTTCTTAAGGTTGATTTATATTTTGCCATATCCGTCAATAAGGATAACCTCTCTCCAACCACGCAGACCCCTCTCTGATGCGTAGATCTCTCTCCGACGTTCGTAAATCCTCTCCAACCGGCCAATCAAATGGATGACGGAGACATCCCCTAATTTTTTAACTGTCCGTCAAAAACGACGAGGACTTATGGACCTCTGATTGGTTTTGATTATAATTTGATTATAAATTTTGTTTATATTTAAATCTGTAAACCTATAATTTAACCTTTTTCTTTCTTTCTGTTTTTTGTTCTACTTATGTGTGTGTTGTTTGCTGATGGTGGCATTTCATGTAGCCACTATATATGCATATGTAATCATTTTAGAGTTACACAGCATGCACTGACGTGACATCACATGATATAAAGGTTTCATAAAACTTTCCTCCACTGACAGCCCCTGAGGAGCCCGACAAGGAAGCAGTGAAAAAAATCAGACCTAAACCTCTTAAACAAGGTAATGCAAGCACACACTGTAACGACTGAGAACACGTCTACATATACTTCAAGGTGGAAATGAAACATAAGAATGCGTAATAATATTAGAATGTAAAGGTCATAATTTATTGAGTTTATATTAAGAGCTGCTAATGTGTTGAGCGTCTCGCTCAGTGACAACAACTCAAACATGCTCATTTACGTTGCTGTAATTCTGCAGATATTGATGAAGTGAAGGAAAAGGAAAAACCGGCCCGCGAGAAGAAAGGTAAGTTTGAATGTGATTGCTGTCTTTTTGTCTTTTTTACACTAATCAAAGTGATGTCAGATTATATTAGCATTGTGAACAAATTAGTACTTTCAAAGCCAAATGTCCCCAGAGTAACCTTTAAAAAAAATAACTAACATGTGGTGTGTTGTGACTCAGAAGTACCAAAGGAAAAGGCCAAGGCAGCCCCTGCCAAGAAAGGTACGTTTGGCTTGTGATATAACACCACTGTAGCCTTTTGATAATGACTTGTAAATTAAAAGATCTGTGATTAATTGTTGCCATTGTCTCCCGCACCAAATGTACTTTTGAAACACAGAGGCTGCTCCTAAAAAGAAGGCCAAACCTGTCATCTTGGCAAAAGGTATTAAAATTATTCCTGTCCCAGTATATACACTTTAAAAATTAAGTTAATTTTGAAATGTATATAGATATGTTTTTACCTCCCGAATGTATTTTGGCAGAAGAAAAAGGCACCCCCAAAAATGCCACTCTGGTAAAAGAGAGGGTCAAAATAGTGCCTCTGAAGAAAGGTAACTATGACTTATTTCTTATGCTTTCTGACTCTAGATTAGGATTGGCTCAGTAATTCTTACTCTGTTTGTGCTCCCTTTGCTGATCAGAATTATATTGTCAAAATAAAAAGCTAAATCAATCATATTTTCTGCATGTGAAACCATCAGAATGTTTGTTATATCTGCAGGTTTTGGTTTGATAATCATATCATATGTTGTGTTTAGCAGCTGAGGTATCGAAACAGTAGACTCAAACTGTCTAAGAAGGACAACCAAGAGTGAATGACCCCCATGTTTAGCTTGTTACCTTCAGTCATGAATTTTTTTCTATGTATTAAGTAAAATGTCTTTTCTCAAAACCTACACCAGCCAAGACAAAACCAGTACCATCAGTTAAAGGTAAGGTGATTAAACTTTCTCCAGTTATTTTTGAATTACTTGTGTATTCAACTTTTAAATGTTCATACTTGATTCTTTACAGAGCCAGAAGTACCAGGCAAAAATGTCTCTTCAACAAAGGAGAGCGTGAAGGTGGTACCTCTGAGAAAAGGTACATCTTTTACTTTATACCGCTAACCCTATTTCCTTTGGGGTTTTTTTTGTTTTTTGTCTGTGTGTATATGGGTGATTCTCCATTATTATTATGGGAGTTTTTCTGTCTCCAGTGTACATTTTTAAGAGAAAATGTTTTTTTAAAGAAAAAAAATATTATTTTTGTTAAGGTTAGGTCAGTGGTGGCAAACTGTAGTACAGTGGTACGCGAGCGCTCTCTGGTGGTACACAGGGGGAACGTCAGGACTTTCCACATTTTCCCTTTTTTACATTTCAAACGAAATTCAGGTAACAGTAAATAACTACAATAAGGAATAAACATCTCTCCTGTGAATTTAAAGCTAATTGAGAAGGTATATATGGCTATATTTTAAAATTGGTCATCATTGTGGTACTCAGAGAGCTGAACAGTTTCTCAGGTGGTTCGCAGTAATAAAAGTTTGAGAACTACTGGATTAGGTTGTAGTAGCTATGAAAAAATAACTGTGTCTCAATGATGAAATTTTAATACGTTTTCAGTGTTTTGAAATTCAGACGTGCAAGAATTTGACTTGACGTTTTGGGCTTGACCAGATTTGTTGACATCTGCTCTATGATAAAGTAATAAAAAGTGCTAAATTTATTAAAACATTATTTTTTCATTTCTTTATGACAACTTAAAAAGACATTTTTCATATTTATTTATTTTATATTTGTTCAAGTTACAATTTTTTTTTTGTTAAATATCTCTGTCCCTCTTAGATCCGCCATTACCATCACATTCAACATTTTAGAGAGCAATAAAGTTTTTACAAACAGTTAGTTTCATTTTTGGATGCTAATTCAAATGCTAATTGGAGGCTAATTATCAGAATCAGGTGTTCCAGTCACTTCATACTGCATTCTTGATATTCCCTATCTACGAGTGATCTCCCATTTCCTTTGACGATGGAGGAAAGAAATGGTTTAAACCTCCTTCCCTTTTCTCTTTGTTTTGCTCCTGCTCTACATCCGCTCTGTCTCCTTTTTAGCTTGTCTGGATTTGGGGTTTAATCGGGCCATTAGTTAGGCTTCAGAAAACCCAATCAGTAGTTCCCCATATGACAATAACTTTCTTGTAATGGTTATTCATCCAGTAAGAGCTTAAAAAAGGAGCACAATTAACAGCAGAAATCCCTTAAGTGGCATAGCAACCTAAGCACCAAGTTTAACACAAGTAGCTCAGTAGAAAATCTCAAGAAGATTTAAAGAGAGACACAGTAGGACCAGAGCTACTGAAAATGCTGCCACTAGGGCGGTGCTTTTTGGAACTCATCAATTATTATTTTCAGTGTGTATGTATGTAGTGTGTGGAAGTGTTTGCATTTTCAGTGTATGTTTTTATGTCTTTATCATTGATATATTTGCTCATATTCATTGACGACTGAAGGATTTTTATTTGTTTTAGCCTGTACAGCAACTCAGTCAGCGCTTTGGTCACCTGAGGTTATTTTAAATGTGCTACAGCAGTGGTTCTCAAACTTTTAATGCCGCGTACACAGGCCAGCTGACAGTCTTGTCTGGGTCCGGGACAAGATCATGTTAGATGGGCCCTCCCCTACACCACCGCCGTTTTTTTTTTTTTGTCACTAAACATCACCAGTTATGTTTGATATATTGTTATGTGTAATGCAATAAATAAGGTATTGTATATGAGGAGAAAATCTTAGCTCTCCATGGCAGCTGAAGTTTTAGTTAAATATAAAAGGACCTGCTAATATTATTAAGATTTATCCATACACATTTTCTAATTCTTATACATGCAGGAAAAATAGACCAGGGAAGAATACATTAGGCATTTTAATTTGAAGAATTTTTTCTTTGTCAACTGATAATACAGTAAATAAACATGTATATCAAATTTTAAATGAAAACTTGAATTGTCAGTTTTATATCTTCAAAACCAAATGAACATCTCCATCTCTTGAATTTAGGGCACTTGTTGACTTTTTTTCTACTTTAAAAGAGAACAACAAACATGGGAGGCAAAATAGGGTGTTTTTTGAGCTGCTATATGTTAACCAGTCCCTATCTATTTTTTCCCGTCCATTGTGGGATGGGGGATATGTCAAATAGTTTGGAAATTGCCTGCCCTCTGCATCTGTCGGCAATTCCTTTGCCCTCTCTGAAAAAGGCGTTCATTTTGCCATCACGCGCACGAGGTTCACTCTATCAGAGTCGGTCATTGTAGTTGGCCATAATGCAGGATCGCTGAAATATTGTGCCTGATAATCAGCCGTTTCTAGTCACCTTGGGGACCCTAGGCAAGTGTGAGCATGGGGGGCCCTCCCGGCCCAAAAACACCAAGAAAATCATTCAATCCAAAAAATCTTTTATTTCAAATAACACAAGTGCACAATAATGTAAGAACACTTGCAGTCGTGGTTGTTGTTGTTGTGGACACAGTTATTTGAGAATTCAAGATCTGAGATGTACACTTATCACCTAGATTCTGGGCAAAGTTTGTGTTACCTTCTCTTGATGAAGTGCTGGGAGTGGAGGCCAGGGTACCACTTGATGTTGAAGTCTCTCCCGAGTCTCTTCCCGTGTCTTCATCTTCAATATGAGAAGTTGATGGTGTATTTAAATATAACAATGTTGCTGAGATTAAAAGTGATCACTACAAACAGCTCAGGGAGATAAATTCACTTTACCATCAGCAGTGGGAGCATCCTTTGGAGGAAGAGGTTCCATGAATTTAAGCAGAGAACCTTGAAGGAGTAAGAAAAGATCTGGTTAGTTTTCTGATTTGTGTGTTTAGTACATTGATTTAGCCTAGCTATAGAGTAGTCTGTAACAGACAACAGATTTAAGCATTCTGCTTGAAAATTAGACAGCTGATGCTTTAAAAACAGTGAACAACCAGAGCACATAAGTGGAGTTTTGTTGTAAAAAAAACAGGTGTTTTCAGTAGTAACAAGAGTAATAAAAGAGTTGTTAAAACACCACTGCTTCATTTATGCAGTTTAAATGAATATTTCGCATTAGTTAAAACATGGCAGCAGCCAGCAGCAACACTATTTGTTACTACACAGCTATGTTTTGTTGTTAACAGTGGTGTTTCCAGAGGTAATAACGTTAGGTAATATATGCAGAGAGAGAGAAACTGTTCGCATTCGTTAGCATTTGCCAGCCAGCGAGCTAGCGAAAATAGACCTCATCCTCACGCATAGCCTAGCTTTTTTTTTTTCTTTTGGCCTAATAGCTGCACTTGTACAACACTGAAGACTCAAACTCCTAATTTATCAAATGAACTGTCACTTACCGGTGTCTTGCTTTTTCTTTGCCTCCTCTTCCTTTTTCTTCTTCCGTTTTTCATAACCGGAAGGATAACTTTGTTTCATTTTTCCTTTTAAATTTTCCGCCGCTAAATACACTTTTGCTGGCAGAAGTCCAAAGCCAAAATTGGTTGAGGGGACGGGGCCCCGCCCCGCGTTGAGGGGGTACTCCGAGGGCGATCTGGCGCTGCATTTACCTTTCACCACAGGGGGACAGACGGTGTGTCGTTGCATTTGGTTCCTAATCAGTCGTTGTCTGGGGGCCCCCCGATTGGTCGGGAGATGAACCACAAGTGCGGGGCCCTGCCCCACATTGAGGGGGGCCTCCGAGGGCGATCTGTCGCTGCATTTTCCTT
Source organism: Hirundichthys speculiger (assembly GCA_018398805.1). NCBI lineage: Eukaryota > Metazoa > Chordata > Actinopteri > Beloniformes > Exocoetidae > Hirundichthys > Hirundichthys speculiger. The sequence goes on from JAGFBZ010000483.1 coordinate 1,473,817, forward strand.
TCACCACAAATAGGACTATTCTGACATTTTTTTTAAATTCCACAATTTAATGAGGGCCCAGTTATGGGCCCCCCTCTCCCTGGGCCCGGGACAGCAGACCCGTTTTTTCCCCCCCTATTCGACGGGCCTGCGCGTACCACCTGAGAAACTATTGAGCTCTCTGAGTACCACCATGATGACCAATTTTAAAATATAGCCATATATGCCTTCTCAATTAGCTTTAAACACACAGGAGTGATGTTTATTCCTTATTGTGGTTATTTATTGTTACCTGAATTTCATTTGAAACGTTGTATTTATAATGCATTGTCATGCATTGAGAAGTCATGACGTTCCCCCGCGTACCACCAGAGGTACGCGTACCACAGTTTGCGCACCACTGTGCTACAGTAATAAACAGTGCTTGATGATGCATGGAAATATTCAGCTGCATCAGTTTAACTACAGTGCCTTGCGAAAGTATTCGGCCCCCTTGAACTTTTCAACCTTTTGCCACATTTCAGGCTTCAAACATAAAGATGTAAAATTTAATTTTTTCAACAACAAGTGGGACACAATCATGAAGTGGAACGAAATTTATTGGATATTTTAAACTTTTTTAACAAATAAAAAACTGAAAAGTGGGGCGTGTAATTTAATCTGATTTATTGTCATTATTTTTGCTTTCCTGCAGTCCTCAAGGAGAAGAAGGTTCGAGCCAGTGACTCTCAGAAAAGGTTTGTGTTGTTTCAATCTTTCGCAGCTCTTCTAGTTTTAACTGAAGGTATTCAGACTTTGAGTAAAGGTTGAATGAGATTCTTTATTTTTCCAGTCCGTCTCACCAAGCCAAAGTCAAAACCTGCTGAAAAGGAGAAAAGTAAGAGCATTGGTGTCTGTGTTTTTTTTTTTTCTGCAGTACATTAGGGGTTCAGTCTTGTCTGAAACTGCTGACGCCATCCTTCACTTCACAGAGACGTGGACAGAAATCTCCAGAGACTTTTGTTCTAAATTTGTAATAAGCGATGAGCTGATACTGTGTTTGTCACTAGTTTATACCAGTGGGATAATCATTGAGCGTTTCAACCACATGAAAACATTCACCTGTTCACCTGGTTTTTGGTTCTCAACCAGGTCATGTAGCTGCTCTATCTTGACACGTGCGCACCTGTGAAAGCACGTCAGTGCAAAAAGCAAGAACAGTTTGGGTTTTATAAAGATTTAATTCAGTCTGATGTCACCATTACAGGCAACGTTCGAAACTAATAATATATTTTCCTTCTCTGGAGGGCCAGTTTCGGCAAAGGGGACAAATGTGCTGTTGCCCACAGCAACAGTAGCCCTTAGCCGTGCATGTCCCTTTTGACACACGGAACTGGACTTTCTGTTTCTTGGATGATACTGAATATACTGTTTATGCCCCTTTCATTCTACTAATTCAAATATGTCACAAAGAAATAGAAGTTGTTGAATGGAGAGGTTTCTTATCTTAATGGCATACATGTGGATCAAATATTTAAGAAGTCATTAATCATATCTGTCAGCCCACCTGCTCATTTTCTCTTTTTTCTCTGCAGAAACTGAGATCAAGCCAGTCCATGCCAGAAAAGGTAATGCCGATATGTTAATATCATTATTCATTTGTTGAAATTGTCAATCATGAATTACCATTAGCTATAAATAACAGTTTTATAATACCGAAATGAAGATTGAGTTTACAGAATAATCGTTAACACAATACCAGTTATCAGGAGATAAATCAGAGTAAACAGATTGCAGTAAATCCTACAGTTTATAAGACTTGGTTTGTGTATCTCTCTTTTTTCTTTTCTTTTTTTTTTAAGAAAAACCTGTAGTGAAGAAGGCAGCTAAAGTGGAAACTAGAGGTAAGGGCCCTGATCGTACACTTCCCACTACCCGCTACCCACTAGCCGCTACCCGCAAATTGCGGATTTAGGAACCTCCGCTAATCGTTAATGCAATCTTCTGCTCCCTAAAGCCACTACCCATTACGCTGACTCCCTTACTCACATTGTAGGTGTGGCAATAAGTGTATCTTTTGCCCTTTCCGCAAACTTGCTATCTTGCGATCGTGGGTTGCAGGTTGCGGGTAGCGGGTAGCGGGTAGTCAGATCCCGCATATCGGCGTGTACAAGATCGCGTCCAAATGGCATCAATGTGCGTCCACCTGGTCACATGTGGACCAGACACAGATCTGCTGCGTTGACAAGAGAGCCGCTGACAAGACTGTGCTAATGAGTGCAAAGGTCCGGCACGTCTTGTAATACCACATTCACCCACTGGAGGTGCACTTTGTTGTATCTCACACATGCAAGAAACAACATGTTTTTCCTTTTTCCTGTACAACAACGTGGTCACAAGTGATGCTGCTCCATAGAGCGGATTTAAAAGGCTCTATTAATTAAACAATACACATTAAGCAACGAATTAAAACATCTTTGTGTCATTTGTTTCAATTACAGAAGAAAGAAGAGTTCTTAAAGAGATACAGGAGCCAGCAAAGAAAGGTACTGAGTTTGTGAACTTTTCTGAGTCTTTGATGTGCAGCTGTAGTTTCCTTTACTTTATTTACACACAACACTGTTGTTCCAGAAAAACCTGCAGAGAAGAAAGATGCCAAGGAGAAGAAGGTTAAAGGTACAGAGTAGTTGTTGTCAGTTCAGGTAATAAAACATTTCAGTGTTTCTGTGATTAATATTATGGTCTCTCTTTAACAGAAGAGATTGCTGATCACTTGTTCATGGATGGTAAGTCAAAATGTCCTATTTGTAACTGAAATATACACAGATGAGCAGATTTGCAGTCAGTCTTCTCTGTTGTGAAGAAAAAAAAAGCAATGAAAACATATTATTCTGCATCGTCTTGTTTCAGATGAGCTGCCCTTCTTCCAGTGTTTCTTTGTGGAAGAGGACGAGATCCAGTTGCCGTTTTACTCCTTCTCACCGCTAAAGATTTGATGCATCAGTCTGAATCCAGTCTGAGGTTTACTGTTTTGTCAATTTAATGATAATGACATGGTCACGTCACACCCTGAGCTGCAGCAACACGGCTGCAGCTCTTTGCTGCTCTCCTCCAGCAGGATGCGCTGGACAGCAGGGCATGATGGGTGATTTTGCGTGATGGAACGTTGAATTTATTTCCAGAATTGGTTGAGCTCTCGTACCAAATACATGCAGTCAGGGTCATTCCTTTTTATTTTTTTTCCTTTTGTTATCATTATTATTATTATTATTTTAATGTATTGATTCCTTTTGAAAGGTCATATATTTAGAATTATATGAAATGTAACAGCCAAAGAGTTTTAACTCCTGTGGATCATTCACATAGTTCCTAAAACCACACTTACATCAAACTTTTTCACTGCTCATTTCATTATGTTGTAACGAGTCCACAAACAAAGCACGTGAGACTGCTCTATGGTGCATTTTTATATGTTAAATATGCTGTAAACTGGCTACAGAAAGAAATCACCCACCGATTTAAGGTGGATGTAGATTCTGTTCCTCTAAGTTTACATTTATATGGAACAAAAAGGCTTGTACAGTAAATGAGGGCCTACATAAACCGTTATCCTGGCACAAACTAAAGCTTTTGATGCTCTGCTCAACCTGCATTATGTTGTTTTTCTCATAATTCTTTAATTTATTTATCTGTATTTTCAAAGATCTTCTGCTTTTTTTTCTTCAAAATATTGCAGCGCTGTAATTTAAAAAAAAATTGTTTTGTCCAATAAGCATCAAATGGAATGACCGTGCATTGTATATGAGAGCTCCCAAACCTCCTGGCAGAAAACTACCTTAAATGTTGAAAGTCTTATTTAAATGATCCATCTGGATGGTTTCAGCAGCTCCTCGTTTTAATATTGGAGCTTGTGGCTAGCGTTGATTGAGTTCAGTTCTACTTTTTAAATAGTTTCTACCATCAGGTATCAGATCGTCGTAATTCCTTGACTGACCAAACACACTCAGTCTCTGACTTTGTCACTGGCTGTTTATCTGTGTACACAAAGTAGAAACTTGACATGTTTTGTGAACCTTTTGAGCAGGTTCGTTTGTACGAGAATCCGAGTACTATTGTCTCTTTTTATGGGCATACATGAGATTCATTTATATCTTATAATGGCATCTCAGATGATCTGTGTTAACGTGGATCATATTATAAACAGGATTTCTTTAATCTGAACATCCTGTACTTGAGATTTGAAGTGAGGGCTAAAAATGATGTCGAATACATGTATTCGTCATGCACTGACAGCCAAATCTTGTTTTCAAAACCTCTGAAAAGCCATGTTTCTGATGATGTGGTTGAGTCTGAGGTTGAAACATTAAAATCTTTGATTATATCAGTGCAGCGTGTGATGACATACGCAAGACTGGCCAGATAATCTCAGATCCAGAACATCATTTCTCACACCTTGCACCACCGACATATGGATCATCACTCCATATGTTGCAACGGGTTGCGGCTCTAATCCCGAGTCCAGTGCAAATCCGTGTATCTTTTAGAGTGCAGTGAGAGGAACGTGCTCTTTTTATCGGTCCAGGAATGATGCGCACACTGCAGCTCCGGTACCTGAACCGCAGCAGCTGCAGAGTCATAGTGACGCTCCCGTACGACCGAAGAAGATGCAGCTGGTTCATTCCTACATGAAACTGCACAGTCCTGTCTTTAAATACTGATGCAGGTTATTGAAGAAGATGCTGGTGGTGAGAGAAGGAGAAATAATTGTTTCAAACAGACTCACACTTGCCACGTGAACATGTGCAATACTTAATTTTTGATTATGTCAGTGGTGATAGCACTGATTTTTGAACCGAACAGTGCATGATGTGTGTGTGTGTGTGTGTGCATGTGGTTTGTGCTCTCAAACGTTCATGTAATTTTCCTTCCAAACAGAGCTTCATGAGTGGAAGACACACTTGAACCTTTGAATCAGGTATTCGATGCCAAAAACTCTTGTGTTTCTCAGTGATTTTGAGACACATGTCACACGATTTAAACACGTGACGAAAAAAAAACTAAATAAAAAACAATTTTGATGTAAATAGTTTCATGAATGTTGAAAACAAAAGATTGTTTAATGTGGAACCAGTACAACTGAAACTGCTCTGTACATGCAGTAAGATTTATTTATGTATCTCAATTTGTCAGTTATAACCTCATTATGCTTGTGAATAGAACCAGCTAGTCATTAAAACATAACACAGCAAATGTTTGTCTCTTCTTTAAAGCTTCAAACCACAGCAACACTAAGACGAATATTTTGTCTTTTTTTCCAGGTGACTGTGATTTTTTTTTTTCTTGTAGACGGTAATAAACAAAGTTCCAAATTTGATTGTCATTACCTTTAGTCTAGGTCTGGCCAGCTGCGCCCATTATATCCTATATTACCAAAAGTATTCTCTCACCTGCCTTGACTCACATATGAGCTTTAGTTCATCCCATTCCTAATCAATATGACGTGGGTCTAACTTTTGCAGCTAGAACAGCTTCAACTCTTCAGGGAAGGCTGTCCACAAGGTTTAGGAGTGTGTTTATGGGGATTTTTGATCATTCTTCCAGAAGAACATCTGTGAGGTCAAACACTGATGTTGGACCAGAAGGTCTGGTTCTCAGTCTCTGCTCTAATTCTTCCCAAAGGTCTTCTATCAGGTTGAGGTCAGGACTCTGTGCAGGCCAGTCAAGTTCATCCACACCAGACTCTTCCATCCATGTCTTTATGGACCTTGCTTTGTGCACTGGTGCACAGTCCTGTTGGAAGAGGAAGCGGTCAGCTCCAAACTGTTCCCTCAAAATTGGGAGCATGGAAATGTCCAAATGTCTTGGTCTGCTGAAGCATTCAGAGTTCCTTTCACTGGAACTAAGGAGCCAATCCCAGCTCCTGAAAAACAACCCCACACCATAATCCCGCCTCCACCAAACTTTACACTTAGATCAATGGAGTCAGACAAGTACCGTTCTCCTGGAAACCACCAAACCCAGACTCTTCCATCAGATTACCAGATGGAGAAGTGTGATTCTTCACTCCAGAGAACGTTCCTCCACTGCTCTAGAGTCCAGTGGTGGCTGCTTTACACCACTGCATCTGATGCTTTGCATTGCACTTGGTGATGTCTGGCTTGGATGCAGCTGCTCCACCATGGAAACCCATTCATGAAGCTCTCTGCACTGTTGTTGAGCTAATCTGAAGGCCACATGAAGTCTGGAGGTCTGTAGTGATCGACTCTGCAGAAAGTTGTCGACCTCTTCGCACTATGTTCTTCAGCATCCTCTGACCTGCTCCATCAGATTACGTGTCCTACCACTACGTGACTGAGTTGCTGTCATTTCCAAACACTTCCATTTCCTTATAATAGAGCTGACAGTTGACTGTGGAATATTTAGGAGCGAGGAAACTTCACGACTGGATTTGTTGCACAGGTGTCATCCTATCACAGTTCCAGCTGGAATTCAATGAGCTCCTGAGAGCGACCCATTCTTTCACAAATGTTTGTAAAAAAGAGTCTGCATGCTTTGGTGCTCAATTTTTTACACCTGTGGCCATAGAAGTGATTGGAACACCTGATTCTGATAATCTGGATGGGTGAGCAAATACATTTGACAATACAGTGTATTAATGAAAATGTTCTTAAATGGAATGGGTCGGATACGCCCCTTCACTCACCTCCATTTCCATCAGTACCGAATTCATCAAAACTATCGCAATGGGGCGTGAACTATGCAACAGTTTATACAGTAGCGTTTTTCAACATCAAGTTATTGCAAAACCCATGACAGTCATTCACTGTCATTTCTACTTCACTGTCTTTTGTTGATGGTTTGTCTCTGCCTTCACCGCATGCTTTCTCTGATTGGTTAGAAGTCTATCTAATGGCATCAGCGTCTTCTGCCTCCATTGGTTTTACCTCCGGAAAATTTAAAGCTGAATTCAAGAAACCAGCAGAGGACAACAACTTAAGCATGGCTGACCAGGCAAATTGGTCCTTAAGTTAGAAACAGACATATATAAATAAGAAAAAAATTTACAGATTAAACAGCCTCTTTTTATTGTCTTCTTTGGAGAAGTCATCAGTTTTACTCTCGACTGACACGCAGGCACATTATTGTGACTCATTCTTCTCAGACATGGTGCTCCTGCATGACAACCGTGTGTGATTTGAAAAATTGTATCATCTTCAGCTAAACTCTGACCCACTTGGATAAATGGATCCGTAATTCTTCAGGAAAAGCCTTCAGCATCCTCCAGATTAAATACACTTTATGCTGTCAACAGAAATCTACAACCTGTGGTTTAAAAACCTCCAAAGAACTAAATGCTGTGGTCACAGAGTGTGACTGTTGTTGGCCTTTTGGATAATCTATACAGGCAAAAATTGTACAGAATATTTTCCACCCTGTTATTCTTACTGATGAATTTTAATTTTCCAAGCTGAGTTTTACGGCCCTCTCCGACTAAAGATCCTCAGGTCATCATACACCCTGACGAAGCCCAAAGAGGGGTTAATACAGGTCAGCTTACACCACTGACACAGATTCCTCACAGGGAGGAAGCTCCTCCTGCTCTCCTGAGAACTGAACTGCAGCTACACTAAACTGTTATCTCTCATTGTCTCTCCTGCACAGAAGATGATAAGTTGTCTTTTCCATGTTTCCAGTACAATCGCGCCACTGTGAAAACGGTGACACCACTTGCCTTTTAATTATACGTAGCCTGAATATTTATGCAAATGATGTTGTGGGAGTCGGGGCGGCTTTTGAGTGAACTATAACTGGAGCATAAAGACAGATTTCAATTTAAATTCATTTGGCAACGGCCAAATGAGTTCTACTCCAGTTACCACAGTTTCTTTTGTGTCACCGACTATTCAGAGGTAGCCAAAAACTTGGCAGCTAATGTGCTCAGATGAGAATAAAGGCCACTTGTAGACACAGTATTCAGCAGGCTTGACGCAGCAAACACAGGCCAGGGAGGCCGTGGCATCTGAAAATGTGGGAAAGGCTAAAATGGGCTGGGAGCATTGAGACTGTGTGAAATATTCATTTGTATCAACAGTCTAAAAGACCTACGTTTTGAACAAAGGTTTATTGACGGACTATTTATAGACTTTGAACTACTACCTGCTGAAAATTGGATTGATACAAACTGCCCACATTCCTCATTGTGTCCACTCTTATCATCATCTTCCCATCATGCCAGCGGGAGCACTGAGTCACGGTTGGTCCAGACACCATCGAATGATGCCTCTACGTAATCACACCACAACTTAAACCGGATTATCCCAAGGCGAGTGACATCAGCTCTCCCCCCCCCACCTCCCCCCTACAACCTCCTCATCGTCTCAGACCATCTGGGGGTTACTAGAGGACATTCACTCCGGCGAGTTCACTGGTCACAGTTGCTGCTGCTGCTGCTGCACGGTCGGCTCTGGCCCGAAACCGTCACCCTGCAGCTGCCACCTGGAACGGACCCATCACAGGGACAGCACTGTTCCCACGACTCAGGCTGACATGTCTGAACAGAACCGGATGGCTGCATTCAGTCACAATGAAAGACAGACCTAAATAAAAAAATGTGTGTGTGTGTATATATATATATATGAGATAAAGTGGAAATTATGACACTCTGATGGTTTTTCCAGGAAACAAATAAATTATCTGAGGCATCATAAAGGTTTAGTTTAGTAATTTATTTCCCTTTCTTTTATGTTTCACAGAGACCAGAACAGTTTCAGCCCAATATTCTTACAAAAGATCTTACAAAAAGAGTCCCTCATAATATTTATTGTTGCAGCAAAAAAAAAAAAGAGTCAAGTGGAAAAATCCACTGCAGAGAACAAAAACAGATTTTGTTTTTATTTTAACTTTTTATTTTTTGTAAAAAGTGGAACACCTTGTTGAACATTCACAGTACTGGGATTCAAGTGGACAGTGTTTAGGCTTTCTCGTATGTGCGGACCGCTGAGACTCCCTCAAAGGTTAATGTCTGAAAACAGAGAAGAGATAACATGAGTCAAAGCTGTGTTACATAATAGTAGGTAACAGATCGCTGTGAGAGGTGTGGCAAGTTCTTAATCTGTTCCTGGGGTCATGTGATTTTTAATTACTGCAAAAGTGCAAAGGCAAAGTGAGGCTGATGTGTTTTAACATCACCCTTCAAGTATTGGACTGCACGAGCACTTTGATGTAGGTGGATTATAGTGTTATAAGAACAGAAAAGAAGTTTTAATTAAATTTACCATCAACATCTTCCCATCCTTGATTTCCCTGACAAATCTGGTCTCTTTGTCATCCCACTTCTGCACGTGCACAAATTTGTCCCCCTCCATGGTGAAAGTAGACTGCAGGAGAAAATGGTACTCAGATTAAAACCAGTAAATGAAAAAGGCACCACCAGACAAGTTCTTGGAAGCTTTCTCCCATGCCTCCACGCTTACTTTGACATGCCGGTCATCGGGCGTTGTCTCATCAAACTCCTCTCCCAGTTTGGAGGAAATCTCAGTGTTTCTGAAGGTGCTCAGAGTTTTCACCACCACTTTATCTCCATCTTGTTCGATCACTACAGTTGGTTTAGTGACATTGCCCACTTGTCTTGTGGCAAAGCCAACGCCTGTCAAGGAACAAAATAGATACATTAAAAAAAAAAGAAAAAAAAACCTAACTAGACAACAATTCAAGCATTTTACTTTAAATGCACGAAAATGGAAATGCATTTCTTTGTACTTACCAAGTGCTTTCATATAGTCATCAAAGTTCTGGCTGTCCACCAGTTTCCATGTAGCGCAGAAGGCATCAACCATTTTTGCAGGAGTTATCGATCTGAGTTCAGCGTCCAACTTCAACTAATTCCCGCTCCGGGCGCTACAAACTGCATCCCTGCAGCCCGTCTGTCACATTAATACCGCAGCAGGGGGCGGGGCTGTGAGCCGTGGAGCCACGGGCTGATTGGCTGAGACGGAACCTGTGTGGGCTGTGATTGGTCAACGAAAAATGTGCCGTTACCCCGACAGCGTCGTAATTAATCGAGGATGAATGCTCACATAAGGGTGGGACAGTCACCCCACATAATCAACTATTCAAAAGAAAAAAGAATACAATGAAGTATATCATTTTAAAATAAATTAAGATGGTTTACAACCAGGACTATTGTAATGACATGTCTACATTATCACACAGATATAAAGCCACAATTCTTAAGCTTTCAGGTCCAACTTGCAGTTCTGTCAGTGCCTCTACTGATGTCTTCATCTTGCTTTAGTATATTAACATCCCATTACTGACCGACTGGCAGAAAATGACTCCTAAATCATATTAGTGGACAAAAATGCATAATAACCCATCTTCAGAAAGAAATATTTAATGTTGCTTCTTAATCATCCCCAAAGCTACTGAGTAATTGCACTTAAAGCAAAAATATCCAACAAAGGAAAAAGTTAGGTGACCCCAAAAGTGAGTGCGAGTGTGTGTGTGGATTTTGGTCTGTTATTTTCTAGTTTTTTGTGAAACCAATCCACGGTCTGGACGTTGACATGGCAACGGAAGGGCTGCATGGTTATTTACATTCATCATCCTTAATCTTGGTTCCAAATGTCATGGTAACAAACTGAACCAAATAAGATTCACAAAAAGCCATCTGTTTAAAACAAGCTCCTCTCGTGAAGACTGCAGTTTCTGTTTAGGTATAATGACTGGAGAATGGCACAGTTACTACCAGATATCTTTATTGTTCACAAAATACCTTCTGCAAATACAATCTGACATGGATACAAACAGATTTCCACTGTTACAATACAGCAGATCAGTCCTTATCAATAACAGCCTAGGCTTGATCAATAACACGAGTATTTAATATATAATACAAAATGTAATCCAACTGCCGCTGGGTAAATTTTCACCTATTGATTTAATTTTTACATGCAGTTTTTATTGTCAGTTTTTTTGGCAGTGGTCAAGACCAGATTAATATAAAGCAGCTTCAAAAATATACCATAACAAAATCAAATCCCTCCAAAAAAAATTCACTCAGTAATTCTGTAAATTAAAAAAAAAAAAAAAAAATCTGTTTTAATTCCCTGAAGATCAAATGGTGCATGCAACTAAAACACTGTGTATTATTCAATGAGATAATGGGTATCTTCACATTTTCTTCAGAAACTTTCTCCTGTATATTTTTGGGACAGAAATGAGCTGTGAATCCACTTGGCATCTTGACCAGTCAGACAACAACACTTTCAGCTAAATGAAACAGTGGCGGCAGCATATCACGAGAACGTTTGTGCTTCAGCTACTGGCATAAGACACAACGGACACCTCTAGTGGGATAAAGTGGTATTGCAAGACGTGCCGTACCATCCCCACTCATTAGCACAGTACTGTCAGTGGTTCCCTTATCAACACAGCAGATCTATTACGACCCCATGTGGTTAGAAGTAACATTTCTACTGAAAGGGACTTTAATTTTCATCTGTAAAAGGATGGATAAATAAATAGATTATTTACCCAACATGTCCAAGTTGATGCATCATGGCACACCCAAGTGTTAAGAGCACAGAGCTAAAATGTACGACTCCTTGTTTGAATTCCATAACCTGATTTATTTTAATAGAACACAGCAACTGTTAGGATTGTGATGATCGATGAATAGCAGAGAGGGCAGAAGAGGTAGAGGAAGAGGAGTGGGGGAGGTCGAGAGTGAGGTAGGGAGGACAGAGCAGCACTGAAGCTTCTCCACATTAAGGCCTCTCTCTCCTCTCCCCAAAAAACAAACCGATCAATCAAGCTGTTGAATCGTTTTTTTTTTTTCTTTTTTGTTCAAACTGCATAGTGACTGATTTACTGTAAAAACAAGAGTTATTTACGGAACCTTAGAAAGGTTATTACGATTTAGTGAAGGCAGTTCCCAACTACAGTGACTTGTTCTATAAAAGGATAATTAGTTGAAGAAAGGAGGAATTAAAAAGCCACGGGCTGGTGGCTACCATATCATTTCAACAGAAACTTTATCTAGCACTACCGTCAGCAGATATCAGCTTGTCTGAAATTTTAAAAAAGACTGCTTTCTCTGAGTAACTTACAGTATAAAAAAGGCCTACAGTCAGTAATTCAGTTACAGTTCCATATAAGGGTGGGGAAGAAGGAGAGCATGGGTCTTTCTAAAAACTCTTATATTTCATAGAGGAAATAGAAATTACAGTTATTACAAAACAGCAAATCAAAGTGGCAAAAACAAAATTTCTCCTTTTCATCCATCACCCAGATGAGAAGTGGAAGGGAATTTAGAGTTTGTTATTGTCACAACTTAAAAGATTTATAGAGAATTTAACCTAGAACTTACCAGACAGTGTGTGAAACTGAGAAAAACAAACGGCACAAGACTGAATCAGCTAGATTGTCCTAATTGCATTGTGGCAACTCACTGTGTGTGTACATGTGCTGCTACAGAAGACCCTTATTTGTCCATGCACCTATGAAGCGAGGGATGCTATCTGAACTCTCCAACACTGATAGAAAGCGGCACCTCTGGCTTCCTGGGTCTGGCTGCTCCAGCGCCATCAGAGGCTGCAGGCTGCCTCTCTGAAAATAAGCAAGAGTGACACAATTTCACAAAAAAGAATCTGGAATGGAAAGAGATTTGTGACTGGAAAAGAAAAAAAAAAACAAAAAAACAATCTGCGCGGATTCACGCTGTGTCTTCTTCCTCTTCTTTCCTCTGCAGAAACATCTGTGAAGCCATAAATTTAACAAAAAAACAACAAGCATTTCACAGCTGCTCATTATGGCGGAGGTATCCCACCCTTTCCGGCGCTGCTCTGCCTGCTCCCTGAGCCTCTGCTGGCCCTGCTCATCCTCCACTGTGATGAAGTCCCTGTTGTTGTCAATCAAAAGGTTCTGGGGGGGAGAGAAGAACCCCAACAAAAACAGATTCAACATTTGTCACATATTTAAAAAAGAGAGAAAGAGAGACTGTTGAATAAAAAGGGCTTTATCAGTACCTTGATGCCGATTGTGTCACCATCTCTGAGGTGAAATGGCGCTCCTAGAAGCGATTCTGACTTTTTCTTCTTCCTCTTCTTGGAAACTTGCAGGGTCTAAGAGATAAATCAGATCTCCCATTGGTAGCCTTCCTTTTCTAGATCAAACATTCACATCTGATGTTTTTGCCAGACCACCTCATGCTTCATCATTTCAGAAACCGTTTTCTGTACTGAGGAAATATGCACATGGATCCGTCCTCAACCGCAACGAACAAGTTGCTTTTCAGGAATTTATTCTTACCCAGATGGAGATTTCTTCCCAGATGTGCTTTTCTGGCTGGTGTTTGGCCAACAACACCGAGTCAGGAGAGAGGCCATAATGTGCAGCCAGACAGGTGCACAGAGATCGAGGAGAGGAATCATGGGATGCATCCCAAACCAGCTCCTCTGGAGGGTAGTAACACTTCTCTCCTGGTACTCCCATCTTGACATTCAGCAGCACTTGTTTAGGCCTTGACATCAGGGAGAAATTAAAACTGAACACTTTAGTCTGTCTGTCTGGCTTCTTCAGACCAGCTGCAGCACAGACCAATGAAAAAACTTAAATAACGACAATTTCTGCAACATGTTACTAATAAATTATCATTGTACTGAACTGAATTTAGAGGAACCTCAGTATTTTAAAAAAAACAAACATATGGACTGTAAGGAAACAGCAGTAACCTCCAACTTACCCAAGATCCTCTTCTTTCAGTAGGTGCTGCACACAAAGGTCTGTACCACTGGTGAGCTTCAGCTTCCTGCACAAAACAAAAACAAATGTGGAGAAGAAATGACAAAGATTCTGTATAAGCCAGTAACATTAATTACTCGAGTCCATCAAATTAAACAAAAATCTGTAAGAGTAAAGCATTCGGACCTGAGTGTGACCTGTTGTCCTCTGAGGATACGTGCAAGCCTCCGTCCTTCCACCTGCCACACGCGCAGGAACCAAGTAGTTGGCACACACACGTTCTGAAGCGGTGGCAGCATCAGCAACTGAACAAATAAGTGAAATACAGATGCACATTTTATGGTCTAATTTTTCCCAGATACTCATTCGCTATCTTGAATCGATTTGAGAGGTGAGGGACACTTGGATAGGCTGACTCAAACAGATCGTGAAGCTCTACCTGAGTTCTTGAGATCCTCTACAGTTTCCTCATCTGAAATCTCAACCTTCCCCAAACTTTGCAGGTTGGTCATATTTCCATTAAAGAGAAGAAGTGGCTGGACGCGTGCTTCATCTCCCAGCATTTGTTCCTTGGCGTGGTTGCTGTCCGTGTGATTAAAATCTGTTTCCATATTTTTTGGATCCACATAGAGCCACGCAGACAGCTTGAGAAAACCCTGAGGGAAAAGACAGATGTGGTTCAACAGGGAAGGCAAGGATCTATAATATATTACTGTTTTGCATCTACAGACAAACTGAAAACATTTACGTACTTTTGGAGGCAAAAGTCCTTCTGTAACAACCAAGGTCTCTCCATTGATGATTTTCAGCTCTGACAGGGTTGCATCCTGGGAATAAAAAAAATAGTTTTTAATATGTAACTACGGTGGTTAAATGTTATCTGATTTGGGATTATATATATATACACACACTGAACAAAAACAGAAAGACAACACTTGTTTTTTTTTCCCCCATTTTTCATGAGCTGAACTCAAAAGATCCAAGACTTTTTCTATGTGCACAAAAGGCCTCTTTCTCTTAAATATTGTTCACAAGTTTGTCTAAATCTGTGTTAGTGAACACTTCTCCTTTGTCAAGATAATCCATCTACTTCACAGGTCGGTGTGGTATATAAAGATGCTGATTAGACAGCGTGATTATTGCACACGTGTGTCTTAGGCTGGCCACAATAAAAGGCCCTCTCTAAACTGTGCATTTTTTCTGTCTGAAAACCAGTCAGTATCTGGTGTGGACCCTGTTTGCCTCATACCTCCTTGTCATTGAGGTGATCAGGTTGTTAATTGTAGCCTGTGAGCTGCTGGTCCACTCCGCTTCAATGGCTGTGTGAAGTTTCTGGATGTTGGCAGGAACTGGAACAGGCCGTACTTGCCGATCCAGAGCATCCCTAACATGCTCAATGGATGAAATGTCCAGTGAGTATGCTGGCCATCCAAGAACTGGGATGTTTTCAGCATTTAGGAGTTGTGTACAGATCTTGGCAAAATGGGGCCGTGGATTATCATGCTGCAACATGAGGTGATGGTCGTGGATGATTGCACAACAATGGGCCTCAGGGTCTCTGTGCATTCAAAATGCCAGCAATAAAATGCACCTGTGTTCACTGTCCATAACCTATGTCTACCCATACCATAACTCTGCCGCCACCATCATCGGTCACTCAATCCACAATCAGCAAACCGTTCACGTGCATGATGCCATACACGCCATCTGCCCTGAAAACTGAAAACCGGGATTCATCCGTGAAGAGAACACCTCTTCAAAGTGCCAGACGATACTGAATGTGGGCACTTGCCCACTTAAGTCAGTTATGACGATAAGCTGCAGTCAGGTCGAGACCCCAGTGAAGATGATGAGCACGCAGATGAGCTTCCCTGAGATGGTTTCTGACAGTTTGTGCAGAAATCATTTGGTCTCAGACGATCTTGGAGGAGAAGATGCTGGATGTGGAGGTCCTGGGCTGGTGTGGTTACACGTGGTCTGTGGGTGTGAGGCTAGTTGGCTGTAGTGTCATATTCTCTAAAATGCCTTTGGAGACGGGTTATGGTAGAGAAATGAACATTCAATTCACAGGCAACAGCTCTGGTGGACATCCCTGCAGTCAGCATGCCAATTACACCCATCCCTCAAAACCTATGACATCTGTGGAATTGTGAAGTGTGATAAAACACATTTTATTGTGGCCAGCCAAACGGCACACCAATGCAATAACCGTGCTGTCTAATAAGCCACACGACACCATATGGTGGATGGATTATCTCGGCAAAGGACCAACCAACCACCAACACAGATTTAGACAAACTTGTGAACAATATTTGAGAGAAAGAGATCTTTTGTGCACATAGAAAAAGTCTTGGATTCTTTGAGTTCAACTTCATGAAAAATGGGGGCAAAAACAAAAGCGTTGCATTTCTCTTTTTGTTTAGTGTACATAACTTCAGGAAAGTGGTCACAATATTTCAAACACTACTCAAACCTTTAATGTTATGTGAAACTGATTTGTGTTATAGTTTAATCAAACCATTCAGAAATCAATCAGTCAGTCTATGGATGAGAGCATTTTCATCCTGAAAGAGTCTGCTCTTATCAGGACAGAAATATACTATGCATAAAAGTAATCATCAGAATAATACATTGATCGACAAGTCCTTATCTATTAATTGCACATAGCAGGTCCATTCACTGAAGAAGTTGCACACGAGTATTTTCTATACTTAGAGACATGTCTGCATGTAAAAAAAATAAATAAATAAATAAAAAATGGCCCTAATAAGTTAAAAGAAGCTTCTCTTTTTTAACTTCATCATGAGATCCTTTTTTTCTTTTTTTAAACATTAGTCATGAACTCACCTCATCCATAAGTGCCTCTCCAACCTCCTCACACCAATCTAGCCTCCTCAAGTGCCAACAAGTGCCTAAAATTGTATATTCATTGTTATAGATTTTCAATATATATTTATGCTATTAAAAGATATTTCTTAAATAACATTGGAGGTTTACCATCAAGTCCAACAGCGCCTAGCATTGCCTTAAGGCACTGCAAAAAAAAAAAAAACAAAAATGTATAAAACATAAAAAGCACACATTTTTTCTAATGGAAGTCTTGTGTGAATGCTTGAATTTCCTCACATTTTTCACAGTGCTTGTCCTTCTCCACAATTATGTCCATCTCCATGCCAGCAGAGGGAGCTGCACCCACACTGAAGTGCAGGAAGAGCTGCAGTGCACAGAGAAAAGCTTCAAACTTCAATCAGGTATGTTACACTCAGGACTCCTTGATTTGTTTTCCCAGTGCAGGACCCTTTTAAAGTTTCTGTAGCTTTCATCAGTGCAGCTGCGACGAAAAAAAAAAAGTTTTTATGGAACAAATAAAAGACACACCTGTGATGCCTTAGGGCTATTTCCCGGACAGAGAGTCAGTGTGGTCATGAGTCGCACTCCTGCATCTCGAACACTCAGCTCCTCACATACTGTAAGGAAAACCAGAAGGAAGCACCCGTGCCTCTTAACAAACATGCTCCAAGACTTCAAAGACACATGATGAGAAGGAAAATTACAAGCGGGAGGGGGAGTGCCTATTAAACATTTTCAAGAGTAAGTGTTTCTTGATATTTTCTTAAAATGAGGGGGATTTCCATCTCTTAAGTAATCTTCACCACTAAAAGCACCTCCAGCTAACAAATGACACAGTACCTGGAGGAAGGAGTTTCCCTGTGCAGTCGACCTGCCTCAGACAGTACTGCGCACCTGGTCAGCAACACAGAGACAGCAGGTTTAAGAGTGCAAACTTATTTAGAGCCAACTGAAAGATCAAACGACAACTCCTGTCTGAATGGTATACCTGATACCATAGCTGAACGTATACCTTGTAGGGAAAGAAAAAAAACATTTCATGATCAGTTACAGTTACTTATCTAAACCACAGATCTGCCATGTTAATCCATGATACACTAGACTTAAAGCACATATAGCAATTTTTTAGACCTTTCCACATTTTTATTTATCATATCATATCATAAAATTGTTTTGTCCTCCTCATCGTCATTCTACATGCAAAACTTCACAACAATCAAGAAATAACTATTTTTGCAGGTAATTTATCAAAAATAACACTCGCAAACAAGCTCAGGTGCATCATTTTTCTACTTAAGAGCCGTCCATAATCTCAATGGAGTGAATCTCTGCATCATGTCCACACACCAACTCATGGCTGACTGTGCATGTTAGAGTTTAAAAAAAAAACAAACGGTATCCGAGAGGGTGAAAGATGAAGGAGAGGTTTTGGAAAAAGTCAGCGAAAGTCCTGGAACCCAGTCAGAAACTGGACCTGAACTCTATGAAGTGACCTGAAAATAGGTGTTTACTGCTTGTAGCACCAAGAACAAAGTGAGGGTTCTGATTATAATTTATGTAAATTAAATATTTTATTCATATCCAGTCTTAAAGTTGGGGTAGGTGTTGTTTGAAAAACGGTTCCAGCAATCCAACTCAAGTGAGATTTTGAAAATATACACTCCCTCCCTCCTCCCAAAGGCTCCGCCTCCTCCTCTTCAGATCACCCCTCTAAACCACGCCTTCACACGATTCACGACTACATGAACCACAGGGAGGGAGGGAGGGAGGGGTGGGTGGGAGTGCATTGATATTTGATGGACGTATTAGGCAGCCAATCAAAATAGTGATGATCACTATTTTGATTGGTCAGAGTTTTTCTCTGATTATAACCTCTAGACTGGACCAAAACATTTAGTTTTTTTTGCAAACATTTTATTTCAGTGGGTGCAATGGGAATGTGAAAAGGTTTTCAGACAATATTGTAAAAAGTGTTGCAAAAAAACAACACCTACCCCACCTTTAACTCTAAAACTGTTTAGTTAAAAGGTTGGTAAATTCACTTTATGTATTCCCTTCTAATTTACAAGTATATAGAGCTGTAAAAAGATGCACAAGTAAATTATAATCTTACATGTATAAATTGGATTAACACTTTATGCGTTTATACTTTGAGGAGTCCATCAGCTGCAGCGAAGGACACTGAGCATCTTACCAGAAAGTCCCTCTTGTAGTTGCAGCTCTTCTATGGCCTTCTGTTTCACTTCAGACAGCAGCTGCGGTGGGGACAAATTAAACAAAGAGGTGACTGTTTCAACTACGTACAGAACCTTTCAGTTGAGAGATAAACAGGAAAAAAAAGGCAACAGGAGAAATTGCTGACCATATTTCCTGTGGCGGGAACCTTGACTCTCTTCTTCTCTTCATCTTTTTCCTCTTTGGCTCCTTTTAACTGTGGCTGAAACTCTACCAGGAGCCAGCGGCAGTCAGATGGTGTAGTCACAGTAACAACATCTCCATTAAGGGTGAACAAACTAAACCCAGTTTGGAAGATGGCTGTTAGATGTGGACAGAAATGCCTTCCAAAACATATGAAAACCATCACAGAGAACTAACCTGCTGTCAAATGACTGTGGCTCCAGCACCAAAAGTGCATCTCCATCTTTCAGTGAGAGCTCCTTTAGAGTTCGCTGCATGTCATCAGGAGGGAACACCCTCCATCCACTCGAGCCCCCTCCCTCTCCTGCCCCCTGCTCTCTTCCCTTTCCTCCCTTACTCTCCTGACACAGCAGACTCTCCTTAGGCTCCCCCAGGGCCTCCCTCACCTCCCCAAGAGTTGCGCCACCTGCGAACCCTCTTTCTTCCCTCATGAGTCCTGGTCCCCCATTTTCAAAATCGCCCCTACTCTTTTCACAATCTGCACCGGCGTCTACTGCCTGCTCTGCATCTTCACTCAAAAAGGGTCGGACAACAGTCAGCAGGACCGGCTCCCACTCTGCTCCTTCTTGCACAGTTGCGCCACACACCTAATAAAGAAAAAAAAAAAAGGCGTTAAATGTCAGTAACCAGAAAGCCCATGAGCAAGAACGATGCCTTGCCTCACCTCTCTGCCGTTCCACACAAACAGGTGAGTGTTTGTGCAGATCCCTGCACTGTACAAGTGAGATGCTATCATCTGTAGAAGGTGAAACAACACAACAAGACAACTTAATGACTCCTACGTTTGTCTTAAAGAATGTCCATTTAATTTTCTCTCAAGCGTCTAACCTGTAAGAGTATTGTAGAGGTGTAAACCTGCTGGGAGACTCTTGGCTGTGGTCAGAGCCATATCTCCTTCCCACAGTTCCTGCATCTAAATGCATGCAAAACAACATTTTAAAAAATTGAAACATTGTAAAACCAGCAGGGTTTAAAATTACGGTGGCCATTGTTGGAATTACCTGATAAATAGTCATGCGCAAGTCTCCCACAGTCTTCCTGCGGTCAAAACTAAGGTGTGGTGATTCCACCTGGCTCTCTGCTGACTGACTGCAGGGCTCCATTTTTTAGCCTATAGCAGGGTGCCAGGTGCACGTGCAGCTCCACCGTGTTATTGGCTGCTTCAAACTCCTCACTGTAACAGAACCAAGGTGAACTCATCCTTTCTACATTTAAAAAAGTTAATTTCTTCTTTTTCCTTGGGGTTTTTAGGATTTGCACTTAGTTCACACAGTAGTTTAGTAATGTTAGACAAAAATGCAAGTGTTTCTATACCGCATCTGCTGCAGTCTGAAGTTCTCCTCCTGAGTCATCTGGATGAGATGAGGAGGAACCTTATACTGGGGGTTATTCAGAGCTGAAGAAAAAAAACACAAACATGACTAAAACATCTTGTATGTATTTGATAGATTCCTAAAAATATAAATGAGCTATGGAAATTAGATTAACTGCTTGAGCTATCTGATGCATCTTTTGGAAAAACGCCACTAAAATCTTGCTTTAACGGCTTCTATTCCAGCTTGTCCTCCAGTTCAACCAGGCAGACATATTCTTCCCATTACAAATGCAGAACACGATCCTCTCAGTACCTTCACTTGGCCGGTGCAGCTGTGTTTTCCTGTAGAACAGCATGTAGGCGCTTTCTTTTCCCTGGAACTGCTTCTCTATGTCAGACTCCCTGATGGAAGTC
The DNA here is from genome assembly GCA_018398805.1 of Hirundichthys speculiger. Taxonomy (NCBI): domain Eukaryota; kingdom Metazoa; phylum Chordata; class Actinopteri; order Beloniformes; family Exocoetidae; genus Hirundichthys; species Hirundichthys speculiger. The sequence continues at coordinate 1,494,515 of JAGFBZ010000483.1, forward strand.
ACGGTGGAGTCGTTCAGGTCAAACCAGTGGCTACCCTGCTGACAGCCCCAAGGATGCACCATATTAAAAAAATTTATTAATAATAATATTAATCACAAGATGTCCATCAAAACTCTATACTAAATGAAAAGTTACACAAGCTGCAAAAGGCTTTAGCTGAGTGTATATGATTTTTTATTATTATTATTATTATTATTATTATTATTATTATTATTATTATTATTATTATTATTATCTTATTATTGGGAGAGTTGCTGTATTACCTCCAGTTCTGATTTAGGCTTTTGGATCACATCCAGCTGTTGTTCTGAGTCTCGTGGGTCTGAAGCTGTTGGAGGAACTGAGTTTGTGGTTTGCTCTCGCTGGACCAGCGGGCTCAGTCACTGGGCTCGGTGGGTTTGCCTTCAGTGCAACTCGGGTGCCATTGGACACCAACAAAAAAACATCACTGTGGGACTGCAAGAACTGCGCAAGAATAAAAAACAAAACAAAAGAGGGCATTTAAAAGTGTGTGTCTACAAGATATTCCATTTTATGTGTACAAGAAATTATGAACATTTATTTCATCAACAAATTAATAGAAAACAAAAGAAAACCAGCTGTACCTTGCCAATGGGACCATAATGTTTTCTGAACTTTTTGCTCCATGATGATCCAATTTTATTCATAAGTTTCTGGCCCAGTTGATCCACTAGAACACTCTTTGATGACTCCTATTGGACAAAGAAGGAACTGCAGTTCATAAAATTGATCATCGCTGTACTGAACCAACACAAAAGGAGATTAAAAAATCTCAGAATTCAGACGTAAGACAGTAAAAACTGGAGAAGCTGGTTACATACCTGAGCAATTATAGCAGTGAGGACAGACAAAGGGTCATCTTCCTGTAGCTTTGGATCACATGCATCCTTGACCTCCTCCCGGACTTTCTTCTGAGTTTTGGGTTTGCTGTCATCCTCCTGACAAAAAAAAAAAGAGGTGATGATTCACATATTCAAAAGCTAAACATGCTATTGATACTTAAAAAAAGACTGTGATTAGCTACTAATTTCAATTAGAATATTCAACTTTCATTACTAAATAAACTCTTTTTTTTTTTTTTTCTTACCTGATGGCTCCCATTTGCCAAGTTCATCAATGTCCCTGATGTAAGCATGGTAATGGCCACCATAGCAGCCACCCTTATGGATAATAACAGAGAAGAGCTCATAGGTGAAATCAGAGTCTTCGCCATCAATCTGGAAGTAGGGAAAACATAATTTTCAAAAGGTTTTAGAGAAGCAAATCATCTGCGGCTCCCATTAATAAGCAAGATCAGCTAAAATCTCCCGTACCTCTTCACAGAAGGGTCGTAGGTTGATGGTGAGGGGGAAGCAGTAGCGTCCCGTCTCCTTGTATCGCTCACATTTGGTGAAATCAAAGCTGAATCTCAGCAAAGACATTGTCATGAATGGGGGCAGCTTCTTCAGCTTGGCAGACTAAACAATGGCAAAACATAAAACGATATAGTTGTGTTTTTGGTGACACCAAGAAGAAGAAAAAAGCTTTTACAAAGAGAAAAATGTATTTTTGTTTCTGTCCTCATTTGCACTCAACTGGTTGATCACAAAAACAATTAAAGAAAGAAAAGGTAAACTTCTTTCCCCAAGTTACTGTAATTAAATAGTTGGAAATTTTTCAGTGACCTTTGCAGCAGTGACCAGTCTGTCACACCGAGCACAGCGGTACAAGTTATTCCCTTCAAACAACTCTTCCTCCACAAACATGTTCCATAAAGCCTCCTCCAAGCTAGATACGCCGCAAACACACACCGTCAGGTCCAGGAAGTCCTCCTGCAGATGACAGGAACACAGTTTTAGAGCAGAACTGGGTTGATTTATCATCATTGCAGTGAGCCGCAGTATCTCCTAGTATAAAACAGCTAAATCCGTCTAGGTCAAAGACAAAGACCCCTTGGACAAAAGGTACACTTTGAAACACTGTGTTCGGTAAGAAAGGCCCATTCAGGTACACACAGGGACACACCTGCCTCTGGCTGACATTTCCACACTCCTTACAGACAATGCTGTTGGCGATGGTCCCATGGTAGAGGCGGTGGATAAATGTACTGCCACTGGTGCCCACAAGAGAGTGCTCCAATGCACTGAACAGAATCCTGTTAAGCTCCTGCACATCATGCTGATTTGTCCCCTAAACAAAACAAAAAAAAAAAAAAAAAGGAAAACAGACAAAGCATCACTTTCAGGACAGAGAGACACATGTCACATTTGACAGAAACTGGAAACCACGACTTTGCCGAGGAGAAACTCGAGAAAAAAAAGTCAAAGAAAAAGGTACATAAAGTTGAATTTTTTAATATAGTGACTTATTGGAGGTTTCACACCACAGTGTCTAAATGCTAAACATTTCATATTTCATTTCTGAGCTCACAAATGAATAAAGCAATGCTTTTATTTCACATTGCCCTTCAGTTTCTCTGGATAGAAATGCTGCGTGTTGGTTTACATCAACTGTTATTCTAGAAAAAGTACGAGGAACATGGAATGCAGCAATCTGCTGTCTCTCACTTTCATTTTACAGTACACACCAAAGTACTTTTTTTTTTAATATAATTTTTCTTCCTCCACCCTTGAAAGGACTCTGACCACTTCAATTTGATTTAAACAACACAAAACGACCAGGTTGAATTTCATGAAACTTTGTAGCATGTTGAGCTAGATTTTTCAACAAAGAGGGTTCAGGTCTGACAAAATGACTAAATACACCAGTGGCTTCAGCAGGTCTGGACAAACAAACATCAACTGAACCTGAAAAAGCTCTGATCAGATTCAGTTTTTACATTTCTATAATTTCTCTTGAGCTCATTCAAAGCGCTGTTCTCTTTTTCTGACCTTTAACGCCTGTTAACAGCTCCCTAATAACCTTTTATAAATATACACATGGTAGAAAATTAATGTATCAGCTCGGTAAGATGATTCCACTTTATTACTCAAACACACTGTGTTTTTTTTTAAAAACCTCAACTAAAATGACATGTAATAAATTGGGACACTACGTCACTATTTTAAGTTAACAATTTTCAACTTGCAGCATTCCTGTCTACTATCATTTATCCCATCTAACAGGAATTTAATGGTTTTTATGCTCTTCTTCTCGTTTAATCATATCACCTCAGATGCCCTGAGGTAAACTCTGCTTCTTTAAGTTCTCCTTCATGTATTCATTTTGCAGGAACACAGCTGGATGGCCTCCAGAAAAAAAGGAAGAAAAAGAATTTGAATTCCTGTCAGATTACTGGCCTGACTACTGTTTCATGAGCATAAAACACGAGTTTTCTTCACCGCAGCGTGCGGCGCCTGACATTACTGGAGGTTGAATCAATCACTGAGCCTCTCTTTATCCCTCCCAGTGTCACAGATAATGGACACAGACCTCATTGCTGTTCCAGCCAAAGCTGTCGGTGAGGTCAGCGGTGGAGGCGCTCTGCTGATCCACCAGCAACAGACGGGCAAACAGTCTCTGGAGCTCCAGCGGAATCACTCTGACCTGAGAAGGAAACAGGCAAACCTCTTTATACAGTTGGAAACCAGAAGTTTACTGTATATTCACAACATAAAAAGACAATAACTTTTTTACCTCACATCAGACTAAACGGTTCCCAGTTTTGGGGGGTAAATTAAGATTATCAACATTTTTTGGATTTGCTACAAGCCAGAATAATGAGAGAGAATTTCTTAATACTTTCATCAGAACGAGAAGTTTCTATATAGTAAGATCACTATGCCTTAAACAATTTGGGAAAGCTCAGATAATGATGGCATGCTTTTGGAAGCTTCTGGTAGGTTAATTGACAACATCTGAGTTAATTGGAGACAAACATGTGGAGGTATTTTAAGTCACACCTCAGACACACTGCTTCCTTGTATGATATCATGGGAAAATAAAAAGAAATCAGCCAAGATATCAGGAAAAGAACTGCAGAATTCCACTAGACCTTCAGTCTGTGAACTAAACCTCGTCAATATCCCAAGTTTCTGTCTCCTCTCCTTCATGAAGCTGAAATGGGTTCAATTTCACTAGACAATCGATCATATGAAAGGGTATTTTGGGAACGTTTGAACGATGACGTGTCGTTTTTGAGATGGGAAAGTATATTGAGGATCTAAATAGTTTACTGCAGTCAAGCCAGCCATCACTATTTGTGATGCCCAATTAATTTTTTTTTAAAGAACGTCAAGTCTACCGATCTTCTACAGAGCAGCATTATATATGTGTGTATATATATATATATATATAATATATATATATATATATATATATCTATATATATATATATATATATACATTTATCTATATAGTGTATGTAAATATTGGTGTTTCCAACTGCAGACTGCTGGTGTCACTGACTTTTGCCTCTGGTTTGTCTTTGTCCTCAAGACATCCTAATTCTTCTGGCCCCAAACGGAACAGCTCCCCTAAAACAAAAAGGAAAGAAAGAAAGAAAAACAGTGAATAAGTAAATGGGATAGAGTTAAAAGTTCTCTGGTTTACTGGCGGTGCAGCATACCTCTGAACTCGGGGGTAAACAGCAGAGTCTGGAGCAGAGAGTTGAGGTAGCAGGTCCCTCCCTGGTTCTTGATACCGCACAGATTACTTTTTCCACGAGGAGGAGGTGGCTCGTCTCCCCCTTTAGCACTTGTTCCCTTAGAGGAGGTCGAGGCGAAGCCTTCGTCGTCCTCTTCCTCAAAAAGATTCCCAAACATAATGTGAGTTTTTCTCGTTTCGCTCTGTGATATTCGGGGTTTCGGTTTTGCCAGTGAAACGCCTGTTAGCACTCCGACGTGTCCTCTTGCTATCTCATCTTCGTCTTCCCGAGTTCTCGGTTGACAATGGCTGGACTGACTCTGAAATAAGAGGACTTCACGGGGCTAAACATCGCGACTTAGTAGCCTGATGTGTATGCGCTGGGTTCGCAGCAATGTGGTTGAGCTAGTTTAGCTTATTAAAGGTAAATCAATAGCAGCGAAAATTGAATAAATCTGGCAGTCTAACGGTCTTTGTCACAACGACTGGGGAAGAAAGCGCCGTCTGATTAAATATCTACTGAATGACACGGTGGAACTTTTACTCGCAATTACTTCGGTCGCAAGTTCGTTTTTCTTCAAAATTGACTTAAAACAGAAAACACACAAAACGTAAATAAAAATGCCACCACCGAACAGTAGGCAGCCATGTTTCTTCCTGTCAGGCAAATGCACTGATGCATTGTGGTAGTTGTAGTATTCAGGTTTATCCTGGCGGACGTGAACAGCTGAGGTAAATGGGCGAGAATGTGTTATGACCGCTATACTGGGAAGGTATTACTGAGGGTTGTCAACATAGTGAATGAACGTTTAGCAAATATCTAAGTGAATGTTTCTCTTTCATTTTGTGCATTAATGTCATTTTATATCCACAGATGTGTGCAATTTAGTTTTTTAAATTGAATGTGCTCTAAACTAGAGAGTTATTGTTAAAATGAATAAGTTATGTGATTTTAAATTGCTTATAAGAATGACTATACGTGTGTGTGTGGTTGTGTATTTGTGGCCCTGTAATGGACTGGGGACCTGTAAAGTATCTACCCCTGCCTTTTGCCCAAAGATGGACTAGGATGTTTTAGATAACTAATTGATATCTAATCATATTTTTTCAGTGGAGTACTGAATTCTTGAATCTTACCACCTCCAATTTTCTTCATTTTTAAGCCAAAGTTGCTCATGAAAATCTCGGTAAATGTTATACATTTATTTTACCCAAATGACTAAATTTGAAAATATCTCAGGTTAATTGATGTCATACATGACAAAAAGCGTGCAAACATTATTTTTGGCACTGACTATTTGTCAAAGAAAACAAAAAGAAACTCAAACATGACTAAACTGAGCTCAAGCTTTGATGTTTTATTTCATTGTTTTTTTTTGGGGGGGGGGGCGGCACAAAACTAGAATATTCAGCATTAGACCCACTGCCTCTCCTGCCCTGGCTCCAGGACTGGTTAAACTGGTTAACACAAGCCCAGTGAGGTGTGTGCTGGTCTACCTGGACTTCCTCCTTTTATAATCTAGTGCCCTGACCTTACCTAGCCCAAATGGCATAAAAAGAAATAATACAAAAATAATCTTTTAAGTGTTAAACCCCAAGGTGGGGTATTCTCGCTGTGAAAAAAAACTGTAGTTTCACACATTTAATTAACTTGGGTCTCATAAAACGTCACAAAGGTTGGATGATGCTGCCTGGGTAGATTTTTGATTTGATTGTATTATTTATGTATTATATTGTTGTGACTTTGAAAACAAAACAATAAAATAATGGTCTGAAACAATGATTCACATCTGATTCTCTTATCTTTGAACGTTGCACACAGATAATGTCATATACAGAGCATACAGAAATGAGTTGTGTTGATTTTACAAGTTAACAGACATGTTACAAACAAGATTAGGTCCATACGTGTTATTTAAGAGAGTAGACGACATGCCTTTTTGTATGTGACAAAGAAAAAAACACAATGCTGGCTGCAAGTTCTGGATGGTTCCCTCTGAACCTGTCTGACACAGTAATATACACCTGTGAAGTTTTTAACAATGAAATCATTTTTCCCAGAAGCAAACATGTCACAGTCTGGAGGATTTCCAAAACTGTCAAAAAAATATATCCATCTGTCTTTAGTGAAATAAATGGCCAACCAGTGCTCCAGGTAAGTCAGAAGGGTGTGTATTTGTGATTAATATAGCAGGATATTTTCCAAAATCACAAAATGTCAGATGATCGCAGGAAAGAACACATTGACAATTTGTGCCTTTGGTGATTTTACTTTTTCTATTTTCATTTTATACTATAATTAATTTATTATACAACTTTCTGCTGCACCTTTTACTCCACTGTAACTTGACCGAAATTTTCCAATGTTCCCTCTGATCTGTTTTTTTTTTTTATGATTTTTTAATTTATGTCTTTATTATGCACATCTTTCAACCATTTTTTGTTTGTGTTTTGTTTTTTTTGTCTTAATTTTAGTTGTGGTTTTATTCTAATGTTCCGATGTATTAGTTTGCCTTTGGAAAACACTCTGAAATTGCTTCAGTTTGCTCACCCTAACCCACTGTTCTTTAAATTGATGTGCTGGTGATCCATGCATGGGCGGAGCTTATACAGAGAGCATTGAGATCAACATAGAGGCGAACAAAATAAATGCTTAGACCTGTAAACGTTTGGATATGTATATATAAATACTGTGAATTCTCAAGCTAGCTGTGAGCCTCTCTCCAGATGTTTTACAGACAGATTTCAGTTTTGTCACCTGCCAGTGTGACATCATCAGATCAGTCAGGCAACAGATACACTTCAATGCATCCATGGAGATTTCAACCACACCTTTCTTCTCTGCTAAACCTTGACTGATGCTTGTTTTTATTTAACTATTTATTCAATTTTACTTGTTTTTTAACTTCAACAATATATTACAATACCCTATATAAGACTCCCTCTTGCAACCTGAAACATTTCTAAGATGTAATTTACAGTGTGCGGCCATTTAGAGTAATTAATGATGAACTCCAAGTTACTGACAATGACTCAGACATTTGTGTAAACAGTCTTTTCCTTTCTTTCTCCTTTGATTTTCTTTTATGGGGATGAAAATCTAAAAGACTGCCTTTACAGTGGATAGCGGCCGTCCTTCATGCTTCTGCAATGCAGATATTTGGTAGTGTACCATCTGTACTCCAGGCAAGTCGTGTACTTAGTTTATTGTCCATAATTTAGTCCCCAGCTGTAAAGTGAGCCAAACGCCAGAGAAGTCTGCTCATTCTTTCAGGATTTGAAACCTATGTTATCGTTCATTCACGCTGAAGTGAATGTTCTTGTGTGGTGAGAAGAACACTGTAGCATGTTTTCATGTGTTTCATTTATTCACAATAGAGACCCACACACGTAGAAAAATCGAGACTTAAACCTTACATCATCCTAGATGGCATTGGCTGGTGCAGTATCTTCTTGGTGTGACTTGATGGATGTTGTCCTATGGATGTTTATGGGCCCTGGAAGACCATGAACAAAGGTGCATGTCATGGAAAAGCAGGTGTGTTTAATAAAGCAGCACCTTCAGTCTCAGATCTCTAACTAGTATCTGCACAACTGGGAAATGACAAAGCTGCTCCTCTCAGGCTGCATCGAAAGGACCTTTTGACATGGGGGTTTAGATCTTTAGGGGTAAAGCTGGTTCAAGGGGAATTTGCAGAAAGTTAGGAGTCATCATTGGATCTTACTTTGGGCCTTTTAGAGGGAAGAGCTATTCAGGTGCTTCCACGTGTCTTACTTCAAAGCCGTCTTGGCTCTGTGCTTCAACAAACAGTGAAAGAAAAAATATTACTTGTCCACATCTGAGCACTGAAGCTGTCAACCACAATGCCCAGAGGTGCACTGAACAGGACAATGATAGTCACAAAGTAGCCCGGAGGGGGGTGGAATCCATGATGATGTACAACACCACATTCCAGTCATCCTGAGTCACAATCTGGGTGAGTAATCGGGAAAAAGACAGTAGATCAAGATTAATTTACTAAAAAAAATGTGCGGTGTTTAAATCTCATGTTGATGGCATGATGTAGTAGGTCAAAAACTAACCTGGAACACAGTCACAATGGAGCAGAGCCAAAAGTTTTGTTTTACATCAATGCCGTTGTCGAAATGTGCAGCCCAACAGGTGCATTGTAACAACTGAATTTGAGACTCTGTGTGACACAATAAAAAGGCATATTCTGAGGAAATATTTGTTAATGTGCGAGTGCATGTGCAAGCCTGAAGATAAGTGGACGACCCCTCCAGTTCTGACCAACGGCAGGAGCCGCAACAAAGCGCAGCGTAGAACTGACAGCTTCCTCATCAGCTTTGGTACTTCCCACAAACTGAGAACCAAGCAACCACACAAACAACCACACTTTAATGTTCTGTTACCTAAAAGACTCAGTTTGAATTTGATGCCAGCAACACATTACAAAAGGAACCCTGTTTACCACTGCATTCTGTTGATATTTGCATTTAACACAAAAATGATTTTTTTTTCCTTTTGCAAATAGCATTATATATGATAAAGCAATTATCAAAATCAAAAGCCAAGCAGCATGAGATGATGCATTACTGAATTGAGCTATACCTGATGAGAACTATAACAAAGGCAAAGATGTTGTTTTGATCCATAAAGTAAATCCAACTTAAACCTATAAGCTTTAATCACAGTTTCTTCCTGGTTCGGCGCTCAAAAATCCTGGTGATGACACTGGCAAAGATGGCAACCATAAATACCCTGGAAAAGGGCTCGAAACTAGACTGGACCAGAAATCAGAGGGTGGGGAGTCAGTTAAGGTACAAGATCTTCTGAAGGCTCTGAAGCCAGCTTTTATCAATGTCATCATGAGAGAGCTGTCCTTATTTTGGCTCCTCCCAGAATCCAGATTGGATAGTAGCCCATGGGCTAAAATTATAAACAAATAAATAAACTGTCATTTACTTTAAGTTACCCAAAGCAAAAAGTATTTCTGTGACCATCCTGTTTACATATTCACAAAATGACCACAAAACATAATAAACTCTTTAAGATTTCAGGTTGTATAAACAGCCAGTCCAGTATCTGAGTTATTGAAGATCTTCTTCAGCCAGCTGTTTAACTGAATGCAGAAAAAACAGAAAACCCCAAGCAGAATCGGTGTCCATTACATAAAATCAAGTGTAATGACCTGGAGGTAAACAGAATAAGAGGGCAATAAAGGTCATAAACTCTAATCTGTAGAAAGTCTGCAATAACAACAAGATTAGCAAATGTCTCAAATGACAAAACCTCAGCTGTCAGACAGATGGCCTCAGATCTGACCTCAGCATCTGACTCCAAAATGCTCTGGTGCAGAGATGTTTATGGTCAACTAAATGACCCCAAGTTCCAAGGTCCTGTGGCTTTGTGCTTCACAGCCGGTATGAGATCTTTGTGTTGATTTGGTTTTATTTGGTCTTTCTGTGTTATCACCAGACATCTCAGCTTTGGTCTCATCCGTCTGTAGGATGTTGTTACAGAAATCTTGCCATTTGTTCCAAACCTAAAATGTGTTGTCATATCTTTGTAGAGATTATGGTTTCTCCTGGCAACTCTTCCAAACCTCTGGACGGATAAATAGGGAAATTCTGGGAATTTTTCTCAGGGCTGTGACCTCCAACACCCCCACTGTGTGCACATAACCCAGCCCAAACCATCTGCTGCTGTTATAGAGCTGCTCACACATGATGATGATTATGAATCAAGTGCATTTGATCAGCAGCAGCTGGCAGCTTTGCAGCGTTTGAATTCATACAGAAGAAATGAGGGTGAACTTAGTTTTACATGCAACAAACAGACACGATAGATTTCCTACCTGAAAAACAATGACCCATGCATAGCCAAGGATGTCAACATGGACTGATCCCAGGTCAGGGTCGAGACCATCGGGGCAACATACAGATTGAGCAGAATTAGTTCCAGCTCACAGAGTTCCAGTAAAAATAGGAAAAAACTTTTTCCATCAAGACAAAAATCAAGCTGAACAAATTAATCAATACATTTGATCAGCAGATTTTTGTTCGGCAGCACTGATAAAACTGGTTACACTGTGAACTTTTGTTTAAAGTGGTAATACTACATAAATCTTCAATGGCTTCACCTTTAAAAAAAAAAAAAAAAAAGCAATATATATTTTATGTTTACTATATAGAAGGATCAAAATAAATCATGGGACTTGTAGTCTTTTCAGAGCTACTCATGAAAATAGAGTTTTTGTGACCTGGAGAACTCAAGTTTGTGTGAAAATTTTAAAGCACCAGGTACTTCATTAGTAAAAAACAAATTAAAAAAAAAACTACTAAATGAATAAAGCTAGAGGTCATTAAGTAAATACAAATGACTGTATTTCAATTTAATAACATTTCAATCATTTCCTTTTTTTTATAAAGAATTAATACAGTTGGAGACTGGATAAAATGGTCCAGTTTCAGTTTTCTATGAGAGAACATATATTCAACACGATAAACACAACATTAAATATTATTTCAATATTAGAAGTTCTTACAGAAAAATATCAGTTTTACAGAGGTTTAAGTTGAATTCATCTTTCACATGTTTTTGTCACAATTAAATACATCCTTTAACAGCCCATTATGTGGAGATATGCAGGGTTTATCACTTGCCAAAGCCCTTGGAAAAAGTCAAAGAAACAAGTAATTCATAAATATTCATATATCGTAAATACATTTCAATATTTACAGTGATTTTTTTTTACATTATCTTCCTCCATGATGTTTCAAAGCCTCTTGCAAGCTACAAAGATATAAAAGTGCACGCATAAACACAGTAAACCACATGTACGTATTCTCTAGTAGGTTTTTAGCATGAATACTTTGGAGAGCGGTGTTTTGGCACTAGAGTAGATCAGATATGATTTTCCTTTGGAGGTGAAAAACTCCCAGTCACTGCAGCCAATCGTTGGGAGCCAGTGAACAGGAACAAATCCTTCATATCCCTGCCACCTATAAACAAGAATAAAAGAAGAATCAATGATCTGGTTATCAATAACTAAAGCACTTGTACTTGGGTATTTCTCAAATGCCGGTAACCTGAAACTCGTCAGCCTTTACAATCAGGAAGTAGCTGTTTCGTGACAGGTAATGAGAATTGATGAAAGACTTGACATGTGTAGAAAGGTTGTTGACAAGCTGAATACCTGTAGAGAATGCTGTTGAGAGAGTAGGACTCCCCGTTGAAGGAGTTAGCAACAACCAGAAAATATTCTTCCCCGAGGCTAAAGAACTCCCAGTCCACTGCACTGGAGAGAAAAAAGGAAGGTAGGCGGTGTTGGCGAGTGAGCGAAAAGGCAGAAATCATCTTTACAAACAAAACTGTTTTCATGCTATGCATTTGTACATCCATGTGCTGTACTTCATCTGGTGTTTGCACCTCGATACCTGTAAGTGACGATGTCCTGGAAGCGGACAAACAGTTGTCCGATCATGTCCAGTTCATAGATAGTCGAGTTGATGGTGTACTGACTTGATCTGTTACCATGGAGTCTGTGTCCATTGGCAACAACCAAGAATACTCTGCTGCCGATCTGGAACATTTCCCAATCTGTGGCACAGAACGTCTGATTTAACAGAGAGAGTGAAACAATCAATCAACCAGTCACAGACTTTAGTCATAAAATACCATCAAGTCCTTCACAGGCTGTGCTGAGCTTTCCACTAATCTGGCTGCAACTGAATGTACTGGCGTCATGTCTGAATCGGACCATCTGCCCTTTTTTTTTCCATAAAACTTTGAACAGCAAACTAGGCTGGACCTAGCAACATGTGACTTTCAACATGGCTGTAAGTTTTAATTACTAAAGTCAAATTAACAGACAAGACAAACAGTAGTTTGATTAGCTTTGCAGAGAGATTCAGCAGATTTCTGTTGTAAAGAAAAATATAAAAGTATAAACAAGAGTCAAGGAGAGGTGCCAGTAGGGTTTTTGACAAGGACATTTAACAGGATCTTAGAGACTGAGATGATGTCTGAAGAGTGGAGGAGAAGCATGCTGGTGCCAATTTTTAGGAACAAGGGAGACGTGCAGACCTGTGGCAACAACAAAGGAAGAAAGTTGATGAGCCACACAATGAAGTTATGGGCAAGAGTAGTGGAAGCTAGACTAAAGACAGAAATGAGGATCTGTGAATAGCAGTATGGTTTTATGCCAAAGCAGAGTACTATAGATGCAATATTTTCTTTGAGGATGCCAATAGAGAAGTACAGAGAAGGTCAGAGGGAGCTGCATTGTGTCTTTGTCAACCTTGAGAAAGCAGATGACAGGGTGCCAAGAGAAGAACTATGTTATTGTATGAAGAAGTCTGGAGCAGCAGAGATGTATGTTAGAGTGGCGCAGGACATGAATGAAAGCTGTAAGACAGCGGTGAGGTGTGCTGTAGATGTGACGGAGGAATTCAAGGTGAAGGTGGGACTGCATCAAGGATCAGCTCTGAGCCCCCTCTTGTTTGTGATGATGATGGACAGACTGACAGATGAGGTTAGACAGGAGTCTCCATGGACTCTGATGTATGCAGATGACATTGTGATCTGTAGTGAGAGCAGATGGAGGAAAAGCTTGAGAGGTGGAGGTATGCCCTGGAAAGGAGAGGAATGAAGGTTAACCGCAGCAAGACAGAATACATGTGTGAATAAGAGGGATCAAAGTGGAACAGTGAGGCTACAGGGAGCAGAGATGAAGAAGGAGGAGGATTTTAAGTACTTAAAATCAACTGTCCAGAGGAACAGAGAGTGTGGGAAAGAGCTGAAGAAGCATGTGCAAGCAGGTTGGAACAGGTGGAGAAAAGTGTCAGGTGCGATGTGTGCTAAAAGAGTTTCAGCAAGAATGAAAGGAAAGTTGTTCAAGATGGTTGTGAGACATGTGACGTATGGTTTAGAGACTGTGGCACCGAGGAAACGACAGGAAGCAGAGTTGGTGGTAACAGAGATTAAAATGTTGAGGTTCTCTTCAGGAGTGACAAGGATGGATCGGATCAGGAATGAGTACATCAGATGGACAGCACATGTTAGACGTTTTGGAGAGAAAGTCAGAGAAGCCAGACTGTGGTGGTTTGGAAATGAAGAGAGGAGGGACAGTGAATATATTAGTAGAAGAATGATGAGGGTTGGAACAGCCAGACAGGAGACCTTCAGGAAGGACAAAGATGAGATTTATGGATGTAATGAAAGATGACATGAAGTCAGCTGGTCTGAGAGGAGAGGATGCAGAGGATCGAGTTAGATGGAGGCAGATGATTCGCTGTTGCAACCTCTGAAGGGAAAAGTCGAAAGGAAAAGAAGAATAAAAGTATAAACTAGAGTATTTAGATTTACCTTGTCATGCAAAAAAGTGACTCAATGAGGGCTTATGTGATGTGCCTTATTTGTTTTACTGTCCAGTCTTGGATGAATGGCAAATATACCACAGCTATCTCTGTTACTTTCAAAGACCTGTCTGAATAAAGCTGTGAAGAACATAAACTCAAAAGTGATTAATGCACAAATGTCTGAAAATTGTCATTTCAAAAGATGGATGAAGCTAGTGATATGTATCACATGTCTGAAACTGGCATCAGTGTGCTGGAAGTGTGAGCAAGCGTGAACATGGAAGCAGAGAGATATAAATAGCTACAGATGGGAAACAGTTTGAAGGAAAAATCTGCATTCATGGCTATGTGAACATCAATGTGTGTGCTTCCATTCAAGGGCACTGTGCAGTGAAGTTGACAGTGAAAATAAATACTCTGATATAAATAAAAATGACAGTTAGCTCCAGTTTGAACTTCCATCAAATCAACAATAGAAAAGGTTGGGTAGATTGTAGAAAAGCATATGGCATCTACATTTACAAATACTGCTCAAATGAGCAGTGATTCAGTAAGAACTGTGGCTGAAACAATATCTGCATATCAAGCTACAGCAGTGGTGCGCAAACTGTGGTACGCGTACCACCAGTGGTTACGGTGAGCGCTGGGCCTTGTACTGTGTGGTGCAATACGCGGGGAATAGTCAGGAACTTTCCACATTTTCCACACAGACTCATGTCTACAAAGCCCAGACGGTGTGAATTCCTCCCCTTTTCAAGTCGTATTCCCTGGTTGCCCCTGTAGATACTATTCACCGATGTCACACATCCAGGATATCTGACCCAATGTCACCATGTTGTGTGTCAAGCCTCATTGTACAGCACTAGTTCTTCATTTATTCTAATGCCATTGTGTGTTTTCACAAGTTACAAACATTAGTCCTAGAAACAGATAAAAAGTCATTCGTCCAATGTTAATCTTGTCATGCAAGAAAGTAGCAGCAACGGTGGACTCCACCTGTACAGACGGCTAAAAAGGATCATACACACGATCCAAAAGACTTATGCGACATGTCATACCCTGACATCTACAATTATATTTTTGATGACTAAGTGCCTAAACTTTGGAGGAACTGAACACCTAAAAGTCACCTAGAGGCTTAAACTTGTTTGTGGTTGGGTGGAGGATGCAGGAAAGGTTTGTTAAAATTAATTTCACGATCTGAGCATGCCGATTTTTTTCTAAATTCCCTCAAAAATGTTTCCTCAATACACTTAATCAAGACCCACATATTGCACAAAATTTAAAGAGTCACTATCATCTATAAAATCAGGAAAAATGAGTGATGTCTGTCTATGACAGTCACAATAATATTACTAGTCTCTATCTTCAGGTTTTCAAATGGGATCCTTTTACTTTCAAATGTTGGTCACCTCACTCACTGAATGTTTACTGAATTAAATAAATACTGTATCAAGTAGATAAAGTAAGGTAGGCAGTGATGTCCATCTATGGTCATCTGTCCCGATTTGATTTGAAACGTTAAATTGAGAACCAAAATTACAGGCACAGATACTGTTAGTCTGAACCTGGACAAAATGGTCAGAATGTACTTAAGAATAATCTGTGGGAACAAAGTCTTTGTGGCTTACTTGGGCTCTAATCTGCTCTTGCAACCATGAAAAACACATGCATGTGACAGTTTAGCAACTTTAATGGTGATTCCTCCCTCAAAAGATTTCGATTTAGTGAAGGATCGAAGTAACACTATCACTCCACACTGCTGCTTAGACTGTTTCTGATTTACCCGCGAGACGTACATCATGGTGGAAGACTTTTTGTGACGTAATGTGAACTACTATCTGTTGCCTCATTAGAAAGATGAATACACATTTAAAATTTAAATGGTGTAATTTACATGGCGTTTTCTTTCAGTTTGCCACTTGTAAATTTACTATAAGGGTAAACGAGATCAAGGCATGTCAGCACGCAGAAATAAATCACAGTGCTTTACAGCTCATGAAGCCAAAAGGTGTCAAAAGTCTGTATTCCCTGTTAATTTCAGGTAATTTATTTCCAGCAGCCCCAAGGCACTCTTGTGAATCCTCCCATCTGCCCGTGGAGTTCCCCTTAATCACGCATCTCCCAGCGTTTTCTAGCATAGCTATCAATGTGTCAGCACACATCAGATGTGGCAAGATCCAGATAGATTGTTCCCTATCAGTTACAAAGTTCTGCCATCGCACAAGCAAATCATGCCAAATCACATGATCTATTTTTGGCTCTGTCTTGAATGCATCGACACACTTGTTTCCTGCTCCCCATCTCTTTTCCTTTTATCTTTGTATTCTCATTATTGTGTCTGTGCAGACAAGATCGTTTTTCAAACACTGATATGGATCTTATCCGAGGAAATCAAAGCCCAGCAGGAGAGAAGATGAATGGCATGGAAATCATATAGTAGCAAAGTGCTGCCTTCAAGTGCTGTTAAATGTAACACCTATCTGTGATCAAACAGCCTCCAGATTAGGAACGTACTGTAGTGGGGTACCTGACATTTTCATATGGTATGGCCTTTACAAGCAATTCTCAAATCCAATTACACACTTTTTTTTTTGCCACTGCGTCCTCACTACACACCTTTATTGTCTGGAAGACCTGGAAGGTTCCATCGACCCAGACGTAGATGACAGAGTCTACAGAAGTGGTGACACCGTCAAAAGCATTGGCAACCACCAGGAAATGGTACGGTCCCACTGTGAAAAACTCCCAGTCATAAGCCCCGGAAGTCCGCAGCTTCTGATGAACCTCAAAAGACTTTGTTGATTTGTTCCACTTGTATATCACACTGTCTATCGTGTGATTATTGTTACCTGAAAGACAAACCAGTTAAAAGAGAGAAAGAAGAAGGTTATTTATACCCACAGCTATGACGACCAATAACGACTCTTTGAGGAAACTTAAATAATGACAGTTATTGCAACAAATCATTTCCCTTCAGGGATTTAGGAAGCATCGCTGGATTGAACTGATTTATGTTCCGTCAGGAACCATGAAAGGTAACAGGATATAATTCAGCAGATACTTAGTTTTTACCCTGTCTGTGATTGGCCACAGCGAGGTACGTCTGACTGTTGATGCTAAAGGCCTCCCAGTCTCGTGCACAGTAGGTCTGCAGAGTTTGGAACCGCACAAACCGTTTTCTTCTTTTGCTCCACTTGTAAATCACAGAAAACTCTGCACCAGACTCTTCGCTAAATTGCTTGTCTGCTCCAGCCCCAGAATTAGACACGACGAGAAACGCCTACATCAAAACAACAAAACGGGAGGGAACAGGGGTTCAGGTAAAGCTTCCGCTGAGCAAAGACGGCGGCCTCTCCAATAACCTGCTCCACCTTCTTGCCCATGATGAAATGTCTCCAAGCCAGAGCTCCGTACGTGCTGATATTCTGGTAGAGCTGGAAACCCGACTGGGTCCACAGATAAACAGCTGAGCCAGAGGCTGGCGACTGGTGGGCCATAGCAGCCATCAGACCCACGCCGGGTACCTGGAACACCTGGAGATCAGGAAGAAAAACAAATGATGACAGGATATGGAAAAATGAGACCAAGCAGCTTCACAACAGGGTTAAATGAATGAAACAACCGTTGCTTGGAACAAAAGGCTCAGGAATATTTTGTCCCATTTCTTTATTTTTAGACGTGTCAAAAGGTCAGTATAGAATTTGTTTGTTACAAAAAAATCATAATTATGCAAAGCTTGCATTGACATCTGCAAAAAACAAAAAAAATACAATAAATAAACATGAAATTCCAGGTATAAATTACTCAATACTAGTGAAATGACCTGTTAGATGTTTTTACTTGATGAGAAATATTGTTTCCAATTTAAATCTGGTCGGCATCAAATTACATAAAAACAAGCTTGCTAGCAGCACAGCAACAGGTAAAGACTTTACTTCAGTAAGTGAATAATTTTTAATTCTAAGTCTATGAAAAAAAAGGAAGATCCAGGAACAAGAAAATAAAGTCATAGATCAAAGCTAATATTACTTGGTGTTAGAAGAAAATATATATGTGCTTAGTTGAAATGACTGTTATTGTGTTATTGCTTGTTTTAACAGTAAATTAATAAATTTAAGATTTTCTGGCTAATGAAGGCATGAAAGACACTGAGATCATCCCATGGACTCAATAAGTAAATGATATTCCAAACAAGATAAACATTTCCACATTTCATTTTATCAAGAATGGAACAATTCACAGTGTGGATCTTTAAAACACACAAAGCTCCTGCTGTGAAGTGAGAATTTTATCAACAGCACGATCGGAAACAGCGAATCCACAGAGACAGTAAATACCTCAACATCATGCGTCTCTGAGCTGGTGGTGAGGACCTGATGTTCCTCCACGTAATCCAGCCTTCTGTGATCTGTGTTCAAGGAGACATACAGTCATTTTACCGCTCACTAACCACAAGAGAAACCTGCTGCTCCATCCTCACCCTCCAGCACAGTGATCCACACTGAGCCATCACAGAGGTAGAGGCCTTTCTTTACTGGATTAAACCACAGCTGGCCTTGGAGCAGCTCCGAACACGATCTCTCCAAACCCACAGATACTCGCTCCTCGGTTTCTGCCAGATTGCATTGATGCCAGAGATGAGTCACAGAGACAACCCTTTGTTTATTTCTCTCAAGATTTTTTGTATATTGATTAATGCAAATTACCATAGAGAGCCACGTGTCTATTGCCCTGCCTGTCTTTGCTCGGCAGGTCCAAGAGCAGCGGTGGTACCGACAAGGTTGCAAGCTGGGGGTCAGAGGAGGGGCAGATTTGATGGGCGGCGTCTGAGCCTGGTACCAGAACCAGCTGTCGCAGCAGGCCCTAAATACAAGGCAGCAGATGAGACATCACGGCTCTTAAAAACTTCATGACAATTTAAGATTGAAATTAAACTCACTGAAAACAAGCCTTTCCATCTCCCTCGGCTGCCGATGTGGAATCTGGATCCCTGAATGTTGAAGTCTGAGGGGAAAGGCCTGGAGGGAACACTGTTTGACATAAAAGATCATTAATTCTAATAGCTGAAGTAAGCTGTTTTCCTTCTGCAAATGAGTCACGTTCTGTGTAATTAGTTTTCCACTATTCTGTTTTCATAAATAAAGCACTGTAACATGATACTAGAAGTGTATTACATCCATAAAGTATTACAGATGTTGCACCATTTAGCGTGCCAGAGGGAGTTTCCACTAAAAAAAAAAAAACATCTATCACTTAATGTCAGGTCACTATGATATGGCTGCAGGGTGAGAGCAGATTTAAAGCAGCAGCATTTTATTGTGGTGAAGGATCTACTGTGCCTCAAGGAAACAGGAAGAGATGGTGGTGGGAGACACGCAAGAGATCAGGAAGAAGCTAAGAAAAGAAAAAAAAGAAAGAAAGTTTACATTTCCAGAGGTGAATTGCAGTCTACTGTGAGCCTCGTGTGATGTCGCCCAACGGCTAAAACAAGAGTGTGCCACTGGTTGTCAGCCAGCTGGATGACTCGAAACACCCGGTTCTCCGCAGCATCCCCCTGGCCTTTAAAAACGAAATGCAGGCGCTTTTGTGAGACTTTAAGTCCAAGGATGATTCGCGCAGGTTCCCTGCCACGCTCGGCTTGCTTATTATCCATCAGCTGCTTTTCCTCCGGTGAACTTTTATCCAGGTTTTTTGGTTCCAGCAGTGAAAACACATACTCATTTTTCTGTGAGACAAACAGAACGCAGCATTTAGACACTGAATTTGGCGCTGGTGGAAAAGAAAACATAACATTTTCTGTGCATTTTCATAGTCCAAATAAAGTAAACCCAAAATGTCATGTAAAAATACTTAAAATTGGTTCTAAATAAAAACATTGCTTGCCTTTCAGACAAATTACATCAGTAACAAACAAAAGAATAAACTATGCTGCATATAAAATCCTGTTACCTGATATCATTTACTTGAAATTTTCCTTGCAAAACAGATCTTCCCACCCCAGCGATCATCCACACAGGGCGAGATGCTCACCTTGGCTGCAGCGCGAGTGATTTTCAACGTCAGAACGATGGAGAATTCCTTCGGGAAGAGGTCACAGTTGACCAGCAGCTCGGATGACGGAAAGCTCATGGAGGCATCAGGGCTCAAAAAATGGAACGCCTCTCACCCCACCGGCCTGCTTCAAGCACACCCCAGGTACGAGTTTGGAGGTGTCCCTCTCAAGAACAAAAGACAGAAGATCCAGGAGGGAGCAAATCTGAGGACAATAATCAAATAAGGATGCTTCAATAACTAAATGCTGCTCTGTAAACCACTGGAACCACTGCAAAATGAAGGCTTTTCAGAGTTTCATTGTATTGTGGCAAGGCCCTCTTTAGCATTGACAATCACAAGCAATGAAGCCTTTCAAGAACTTCACAGCATCAGGACCCTCGCTTTTGGACTTTTTGTTGAAAGCAGTCTGGATGGGGCTTTTCAAGTTTGCACCGGAGCACATTGTGTCCACTGCGTCTGGAATAGTGATTCACCCCTTCTTTTCTGTGACATCTCCAAACAGACATCTCCTTCCAGTCTCAGCTATTGTGTCATACGTCCGTAGAGGTCGACTACCAAATATTGCCATGTTCATGGAGTTCACGGCCTGTTCTTTCACAGTACTGAACCAGTACTTAGATATTTTTGGTTTTTTTTGACAATATGGGAAAGAGTTGGAGGGAGAGACCATAAACTCTCCTCTATTTGTGTTTACTGACAGTCGTTTCCTTGACATTCACTTGTACAGACTCATGACAGGGTGGTGGCGACCAGGAGGAACTGCCTGAAGCTTTTTTTTTAATTTTTTTATACACTTTCCATACACTTTTGAAGATAAATTTGCTTCAGTTTGTCTGCAGGGATCCAATCTACACTATCTCAAGTGTGGTTTATACTCCTTAGCATCTAATAATACATCTATGGATGTTTTAACTCCTGAAAGTTCCTGTAAAGTTTCTAACAGTGATTTAGTTTCATCACTGTTTCTAAACAGTGATGAAACTAAATGTCTGGAGGAGATGCATCTCTCATTGGCTGTCGAGAAAGTACTGTCAGTACAATTTATTTACTTTCTACACCTTGAAAATAGTCTTTCGTGGTTCTTCATACATTCCACTGCTATTATTTTATACTGCTTCGTACTACTTACTATGATGCAGCTTGAGCTTTATGTACTGGTTTTTGCATGAATGAAAAGCCATTTAAATGTATGTTGTGTAACAGGAGGAACTATCCATCTGTGTTCACAATTAGAGCTTAAATGATTTTTATCATCACTGCATCACTAATAAAAATGCATCCAGACAAATCTTTACCAACAACAGATACTTCTGCTCACTTTAAACAACCTTTTCAACGCAAGCCTTTTACTTGTGATTCCCTTTATTTTTACCGTGTGGCAAAAGGGTTTTGAGTTGAGCTGAAGATCTTAGCGCATCTAAAACCTTTACTTCCCGTTTTAACAACTTACGGGTCAAAAAGGTCTGAAGCACGACTATAAAGTAATAAATACATGAAAGCCCCCCTCGTCACTGTGATGTGCGAGAAACAGCCCCAGGAGTTGGTGTAGCTTAATGACGTCTGGGTGGGGTTGACGTTAACTAAACATAAGACACTATTGGGAAAGTGATACGAATAGAAAAGTACAATAATACTTTCAGACTGATGGGATATCGCTTAAACGTCCAGCCTGTATATACTGATATTCCAGTATGTATTGGATTACTATGGAATCTTAACCACATTCAGTGTCTGTACTTGTTTTTGGAAGTTAATTTAAACTAATACAACACACATACACACACACACTTACTCACACAAGCACTCCTGCTAAGCAGACACAGACAGTTGGAATTATCCAAAAGAATTTTAGCTGGAGGGGCTTCCCAGGTTTTGGATGGAACCATAAACAAACCCCTGGATAATCATTTACTGTACACCACTGGTGGTGCACTGGGCTGAAGTAACACAGCAGAAAGCTGATGTTGGGAGAAATAACATAGAATTAAATGGTTTGATACCTGTGCACTCTCTCCATGTGTCAGCGTCTGCTTCGGTGACCCTTAAACCCAGGAGAAGCGGCAACACAAATATCAGAGCTGACATTGTGGAAAGGCTGTTTGCTTCAGATGCCAGCTTGTTCCTGTGTCTCCATGATGCAGGTATCTGGTGATATACTGTCCCCTTTGCTTTTAAGTGATGATACACGCAAGAAAATGAGTGTCCTTCATGCCGGATCCAAGTAAGAATCTTCAAACCTTCCAACTCCAAAGAAAAATGCCTAGTAAACAAAGTTAGTTGAAAAGTTATCCTGGTACCCTGCTGGATTCACTTGCAGTAAACAGAAGCAGGTTTCTCCATCTGTGCTTGGAGGACTCCACTCATCTGTGTGGAGAATCCTGCACCTGTAGCTCCTTTTAAACACCGGAGCCATGCAAATCACTAACCTGCCTGTCATTCATCCTCCCTCCACCGCAAATCTTATGACAAAGATCTGCCAGAGGGGTGAGCTGCTCCACTTTGCGTATTTGTATCCTCATGCTCACAGCACAGATATGCAGGTAGACACAATGTCTAAGTGCAACTTATAGCAAAGGTCTGTCAAATTGCACATTTTAAGTCTCCATTTTTATTAAAAGACAACAAAAAACAAAACACGTGACCTTTGGTCCACTAGTTGGGATATGAGCTGACTTTTATTAGCCATTATTGCCTTGGTTTATTAGAGGAGAGAGCAGGGAATGTACACAAGCCCTACAGTGATATTAAAGTCTCAAACCTGAATGTTTCCCTTAACGTTGTGCAAATACATCTTACTGGAAACACTAGTCCCCCTTGAGACAATCGAAACCACATTGTAAATTGACTAAATCACTTATTTAAATAGCTGGACAATATGCAAACAAATAAACAGTCTGCGAAATAATAACATTTGCATGTAGTTTAACTTACTGCCGTCAGACACAGCGTTGGCACATGTTCTCCAACTTAAGGGTTTCATAAGTACTGTCACCCAATAAATTCATAGATTACTCCTTCAGAGTCTATTGGACCTTGGTTTCATGATCACAAGGCGTGCATGATCACTGGCACTGCAGCTTGTGTTTGCATCTCTCAGAATGCTTCAATATGCACCAACCAGCATATTTTACAAGGCAAATACACTCTGTCTCCTTTCTTCACACCCACATTAGGATCAGAGACAGATCAGGATGCGAGATATTAACTAATCAATTCTTCTTCCTGCCAAAAATGACAAAGAGTGGGTGTTAAACTCCTGTTTAGATGCAGAAAAGTTGATACAATGTCCACGCACATATCCTTTTCCTTTTTCCTGCTTTGACCCAGCTGCTGAGATTAATCTAATCACCATTTCCAATGACCTGAAAGCAACTATTCATTTGTTTATCAGAGGAGATCTAGGATTCTAAATTTGGAATGAGATAATGGCGGACACTTTGTGGTTGAGATCTTAAATAGATTTGTTTCACCTATTGACCCATTGTGAATTCACACGCGCTGAATGTTTGTTAGAGGCCTGACTCGACCTTAAGACATTTTGCTTCATGGGTCTTCATTTTTTTAATTAGTTGATTTTTTTTTTTTTGGGGGGGGGAACATGCCGCCACCACATTTAGTTTCATGTTGGATTATTAGTTCAATACTTTTTTTTTTTTTAAATGTGTGGATTGAATACAAACTCCGTATCATGCAATCATAGTATCAATAGTTCAGTGGCGCCATCTAGCAACCAGTTTTTTGTTATGTACACCTTCAGCACAAAAATGTCTTAAAAGCATGCTTTAAAACCAACTACAAAATCCCTCATAAAGCTCGAGCAATACGCACCATAAACCAGTGAAGCCATTGATGTCCGGGATTGTTTTAAGACATGCACACAAAATAAGACGTGAAACTTTGAATCTGAGTACCAAACTATATTTATTGTATACAGTAGTAAAAGACCACAAATAATGTACAAATCAGTAGAGAAACATAACATGACGAGACCTGGACCCCGTTCTTCATACATTACAATGTAGTTCAGCTGAATGCCAACAAGACCTCTGTCCAGCTAACTCGATTCCTTCAACGCAGGGGGAAAGGCTGATTTGTTGGCATCGATAACTGTGCTCTTATTTTACGTAAGCTGAAATCACCATTTGCGACTGGTTCATGCAGAGGCCCGTAGCACAAAGATTTCATGTGTCTCTGTACCACAATTTCTGGAAGATGCTTGTTAATGACAGAGGAGGATGAGAGTTGGAGTGTCAGATAAAAGGTCTTCTCAGTGGTCAAAGGGAAGAGCAAAAGGAATATTTCAAATGGCAGGTGACGAGTATAGATAGTATTAAAAGGATGTCTTGATATCGACATCGACTTTAGGCTATTACTTAGAATGCAGAGAAAAAAAAGAAAAGCAAAGTTTAATTTACAAGAGAAGAGAGGGGGGAAAAAAAACAGACAGCACCTTTTTAACATGGCCGAGGACACTACAAGCAAGGTCACGTTAATTTCATTTATACTCGTTTTATTTTCATATTATCTAAGCGTGGCATTTCTTTCAACCCATTCAGTCGCTGCAACACTGATCAACTTGTGCCTAACAACTGAAGCCTTTTTGTATGAGAAGCTATTAAACTTCAAGATACAACTCATTGTAAATAAGCTTGTATTTCTTGCTGCTTTTGAGCTGGAAATCAAGCCGCTTCACACACATTTGACCATACTGAAAAATGAAATTCATGTTTGTGCTAGACCTTAAAGGATGGAATAAAAGCCAACTACGTGACCCACATATGAAAAACAAGGCCGTGTGGGTAAAGAATAATCTCCCAAACTCCACCGGCTGGCCTTGCTGGTCTCCTGATATGCGACAAAATGCACATCTCTCTCTCCCCCAACTGTAAAATAGAGAAGCCCCTCAATTATACACCACACACATACCAGCAAATGATAATCTCAGCAAACTAATCAGTGAATCAATGAATAGTGTCTGATGAGAAGCATCAAACATTCTGGTTTTGTTGGATCTCTGCTCAACCTGGAAGTGACCCGTGTGTTGAGAGTCTGTCAGGAGTGAGCCAGTCCCATCAGCCCACATGGGACGTTACACAAACGAGAAACGGCACTGACCCTCAGCGCACTTCCTACCACAGGGACAAGTCACTGGCCACTTCCTAACAAAATAAAAAGGGGGAAAAAACATGTTCCACATCAAGAGACTATCCTTACACAGCTGAACCCTCACTCATACCAAGCAATGATGCGCTTCAGCGGTAGAAAGTAATGTTGTCCCCCTGAATAAGTATTTTTCTGCCTGAGCAAATCATCGTCTGCACCAGCGACACCAACAATCTTTCTCTATTAGTAGATATCAAGGAGGAACCAAAAGAAAACATTTGGGAAATTTACCTTTAAATGTGACAGTTTTGACCTTGAATTTAGCTCTTAGAGAGATGTACATCAAATATGAACCTATCATTCTGTCTTTGGATTATTGGTCCAAGTCTCACAACATTTATCTAACACCCATTCTGATACTTCTGTACAGAAAGAAAAAAAAAAATACACAAAGCCCCATGTGTGTTAATTCTTAAAATAAGAGGCAAAAAGGTACAAAAAAAAAAAGAAAAAAAAATGCAGAAGCACCTAAAATGCAAAGAGAATTAAAAAACCATTTTTGGGAAGGAAAAAAAATCCACACAATAAGCAAAGTGAAATGGCAAGCAGGTGTGTGTCAAGTTCTTACAGTGCCTCCATTTCAAAACATTTTCAGCCCACAGACTGTGACTTCTGGACAAAAACTTGCAGAGCCTTGTACAACAATAGATGAAAACCGTGACAAACTACTGGCTACTAAGCGTTCACCAGAAACAGTGCCAAACCAGGAGGGGCTGTGATAAGCTGTTGGTCCAATTACAGCCTGCGAGGCCAGAAGGGAAGGGTTGTCCTGATTACCTGATTGGCCAGCAGAAAGACTGTTGACACACACAGAAGTTCAGTCCGGACTTGAGACGGTACATAAACAGCTGAGCAGCCCCCCATTAGGCAAAATATCATGACGAACAACTTTAAACTGTGGAAATAATAATAATAATAATAATAATAACAATAAGCTGAGAGGAGCAATGGGGAGGGGGAGACAGTGAAGATGTTTGAGGGCATGGTATGAAGTTGGCCGTAAATGAGGTGGGTAGGGCTTAGCAGTTTCCGCCTGTCTGCTGCTGGAAAACATCTATAGTGTCTTCATCTTCCATCTCCAGCTGAGAAAAGCAAAGGAAAACACATTCCATTTAGAGAATATATATAAAATTAATATAATTGAAAAAAGACTAAAAAAAAAGCACACATTTATAACTATGCACAATGCATGGAGTTTGCAAATAGTGTATTAAACTGAATGGCAGGTATTTTAAATGTGCTGCTACTGTGCAGAAAGTTATTCTCACAACGTGTAAAACAACCACGATGTTGATGGCGACACAATCGTACCTGTGCGGGTGTATCCGTCTCATTGATAGGCTGGCCGTCAAACCTGAACCTGATCTGCCTTATCGAAAGCCCCTGTACATGAAGACAAATGATGTTTAACCCATGTATAGTTTGATTCAGGAACAGCTGACTGAGGCATTCAAGTCTTTGACAATAACACACGTTATTGGGAGGATGTGAAAGCAGCCAACTCACCTGCCGTTCACAGTACGCCTTCATTAACTTGCTGAGAGGTGTGTGCCTTTTGATTTTGAACTGGACCACTGAGCCATCTTGTCCTGCAACCTTGAGGTTGATGTGGTCGTTCTCGGTCTTTACTCCCTCCTGTAGAGGCAATCATGTTTTAGCACCGCATAACCCAGCAAAATGTCAATCAAAATAAATGAGAGAGGCTATAGTTAGAAGTTTACACTCAAGTCTCAAATACATGATGGCTGAAACACAAAACTTCCAGAGCCTAGACGTGCCATACAATTCAGAAGATATTCTAAAATCAAAAAAACTTCATGTTTCGGGGGGAAAAAAATGAACATTTTTATTGTGTTTGTCCTTGCTTAAACCCTTTATATAATTTTACTGAGCTATTACCACAACTCTACTCCATGCTACTTATGTGTGGTTAGAAATTTTCCCAAACATCCAGAATTGTTGCCTTGTTAATATTAGAGCACAATTAATGTTGACATGACATATATATTAATGTTTGCTAAAATCTGGTCGGAATAATTTGAGTGCCGGGTTTTCGTCACGGATGCTAACGTTAGCATGTTAGCTCCGGGCTAGCCCGTTAGCAGTGATGGTTAGCTGCAGGCGAACCTCTAAGAGCGCTGTCTCAACAACAGCTGCCCCAAAACTGCCACCATACAAAAACAAACAAGCTAAAAAAAACAATAATAATAACAACACGGCCTCGATAGTTTTTTCCAGAGAGTGCGTTCACCTCCATTTGCGCTCTTTTGCCGCTGCGGCATTTGCTTTTGCGGCGTTGCGGACATAGCGTGGTCCCGTTTCGACAAAGAAGGGGGGTAAAGGAGCGCAAATGACAATCGTGGTGTAATTTACGCTTAGGCTCAAAACATGCGAATTCCTACAGAGGATGAAAACCTCTCCTTTATCCCCGTCAATGTCGTGCAGCGGGTTTAACGCAAACGTGGGGGTGCTGGCTCATTCATTTGCGAAACAAACACTGCGCCGATTCAGAGAAACGTGCAAACCAGGCCATTTTAGATTGCACATCTGAGCTACGGGTCTCGCCAAAGGTCTGCAAAACCGTGATTACGAATATAAATCTCTTTAGGCCTCACTATCTTACCTTTGGCTTTTCCTCTGACATCTCGGCGGGATTTGTTGTTACGAGTGTGAGAACGGTCTGTTATTGGGCTTTATTTGTCTTCCTGCCGCCTTCTGTCCCCCTCTTCTGTCCCGCTGACGTGAACGCGCATAGGACCGCTGTAAGAGTACCTGATTGGTCTAAGGAGGACACGTGGGTTTTCTATCGCGGGAGCGCGGACACGTGGGCGCGCATAAAATACTCGAATATATATCCTTTATTTAACCAGATAAGAGTCTCATTGAGATTAAAATCTCTTTTTCAAGAGAGACCTGGCCAAGAATGGCAACACTTGGTTAAAAAGACATCAGACAAGACAAATCAACAAACAATCAGCACCATCAGAATAAATCAATAAAAAAAATATATAATAATATGTAATAATATAATTATATATATAAATATATAATAAAATTTAAAATTAATAAATTAATAAATCAATAGAGGGAACTCTTCTCCCTGTCCCGCAGAGCCGACTTAAATTCACCCAGAGTAATGAGTTCAGTCAGTTTCATTTCCATTTGAAAAATGTTCCAAGAGGATGGAGCAGCATATTTAAAAGCTTTCTTTCCAAACTCTGTGCGAACATTTGGAACCTGTATTTGTAAGGTACTTTGGGAACGGAGAGCATAGTGGCTTTGCATTTGGGTCACATAACTGCTCAGATATGATGGTCCTAGTATGGATTTGTAAATAAAGGTGAGCCAGTGTGAAAGCCTGCGGGATGTACAGAGATGGACATCCAGATGTGGTGTACAGGGTCCAGTGATGAGTGAGATGGCCGAGTCCAGTAATGAAATGGAGGGCACAGTGGTAAACAGAGTCCAATTTCCTCAGTAAATTATAAGGAGAGTTCATGTAGAGCAGATCGACATAATCCAACAATGGAAGGAAAGTTGCTGAAATTAAGTGTTTGATGAGAAAAACATGATTTATTTCTAAAAAAGAACCCAAGTTTAAGTTTTAATTTGGTGACAAATCACTCAAACCGAAGAAGTAGTGCAGGTGATTCGAAAGTCTGCATGCAAAAACAGTGTTAAATGTGTGTGAATGCACGTAATGTTGATGGATTGTAGCCGGTTGCTTGTGTTTTTGCACGGGTTCACTTTTAAAAATGCAGCACTCGCCCAAGTTTTGGGGTCAACATGGGCTGAAAACTGACACACTTTGCCAGATCTGGATTGCAAATAAACCAGAGTGTTGATCTGAATGTGGGCAAGGTACAGATCTGGTTAAGTTTCAGCTGTTGAACTAAAGGCAGTGTTTCTCATCCTGCCTTTGGCCGTTATTTAAATAAACCACTCTGGGTTTGTTTGTGGCTTTCACTAACAAACATATTAGTCATCTTAAAAAGAATTCATACAGGCCCCAAGCTGATCATATTGAAACAGCATTTCTTTGACACCAAATAAATTAAAACATTGTTGAGACATTTTAAAGGATGTCACCAAGAGGGGGTTTTTAGTTTCATGATTAAAATGAGTTTACTGACACCTGTTATATGGACCTTGATTTGACATGGTCATTTAAAAGAACCGTGATGTTTTGATAGCTGCAGCTACAAATGTCAAGTTGCATTAGAAATGGTGTTAAATCATGTTGAATTTTTAATCATCACCTATAGGCCGATTCACACAAATGCATGTTTTGATTAATTTTAAAATAACAATAAAGCCAATATCTTTACTATCAATGTAAGTATGATAAGGCTCCTCTGTAACTCATGGTCAAATGTTTAATAACACCAATAATTCATTTATAAAAGTCAAATTTCATTGTTATCTTTAAATATTTGTAGAATTCATTGACCCCTCATTTTCCAAGTATTAAAAAACATTTAATTAGTCAAGGTTATTGGCGCAGATCTTCCTCCTCTTAATCAACCGTGCTCTTTGACTAAAAACCTTCCTTCAAGAGACCGGGACTCATCCTCAGACACAGGGAGCTCTAAAAACTGTTTGGGAGGCCTCAGGTTTGGTTTTATCAGTTTTGGCTGCAGTTGTGTTGGCCTGAGACTCTGTTCATGAAGTATGACACCCAATGGTTTTATTAAGTTACGTAATTTACATTTTGCATTATCTATTCGGTACCTTCATTAATACAGATAAAACTGGGCAAAAGAAAAGAAATGTATCTGATCCTGGTTCAAAATTGCAAAAAATACCTTTGAGATGGATACTTAAAATACCTGAGCCATTGAGGTATAATAACTAAACAACTGTTTTGTTGTAAACGGTAAACAGTGATTCGAAGTGCCAGTTGACTAAAAGTTATTCGGGACAAATTTTTAACGAAGTCCCTAGGAACGTATCCTCCTGTACAAAAAAATGACTATAAATGCAACCTAACTGGTGTGTTACAAGTGAAAGATGCCAAATGTAATGTAGTGGGGAAAAAGGGAAAAAACAGAACAAAATAAACACTGGATAGGATCCAGCAGTCAGCGTCTTAACTGGGCCAAATTCTCTAAGATGTAAGGGATGAGTGAAATGAGTCACTCAACACACAAGAGATGGACTGACTTGTGGTTTTTTGACACAGGCTGTGGATCCTGGACTACCTCACTGGCCAGCAACACT
The DNA here is from genome assembly GCA_018398805.1 of Hirundichthys speculiger. Classification (NCBI taxonomy): domain Eukaryota; kingdom Metazoa; phylum Chordata; class Actinopteri; order Beloniformes; family Exocoetidae; genus Hirundichthys; species Hirundichthys speculiger. The sequence continues at coordinate 1,524,902 of JAGFBZ010000483.1, forward strand.
GCAATAACCCTCTGAACAATTCTGACTCTAATTCTCTTCACCTCAGACTTCTGATCAGCTCTGAGTTCTGACTGCTCCAGACGTTCAGATTATTTTCCCATCACTGGATGCATCAGTGATGACAATGACAAGTACAGAGGACTGTTCAGATGACCAGTGTCATGGGGCAGCAACAACAACTTGAAGGTCAACATCAGCAGCATTAAGGATGTTAAGATCATTCAGTGCCTGCAACAGACTCCTCAAGATCTTTTACCCGTATGATGGTCGCGCAGCGTGGTAGTGAGGTGAAATCAAAACTTTTGAAGCCACGAGGCTAGCTAGTGAGAAAGGCCAGTTCTTGAACTGGGCAGTCTGGACACTGAGGACGAGAGGATGAGGAACAAAATAAAAGCCATCCTAAACAGTCCCTCTCACCTTCTCCATAATAGCAGATGGGCAGCTCATTTAGCCACCATTTTACTCCATCCAGGTGTAAACCTGAACGTTTTAGATGCTCTCTTGTGCCCACTGCCATCAGACTGTATAAGAGCAACTTGCCTGTTCTGAGCTAAAACTGCAACCTTAAATTACTATTCAACTGCAACTTGAGATGTCTGTGTTATTCACTTGTCACTTTAAACTGCCGTTATTGTACAGAAACATCAACTGCCCTACACAAACACTTTCACCTCATAATGAACATTGTACTGTAGTTGCTCATGGTCTTTATTTTGTTTTAGTGTTTATCTTACACATTCTGTTACTTTTGCTGCTTTTTATGCTGTTGTGACACTTGACATTCACCTCTGGGGATCAATAAAGGATTATTACCTTACACAAATAAAAGGGAACTTAGCTTTCACTAATCCAGAGGAATGCAGTTGGCCCCATGCAAAGTAACAAGTGTGATTTTAGTACTTTGGAGGAAACACACGATCCAGAACAGAAGTTCAATGACAAAAACAATCAGTCTTAAATCTTTTATTAGAATTGGATTTACATTCAACTGAAGTTAATTACAACTTTATACAATACCCATCAGGGATGAAGCTTTCACATGAACAAAATAAATGGCATCATAAAAAAAAAAAGAAGAATAATGAAGTACAAAAAGAAAAAGAAAAAGGATAAAATCTATAGGAAAATACTAAAAATCACACCTGGAAATGTACAAGTGCAACAGATTTTCTTTAGGAAAAGGAAAGAATTTTTAGCACTAAACGAACATCTTTCCATTCTGGAGGATTAAAGACTAATAAATAGAAAATAACACTACAGACGCTACAGAACAGACTGCTGTAGAGCTGAATTACTCCACAGCTACATGTGCCAAATCCTGCTTCTGATTACAGCATCTTTGGCCTCTAAAACACAAACTGTTAGAATAGACCTGTTCATCTGCTGAATAACGCTCAAGGCAGCCTATACACATTCATTACTTTTTTTGTAAAAACTATTTGGATACATTAAAAAAAAAAAAAAAAAACAGGCTGTGGATTGAGTGCCCTGTCCGCGGTGTTACACCTGTGGTCACTGATCTCATGCAAATCTGGAGTAGGGATTTTGTCCCTTCAGACCTAGAAAAAATAAAGATAAAGTAAAATAGTGCATTAATTTATACGAGGAGCATGAGGTGTTTTACATTTTGGGAAATTCACTATTTTAATTTTATTTTAATTTTATTATGACGAAAAGAGAAAATACAACACATTTTCTGTAGTATAATAGCGTGAACAGACACTATACCCTTCAACTCATTAATTTAAAATACACCAGCATGTCTACTCGGGTGAAAACCCGTTTCTTAACCCATTTAGACCAGAATAGGTTGAGACTATAAATAAAAGGCAGAATGCTCATGTCTCAAATGATTTGTTAGCATTTTCTTCAGTTTCATCTGAATGGGTTAAATGGGGCTTCCTGCTGAAGGTCCAGAGAGATGCCACTATTCTAAACTAAGGTACCTGGCTACGATGGGTATTACACTGTTTACCAAACAAACATGAACACGGCATCATTTTTTTTAATGTAATGGACAGCAAAGCAACAGCCACAATTCCAACTTTGTTAAGCTACTACTATGATATTCTTTGTCAAGTGTAAAACAGTTCATTTTGTAGCATTAGATGATTCCCTTCACCAACCAACCATGTCCACAGAAAAACACCACATCAGTATACATTGAAGTGAGAGTCAGAAAGAAAGAAAGCTCACCATATTTCTGTCTGATTTCCTGATGTCTCTGCTTCATCTCTGCCCTCCTGTAAAGACAAAACATTATCCCGTGAGTTTCACCTTCCAAATCTTATTTCCCAGTTTGAACATCCTCAGCATCTGCTCGCAGCCTGTCCCCTCCCAGCGGTGATGTAACCAAAGTTGTCACGGACAGACATAGAGAAGAAGCAAGGTGACAGGAACTGGTTAAATGGAGATATATATGCTTTGGTACGAGGATATTAATTTCTAATTTAAACTTAGAATGTGGGACTGATGTGCCACATCCTCATTAAATGTTGCAAACGCTAAAAACTCTTTTTCAAAAAAGTACATCAGTGAATTCTCGCTAAAGCGTCTCCAAAACCAAGACATGCTTTTAAAACTTTTTTTTCCTCAGACTGATTTCCAAGTCACAAGCGGGACAGTGGAGGAGAGAGGAAACAAGGAAGCAACAATTAGTCGAGCCTAATGACATTCCTCACTTTGACAAGTCATGTGACCCCAAACCAGTTTGGGCCGATTACTGTATGACAATTGTATTTTTTCTATATCTGTACTGTGCTGTGAAAGGTAATCTGATACAGAGCTGGTACCAAAGGACCAGACACAATACTTTTACACTATCAAGAAGCTCACAGACAGCAGTAACACAAAGGAACTAGAAAAAGCACTCGGAGAGCGCAGACCTCCGCCAAGCGCAACAGTTCCCCCATATAGCGATTTACAGATTGTGATAAAATCCGCGTTCTGGATCAGATCCAGATCAGCCTTTGAAATTTGATAGAGGTTCCCATTGTCAATCCCTGAGTCAAATTTAATGAGTTTTTCGGCAATAATTAATGGAGATATTGACAAAAAAATTTTCGGCCCCATTGACCGCAATGTTATCGAAAATGATCCAGAATCCAGGATTTTTTCCGGATCACACCCAAAATGAAATCAGTTCTTCCTTTTCACATTTCTGACAACTCCTGAAAAATTCATCAAAATCCATCCAAAACTTTTTGAGTTATCTTGTACACAGACAGATAAACACCAGTAAAAACATAACCTTCTTGGCGGAGGTAATAATTATATAAATGCAGTTAAATTTATGTTTGTGCTGTAATTTAACATTTCTCTTCAAACGCATATCAAATATAAACTACACAGATGTGTCAAATACAAAGTATGAATAAACTCATTCAGCAACATTTATTCTTACCTTTCTTCCTGCTTGGTTTTCAACTTGTCGGCCTGTTTCTGCATCTTGACCTCAAATCTCTTTGATCTTGACAAACAAAACACAAGATAGGTTTTAGTCAGAGATTTATTGAGATCATAAGGATAAAAAAAAGAAGAAGTTTGCTGCAGATATGTTCAAGCGAGAACAAAGCTAATTCAGAGGTTCTTATGGAAACAGGTGGGACTGAAGACTGTCGACTTAAACTTAGTCCAACAACAGGAAAGTATGTTTTGGTGAACTGTTTAGTTAGAATTTTGAACTTTTTTTTTTTTTTAATTAGCACATGCAAAAACACCTGGGATTTACAGATGTGCCACTGTCATAACCAAGCTGATTATTCTTCTCCATTATTTAAACTGTTTTGGCATACAGATACCATCTTTGGTCATTTCTTTCCACGTTAACAGAATGTATCAGAGTAAACTATATCATCTCGCCATACACTCACCCAAAATTCTCACACTTGCAGCAGCAGAACAGACAGATGAAGAAGGCAATGATGATCACCCCACCAATCACTGCCAAGGTGATTATCAGGATCTGGAAGTTCACTACAGAAAGAACGACAGAGTTATGCAGATTGTCCCTGAAGATAGAAAACTTGGTTTAGCTTGCTTCTTTGTTTTTCTTTATTTTACAAAATGAAACGCACCATTTTGAACAGAAAACACTTCGATATTAGCTATTTAACGTCCTTTCCACTCTCTACTTTGAAAGCAAAAAAAAATAAATAAAATCACAGGACAACAATCTCATCTCACTTGAGAAGAGTCGACTCCTCGACTGTCAACGCACTTTCTGTGACAAATCAATGAAGCAAGGTGGGTCAAAATATCATTTCTTTTCTCACACTTTTACTTCAAAGAAATTACTAAGCAAAATTACAGGTGTTAAAATTTCAACTGGAAAATACGGTAAAATTGTCAAAGGTAATGTTTGCCTGCTGAAGCCTTCAATTCCAAATTTACGAATAAAAAAGTGTAGACAACCAGTTTTAACTTCCGTTTTTGTAAGTCCATCTTGTGGTGAAAGTGGCCGACTCTTCTGCACTAAACTGGGACACTTCTCCTTGTGTACTGTAGCATTAGACCAAACAATGAAAACAGACTCAGAACTAAAGGTAGACAGAGGCCTGTGGAGTCTTTTATGTTGACCAGTACATGACTAGCCCGTCCACGAGACGATTGGAGTTCAACCTCCTTTAATGATTGTGGAAAACTTTGACGAGATGACGAAGTGAAGTGAATAACCTGACAGATTTCTTAATCAGTTTTTCCTCCCTTTTTACCAGACCTAGTGGCTGAAAACCAGCCAATATGTGTTATTAATTTATAACCAGGGCTTGACACTGACACGGGCCAACCGGCCAAATGCTGGTAAAATTTGGCTGTGGCTAGTAACAATTTCTGTCTCATAAGCAACTTTGGCTGGTAACTTATTCTTTGATATGACACATCACAATAGTTGTATCAATTGTTTGTATTTAAAATGTAAATGCAAGAATATTGCGAAGAAGAAAAAAACTGACAGCAAAACTGTGGCTAGCATAAAGACTAAATGGCTAATGACTGAGGAAAAACACTAGCCACAGTGGCTGGTTAGCCAAAAAGTTAGCGTCAAGCCCTGTTTATAACAATTACATTTTGTGTTTTTGGACATTGACCAGTCAAACTGGGGTTACTAGCCAGTACTATTTAATCAGTGTGAAGCAGTTTGATTTGATGTGATGTGATGTGTTTCTTACTCCAGCAGAGACCCCAGCGTGCATCATTCAGTGGACAGAGTGCATGTGGAGGAAGGATGGTCTGCACCGGATAGGTTACACAATTCTTGGTTGTGATGCACCACAAGCACTGTTAAATAAAACACCAAAATGCACAGATTATTAAAAAAGGAAGCATGAACCATGAAGCATTCAGGTCAACTGCATGATAAACACAGGCAGTAAATGGAGGGAGGGGGGGATGAATGCCAGATCAGTTACTGCTCAAACCAGTCTAACAGGTGTAGGGGCGGAGGAGGAGCCACGTGCTTCTCCATCACGCACATTTCTTTTCCTTTCAGGCAAAAGTGACAGACCGTACAAACCAAGTATGAAATCAGCTGAGCAGAAATAAAGCAGTTCTCTCTGGACTCACCGACACATTCCTCAGACATTCCTCACAGCTTGTCCCATTTTTCTTCTCACATGCTGTAGAAAAAGGCAACAAAAAGTTTGTTCAATTAGGGAAAATATGTGAAGTTAATTCAATCAATATGACTCGTTGAAAATGCACAAACATTTTTGTTTGACAAGGGAAATGAAAGTGACTTTAATAATGGGCAGATTAGCTGAAAACTCTTGGGGACAGATTAAATGAGGCCTGGAGGCTTTGTACGCTGCACACACTGCTAATCCTCCTGGGACCTTTTCTATGGAGACAGAGCACAGTAAACAGGCTTCGGACCTGCCACTATTTTCTCTCTTTAGAGACAAAAACTGGGTTCATGTAGTCATGTAGCTTTACATCTGTAAAACAGAGACGTAGGCAAACAAACAGTCTCCTCCTTCCTATGTTATTTTTGTTTGCCGCTTCTACTCGTTTTGGTCTTTTTACTCTGAAACAAAAGGGTCTGAAAGTAAGGTGGTGCAAGATAAGAAACTAACAGAAACAGAAAAAAAAATTAAAATCATTGTTTACCTTTTTTTTTAATGTGTTGGACACATGTAGCTTATATTTTCTAAAGTTCTAATGTAATAAAATATAATGTTAATACTGATTTTTCTTCCCCTGAACATTTAAATTTAAAATGAGAGCTTAGATTAATTTCTTTTTTCCCCTATGCCTTAAGCAGTGAATGTCCTTTTTTTAATTTGGACAATTTTAAGATATTAAATTTTTGGGCAAGATTACCTAAAGGAAGAACAAAGGTGTTGTTTTTGGTTTTTTTAAAGGAAATAAGTCAGGTGGAACTAGGGTACTTTCGGTTAATGACGTAGATAAATGTGACTAAAAGAAACAGAAATGGCTTCAGCTGCTGTTAAGTCCTCAGACACCTCATTCCTACCTTCACCAGGTGTGGACTGGCCAAAAACCGTCCCCAAACCGAAGACCAGAAGAAGAGCGGCCACTAAAATCCGTGAGTCCATGATTCGTGACGCCGGTAATTATCTCCGGTTGTTTTCCGGCTTTTAGGCTGTTATATCAGAAGATGTGAGAAACATGAGAACCCTCGAGAGGGAAATGTTTCGGCTGCTCTGGTCGACGGTAGAAACTGGAAAAGTGAACCTGCCGAGAAGGAACTAAACACGAAGTTGTGACGTAAGTTCGTTTAAGACAAAAGAAGGGAGGGTGAAGTATCTGAGGTAGAGGAGCTGTGTCGAAACAGGTCATCTGAAATACCCGCAGATGTGGCAGTAATTAGGGCTGACTCGGAGCAGAAGAAAAAAAGAGGAAGAAAGAGAAGTTAACTTCGGAAGTATGACATGCAGTTTGAAATATGTCTTTTTTTTTCCCTTCTGACTTATTGTAAGTAGCCCTGGCTACATAATTTCATGTTATTGACAGTAATGAGATAAAAAAGTGTTTTTCTCAGGTTAAATTATTACCAGTTTTCTGCTTTCATAGCTGTCAGCTGTAAAAGACTAAATGCAACAACAAACTTCACTTTGTCATATAAAGTTTAATTAATTAAAAAAAAAAAGCTATTTTAGTCGAGCTTTAACTGTAGCACACTTTAAAACAACCTCAGTTAACCAAAGTGGCGCACAAGCTAAACAATGATATGCTCAACAATCACAAAAGAACAGTATTAAATAAAACTACTGTAAGTAGGTCTAATAAAACATTACCAAGTTGAAGAACAATTAAGTAAATAAATGAAATCATAAATAAAACTCAAGATAACTCAGAAATAAAAGTTAAATTAGACAAAAATTGGCTAACTTTGTTGTATGACTTTTAAATCTTAATTAGAATAAAGTCTTCAATTTGTTTGTCAGGCCTATTGTGATAGCCATTTTATATTGTGGGAGGTTGGCTTCTGTTGCCTTTGTTGTCATTCTGTTTATTTATCACATCAAAACCAAAATAAATAATTTCTCTAAGGATTTGTTTTGGCATTAATGTTGGCAAACCCCTTTCCCCTGACGAGCTGGGGTCTGTAACAACAGAGATTAAAAAAAAAAGGTCTGAACTTATCTTTGAGGAACTTTCCAGTGTCAAAACAACTCTATTGGATCGTAAGGAGTGTAAACCTTTGTTAAGAACCAAAATAACAATCAGTTTTGAGAATGGGAATGGTATATACATTGCATCTGGATGTAAATTAATATTATTTGGGGCACTAGATCGATTTCAAAATAAATTGCTGCTTTAAGCCTCTGACAAGACTCAAACATGTTATTCCACTTAAATCATCCCTCCACACAAACCTGTGTAATTTTAACTTCATATGTGAACAGAAAATGTATTAAAAGGACTGTTTGTGCAGGCATCTCCTTCTAGTCTTCACCACCTTGTTGCAGGTCTGTACAAGCTGACAACCAAATCCTTCACAAACTACACTGCCAGGCCAAAAAAACAGTTGCCACCTGGATTTAATTAAGTAAATAGGTATGAGCCTCCTATTGGATAATTACTGCATGGGTTGATTTTATTCTCCCGTGGTTTCCCTTGTTGTGTGCAAGTTATTAACCCTGCTGGATTGGCAATGAGTTGCCTTCTAATTTCCTAAAAAAATGTCAAAGGGTGGGGGAAAAAAAATCCCCGATGGTCGTTTTGTAATCAAATCGAAGTGACAGAAACTCAGGGCTGTTTAATAGTGAAAGTAAGAGCATTTCCACACGCACAATGCAAAGGGAACTCAAGGGATTGGGACTGAACAGCTGTGTAGCCTTGAGAAAACTACTAACCAGTGAGGTTAACAGGGAAAAATGCTTCAATTTGTTAGGGAGCATAAAGATTGGACTCTGGATCAATGGAAGAAGGTCATGTGGTCTGATGAGTCCAGATTGACCCTGTTCCAGAGTGATGGGAGCATCAGGGTAAGAAGAGAGGCAAATGAAGTGATGCTCCCATCATGCCTAGTGCCTACTGTACCAGTGTGGGGCAGTGTTATGATCTGGGTTGCTGCAGTTGGTCAGGTCCAGGTTCAGCAACAGTGTTAAAAGAATGAGGTCAGCTGACTACCTGAATGACCAGGTTCATCCGGCAATTGAGAATTCTTTGGATGTGCTGGAGAAGCTTCAAAATTGCAGCAGTCAGACTCTCCCATCAAGATCATCAAGCAAGATCTTGTGAAAAATTAATGCAAATGGATGGAAAAAAAAAATCTTGTGACATTGCAGAAGCTTTTAAAAACATCATCGCCAATTAGGCCCAACGAAATATTAGAATGTATAACCTTTTTTATGGCCAAGTGTACTTTCAATAGTTATAAAATCCATCCTTTTTCTAAAGTTCTGATCCAGTTGGCAGAGGCCATTGGAGAACTAAACGTTAATTTCTAAAGTGATGACCACTATGAGAGACACCAAAGTACCCAAAAACCATCCCCAGATTGTGAGATGAAGCTACGGAGTCCAAAATCAGTTTTTTGAACCAGGGTGTAAATATGTTTATTTCTGCTGCAAAGTTGGGACTCAGTAGAGATTGTTTATTAACTAACCTTTATTTAACCAGGTTAGTCCCATCGAGATCAACAGTGTCTTTTACAAGGGAGACCTGGGCCACATACACACACACTGTCACTCCTGTGGGCAACTAATTAACCTGCGTGTTTTTGGAGCATGGGAAGGAAGACGGAGTACCAGGAGGAAAACTCACGCGAGCACAAGGAAAACATGCAAACCGGAATTTGAAGCAGGAGCCTTCTTGGTGTGAGGCAACAGTGCAAACCGCCAAGCCACAATGCTGACTGACTTGCACTCATCCCCTGGTGGTTATTTGATGAACTGCAATTGTCTTAACTTCCTGGTTTGTGCCAGACAAGCAAGTCGGATGTAGCACGTTGTTACCTCCGCCAAGAAAGTTATGTTATTGTCTGCGTTTATCTGTTTGTCTGTCTGTCTGTTTGTCTGTGTTTAAGATAACTCAAAAAGTTATGGATGGATTTTGATGAAATTTTCAGGAGTTGTCAGAAATGTGAAATGGAAGAACTGATTTCATTTTGGGTGTGATCCAGAAGAAATCCTGGATTCTGAATCACTTTCAAATTTTCGATAATTGTTGCACTTGGCGGAGGTCTGCTCTCTGAGTGCTTTTCTAGTTTACGGTGTTTTGGTCTCCAACTAAAGTTTACACTTCTCACCATCTAATAACAGATCTGGGGTTGTTTTAACTCAAGTGGAAGGATGGGTTGTTCCAGAGATCAGGGTGTTTTTGAGCTGGATCTAAGAATGACATGTCATTGTTTTGTATAATATTAGACAGTACTCTGTGTGCCCTTCAGGGACAAACATTTTTTTGAACTTTAGTGAACTGACTAAGTTCATGACCAGTGATGAGTTCATTCGTGTTCCTCAGTTTTCTGGCTTGAGGTTGAGGATGTAAAAGTTCAGACAAGAGTGGTGGTGCAGTGTCATCAAGACTCTTAAAAATTAAGTAATAAAGTGTTAAGGTTTTAAGGTAAGAGCCAGTGTGAAATCAAACTTTCCTCTTTCTGTCTGTCAAAGAAAGTGCACAAAGGAAATATCAGCTAGAGGACAGTTTTCAATAATTTATTAAAGCATAATCTTGTAAAGCCAGTTACAAATAAAAAAAAAAAGAAAAACACCCATATCTCTCTCTTCTTCTCTCTTTCTCTCTTTTTTTTCAAACAAGCACAATGATTTACAATGGAATGATAACAAGCACAACATAAGATAAGGACGGGCCCCACTCTGGCCGCCTGCGGCTGATAGCAGGACCATTTGTGATGAAGCTGCCCTTGAAGTCAGAATTGTGATCAGTTACTCAAAACACAAAATTCAACTCTCCTTTTGCAACCTGATCACATTTCAGCAACAAGAGGGCAAGTTCTTCTTACTCAGTGTCATATCAGTGACAGAGCCATAGATGGCAAATAACTAGAACAGGCTACTCCAGGTAGCTCACTATTTATGGCTTATGGGCTAAACGTTTCTTTGTTTTGCACATATTATAGTCAAACCCAAAAGTTCAAACCTTTGAGTGAGTTCTCATGAACATTGAGGACATTTTAGTGGTATTGTAATTTTATTACTAGAAATGTTTTTGGTTTTTTTTTCGTAATTGCACACTTAACACCACTAGGCTGACAGTGCTATTAGCGAATGTTTTTAATTTTGAAGACGTGATTTAGCATTTTCTCACCAAAATGATATGAAAAAGACTTTTCTTGAGAGTGTTGGAGCCCTGTTTGCAATGTTTCCACTTACGGGGTTGTTTAGAGTCTTGGATTCACGATCTCAGAATTTCTAAAACCATTACTAAAGCCCTGCAGTTTGTGTTTTTATATGATTAAAAAAGAAAAAACAGAAAACATCAGCTTACAAGGTTCGTCTTCATTTAAATATCTGGTGGTAAAAGCCGAAACACAAATGCCTTTGGGGTCACATTTCTTATTGCCACAGGTACCAGAAAAGAAGCTTGAGCTAAATCAAATCAAGCCAATTAAAAGGACTGTGTTTAAACATTAGGATGTAAATGTCCATGTTATCCAAGTATTCCCGATGGAGACATGGTGTTAGCCTGGCCAGTGATCCTGATTCTTATAAAGGATTAGTCTGCTTCCTCTGAACCTGACTTTGATTTTCAAAGAGCAGAACCAGCGATGGCAGAAGAAACTGCCTCTTGGTGCCACTGGTTATCCAGTCAGAGACTGCTTGTTTGCCCATGACTTCAACAGCTAATAAACTCCAAACTTCCCACCAGGCAGCTTAAACTGAGGAAGTCTTCTGGGGTCTCTAAAACACACTTCAAAGAGCTCGAAGCCTTAATCCAAGCTCTTTGAAGATTAGAGACCGAGTCTGGTCCAGAGTGAACCAGTTAGAGAGACGAGGCATGTGGTGTAGGCAACCAGACCAGTATCAACAGAGGACATCTAAAATGGCGTGCAGTGGACTTGGAATGTCAATGAATGACTGTTGTCGGCGGTTTTACAACAGAAACTAGTTGATCCAAGGTTATTATTTGCAACTCTGCAGCCATCTTGGTTGTGTTGAATAAGCGGCTCTTAGATGCTCCTGTATGAGTCACCGCATAAAGCCCACCCCCACACCACGCTGCGGTTGGTTCGGTGCTTTCTGTGCTGGTGGAAATGGCTGTGAATGGCAGGTGTACCAGACCCATTTCAGATAGAATCAGTATAGATGGCCAGACTAACATGATGTAAACACTTTTTTTTTTAGCTTTGTTTTTGCTCCCCAGATGTGCTATACATGAGCGATGCTGCCGTCGAGCTACAGTTCAAAGTGTCAGGAGACACTGATCAAATCTATCTCTGCACCTCTCAGCCCAAAATCACACATACGCAGATGCAGCAGTGTTGACTTTCAGCACTCCAACTGCACAATTAAACCACTTCAGAGCCCATTTCGTCACAGTGTTTCATCTTACACTGAGATTAAAATCATTCAGTATATTTTCAGTCCTTCCAAACAGACATCATAATACATACAATACACAATAAGTAATAAATAACCCCAAACCCATCCTTGAAATCCCATGCTTTTGCCTTTCACTGGCAGTTACAACACCATTTCTTGCAAAGATTAGTCATATAAGTACATCTTGTTTCCCAGGAATACACTCATTTCCATTTCCTGCTGTTTGAATTACACCATTACACCAGACTCACACACAGCAGCAGCAATCCTCACATCGCACTTAAGGGGGGTTAAATTGTGGGGGAATACAATAATAATACTAATAAGTCTTAATGTTCATAAACAGGCTGAAAACACACACAAAATGGAGCTAGTATGCATTTTAGTGGAAATCTCCTGATCTCCTCAGTATAAAAAGACAAGGATAAGGAATACACATTATGTTATGGCTCCAATTAGTGCTGCAGTGTGTTTCCAGCAATCAACAACAGTGATAAAAATTGTCAGACACTGTGAACACATGACCATGACAGCAGCCAGTCTCAGACTTCTAATAATTCTAAATTTGAAGTGAACTCGCATGAATGGCACAGCCAGTGAATGATGTGCAGCATTGGCATCATATTCAGACATACAGTGGTCATTATTAACACCATAAACTTGTATTTTACATGACATGTGTCACATTGCATTTAGTATGGCATCTATAGGCTTTACAGTGCGGTGGCCACCAAAAATTTCAATAACTCTTATTATAATGTGTGATATACAGTACAAAACAATACATGTTCGCTTACTTTATGTGTACAGATTTATGTAGATTGTATTACATTTAGAAATAAGTGTAAATGTTTGGTCTGCCACGGAGAGGCGAATGAGGCTCCTGACCATGCGCAGACTCTCCACATCAGGCCAAACACGACCAGTGAGCCTCCAAAATAAAACCTCGATTCTCTCTTCTCAAGAATACTTGGCTCAGGAGTATTTAAAAGCCACTTGTCTGGGCTCTGATTTTCTTCTCATGGCCACACGGTGGCACTGCTGAGCGAGCAAGTGGACACCTAGATTTTGGTGGGCAGCGGCCCACAAGAGGAATCAGCATCGAGTCCTTTTTCTCAGACATAACACTGTTATAAATAAAAGAGAGACAGTGGAAAAGCAAGCAAGGACAAGAGTTCAGCAAAATTATGCAACAAGGAGTGAGGAGACACGAAGAGAAAGAGAGAGACTCTGAAGCTGGAAAAAGGAGTGAGAGACAAAGAAAAGTAAGTGTGAGAAAGTGTGGCTTTCTTCTGTCTGGCAGTGCACAGAGGATGGTGGCGGATCCACCTGGGACTCACTGGGGCTGGGCGGCTGAGTTGTGCTTGTTATTACTGAATTTTTCTTTGTCCAAAAAAGGGAAACAGAGGTTAGGAGTGTGCTTGAACATCTACATGCAGGACTACAGCTGGAGGGGTTGTGTATTTGATAATTGGCAGCCCCAAAATACTGGTTGACCTCTTAATCATGCTTGTTTTTAGATAGATCCCCTATCCCAGGTGAAACCCTGGCCAGAAGAGTGTGCGTTTGACTTCTGCGGCCACTTCTCCCGACTTTGCTCTCGATTCAACCTGCAGGTTTAGCTGGTGGACGCGACTGCCCGTTGCCGCTGGATGAATGGACCGAGGGATGGCACCGGATGGTGGTGATCACCTGACCCAGGAACTGGCCACGCTGGTCACAGACATGATGCTGCAACGTTTCTTCACCATCATGTTAATGTAAGCCCTCATGATCTTGGTGATCTCTCCAACCTAGGGAATTAAAGCACATGGGTTTATACACAAATCTTGTTTCTCAGCGCTCACAGAGTTGGCTGAGAGACATGTTTACCGTTGTGTTGCATCGCTCTGGCTTTTAATTATTATATATTGATATTATACATTGATTCTTATTATAATTGATTCTCCCTGTCATCTGGCCACTATATATTTCCAGTAACACACAGATCTGAAACGCAGTCTGTGTCTATGAAGCCGCACTGTTGTAAGTCCTGATGAATGAGGTCTGACGCTGAACCGCTGAAGTCATGTATGCAGGTCCTTGATGCGCCGTATCCATACCAGAATCTGGTTCTTGTATCTCTTGCTGAGAACAGCCTGAATTATCTGACCTCGCCAAACCACAGACCAAGAGCTCAGTGTTTTTCAGTCCATCTGAGATGAGTGCATGTCCAGAGAGCTCTGGTGTTTCTGTACAGAGAGGATATACAGCTCCTTCCTTGTGCTTTTTTGAGGTTATATTTCTGGATGCAGAGGCGGACTGTGCTGAGTGGCAGTGGGTTTCTGGCGTACTCTGAGCCCATGTGGAAATACCGATCACGGTTGCGCAACAGATTTTCTTGCAGTGCCACCTAAAGGCTCAAAAGTTGCTTCCAAGCATGGATTCTAGCTTTGGCATTTACAAAGTGAGAATTCTTGAATGTGTTTTTATGATCTGAAGTTGGAGGACCTGTGTTCTATGTGATTTTGAACAGTTAATTTATTTATTTTTTTTCATTTATTTATTTTTAATTGATCATTTAATGTGATTTGTTGGGTCCCTGCTTGTTTTCTACTATCTTAATTGTTGTGATTTATCAAGATTGTCAATGCCCAAATTAAAAAAAAAAAAAAATAAATAAATATATATATATATATATATATATATATATATATATATATATATATATATATAATATATATATATATATATATATATAATATATATATATATAATGTTAATGCACCTTAGACCAAAGCAAATTCCTTTTAATGTGAAGTTTCTTGGAAATAAATCGATTCTGATTTATTTCTCCCCGTGACTCTGAATAGGATTAAGCGGGCATAGATAAAGGATGGATGATTTGTTTCTGTTTTTTAATACAATGAAGCTGGCTCATTAAAGGCGCTGGAAATCACTGCCTACATATTTGCGTTTTTTTTTTTTTTCTTTTAATCTAATGTACTTTTTCGGCACTAGTGGCCTTTATTTGTAGAGACAGATAGAAAGGTGGCAGAGAACAGGGAAGACATGCAGCAAAGAGTCATATAGGCCGGGAATTGAACCCACGACGGCTGCGTCAAGGACTATAGCCTCTGTGCCTGGGCCGCCTGCCCTAACCACTGCACCACTGGGCAGCCCAAATTTGTGGGGTTTTTTTAAAGATCAACCAAATTCATTAAGTACCATATTACATTTTTGTTGCTAACCCTTTCTTTTCAGGAGATGGGATTTATAGAAATACACGGTTTAAATATGCGCCAACCACCACTAGTATTCCATGTTTCACAGCCCAAGCAATCAATTGATCAAGTGAGAACACATCTGAAGTTATTGGAGAAGGAATATTAAATGAAATGAATAATGAACTCTCACCAGTGGAGTCTCAAAGTACATCTCCCTCTCATCAACGATAATTTTATAGGTGGAGGGTTGTGAGGCTCCAAAGAAGGTGATGTGTTCGTACTGGAAGGTCTCCAGCGGTTTGGGTTCCCCTCGTTTATACACAGACACATTGTCGGCACTCACACCCAGCCACAGGTCATGAGGGAAACCGCCCTCTTTACACTGTAAAGAGAATAAATGTGAGGAAAGGAAGTGGTTAATTTTTATGGATTTTAAAGGCTAATATCCCTGCAACCCACCATCTCATTTCTGTATTTTCTCACCTCCACATCAAACAGAGTGGATCCATATCCAGGCCACTCCTTAATGATGCTCATGTATTTAAGCATGGCCTGGTGCTGCGGCATGCCTTGCAGACGGGTCCATTTCTCCAGCACACTTGTGCGTGTGGCGGACGTCTCCTCCTTCACCCACATCTCCAGCATTTGCTCCTCCTCCACCTGAAAGAAATCGTTTAATCTCCTGTGAAACCATCAGTCAGTCCCTAATCCAGTCAGCAAACAGGCCGACCTCTCGTTTGGTGGAGTGTGATTAGAGGGAGAGTAATTTGACTGAACCTAAGAAGAGAGCAGACATCCATGCAAATCGCTGCTGCAAACAAAGCTTGCACTGCATCACCGCAGAACATTGAGTACATTAAAATTCTACGGCTGGAAAATAGAAACTTAAAAATTGTTAGTCTGTTACAAATTCTGAATGATTATTTTTCTGATATTCCTGCACATCTTTGTTCTTTTCTGGTCTCTCTGATGCCCATCAGGCTCAAATATTACAAGGTTGTAATCAAATGTGTGAGCATTTGCATCCTCGCTTGTTTGGCAGCTAATTTACTTTCTTCTTCTTTTTTTTTTTTTTGAGATGCCCAGAAATCCGATACTAAAAGATCCCTTAATACTCTTATAGTGCACATATATGCAAAGTTTTTCCTTTTTACCTCCTACATTTTTACAAACTGGGATTTCTTGACCTGAAAGTTGCACTTCAAATTATTTTATTTTACTTAAAATCTATAATGCATTGTTGGCTTTGAAACAGAACATTTTATAGCCTTTTCTGATTAAAAAAAGCTCATTTGAACCTTGTTAGCGAGTTTACATGTTGATGCGTTTATGATATTTTAGAAAAATAAATTATTAGCTAAATAAGAAGCTCCATGGTGGATTAATGACTGTATCAAAAACACAGATTCAGATGACCAGAGTTTCATATGAAAGAGACAAAAAGGACTGATTTCATCAACTTGGAGGGTGGAATCATCAGGAACAATTCTTTAAAACCAACAATTTTTTTAACGTATTAGCTGTTTGCTAATATAGTCAAGAAAAGTCAATAATGTCATAATAATGCCAAAAAAGGGCTGGGGCCCTTTTGCATACTCACTGACGTGTGCATGCTAGATAAAACAAAGGTGTAGAGTTACAGCGATGCCCTTTTAGAGCCAATTTGTCGCAGTACCACTGCTGACCTAATGGGGGCAGCATATTACAAGAAGGTTCAGGCGCCAGGTAGAAGTCCAGCTCTAATGGGTCACAGTGGTATTTAGAAAACATGCTGGACCGCCTCCATTCATTAATACAATATCTCAGTTGCTCTTCTGTCAGCACAGCAGAGCAATTTGCCCCCATGTGGCCAGAAGTGGTATTATGATTATTAATTTTAATATGAATAATGTGAACTTTTAGATAGAACTTTTGGCTTTTATGCATTTTGTTTTTTTCCCTCCTTTTTACCACTGACCTTCTGCTTCTTCAGTGAACCTGTTTTGAAGCTTCTCCTGAGGGTGCCGTCCAGGAAGCTCGGAGTCTTCCGTTTCTCTGTTCCAACGCCGATCGGGACCTGTCCTCCCAGTGCGCCTATTCCATCTCCTATTCCTCCGCTTCCTCTTGCTCCAGCTCCGCTTGCTGCGCCAACGCCCGGTTTAGTGGAATGTAGGATGCGATTGCGAAGACGTCCGATAGGATAGACACTTCCCAGGCTCCATCCGACCCGACCCGCCCCGTCGCCATGGAGATACTGGAGACGTAAAGCTGCCAGGTGCTGCAAAGTCTCCTCTGAGGCTGGGAAGTGTCCACTTATCAAAGACTCATGGGCCTGAGAGAGACAGGTCACACAAGATTGTGAGTCAAAACATACTTTGAGTCTGTATTTTGAGCATAAAACACAGTTGAACAGGCAAAACATGAAATATCTTGGGGTCACGCTGTCTGTGATAAATATCCCAACTTTAACAGATCTGAGTTTATGAAGTGTTTTAATCTCTATATCCAAACCACATTGCAGAGGAAAAAAAACTTACTTGTTCAAACATGAATGCAAACTCCACTCCCTCTTTGGGCATGCTCTCTACATCCAGGAAGCAGTACAGTTTGAAGTACAACTTCCATTCTCCCTCCTCTTCCTCTTCTTCACTGCCAGCCAGTCTGAACAGATGAAACAGAGTCAGCGTGAGTAACCACACAGTCAAAACAACTGCATCAATCTGTTCCCAGCAAAGCTGTGATTAAATACAGAGGACCATCTTTAGGTTGTAGTATTGTGTCCAGAGAGACAGACGTACCTCTCAAACTTGGCCAGAACATCTGCCACAATCACCCTGCTCTCGAGAGCTCGGTCTGTAAACGCGTTGTGTTCGAACAGAGAAAACAGGTTCTTGCTGTCCTCCATGGCCAGACCTCGGATCAGCTTCTCTACAACCTGCAGCGACGACACGAGGCTTTTCATTTCACTTCTGTGCATTTTGAGCCTTTTTTTTGTCCTTAATTCTTTAGGGGCAGATTTGCTATTCCAGGTAAATTCATGTGTGATCTCAAATCAGCGTCAGAAGACTTCACTCTTCAGTGAGGTTCCTTTAGGTGGTAAAATCTCAGTGAATTGTGAGAGCAAAGCACAGTAGATCAGTCTGCAGGGATCCATTTAAATTATCTCCTTCCCCTGAATTTTGTATTTTGCAAAGGAAACTCTCATAAATATGAAACAATATCAAGCAAAAATATACCTGCAAACACGCCTGTCATGCAATCACTTCCCACTGAGCTTGGAAAGTAAATGCCAAAACTAATTTTCAAATGTCTGGTGCAAAGACATAGTATATCTGACCCATTTATGGTTTACTTTTACTTTTTAAAATGTTGAAATTATTCTTGATGAAAGGAAAAAATGAAAAAATAATCAGGGGTCAATGCTGTGATTGTAATTTTCCATATGGACGTGTGCAATAGTTAGGGATGCAGTTACTGTGCATGCAGCGACCAAAGCTCCACAGTAGCAACACCAGACTGACACCCTTAAGATCTTTAACGGTTAAGGTTATTGTGTATTAGCAGTAAAAGATGGCATGTCAGTGTGTGCGTTGTGTGCGCTGGTATGCACCTCTCCGGCTGTGGTGTGCGAGTTGATGGAGATCTTGCAGGAGCCTCCTCCGTGACAGTACACGGTGGTGCTCATCTCCTGCCTCACCAGCAGGGCGGCGATCTCCTCCTGAGAGGGAACAAACTCACGAGTCTTGGTCTTCTTTAGGGATTCTCCAATGAAGCTGGCGTAACGCTCGATGTCTGTGCCGGGGTAGCGCTCTCGTACCCTTGAACAAGTAAACGTAACACATTCAGCACATGTTAATTCTAAGGGTGATTTAGTCACAGAGATATCAGTCTTTTTGCAGACACACACCTTTTGAGATGGAAGCGGAGGTATCTGAGGATGGCTCGACTGGGTAGGAAGGTGCAGCTCATGCAGGTGAGCAGGTGCCAGTGTGCCCTGTTGGCCGGGCTGTTAGGCTGAGGCACATGATTGGTCTGCTTGATCACCTGACAATAAACCTGAGGGAAAAAAGAAAAGAAAAAGCTGAATATTTTACCAGCATCTGAGTACTGCTGGAACAGCGCATGGTCTGTGGGAAGTAAAACCTGTTTGTGTGTCAAATGTACCTCATCCCTGAGAGGGCGCAGGTCCTGGCAGGTCTGCAGGATGCCCTGAATGATGGGTACTGTGTCGGCCAGCGTCTCCATCTCCTGCAGTGAGTTGAACACTCGCACCGCCTCATCCTGCAGACTGGCATAACCCTGCTGCCTTTGCACTGCATACAGATAGAAAAGCATGTCACAGGCAGACATGGTCATTTCAGAAGAACATCATCAATAAAACCAAAGATTAAAACAATGAAAAATGGAAGGTTTGGCAAAAAAAAAAAAAAAAAACATGCATGAAAGTTATGCAATGCAGAAGGAAGTGACCTTCCTCTTCTTTTCAAACTGAATGATGGAAGATGGTCAAAAGTAAGAAATGCATTTCAAAAGAGTCTGACTCACAGCTGGTGACCTCTCCGTAAGGAAGCGGTAACAGAGGGGCGTGCAGAGGATGCTGAGTGTATCTGAGAATGGGGTTCCTCCTGTACATCTGCTCCACAATTTCTGGGTTCACACTATTCTCCTGAAAGGACAGAGGGGGTGTAAACTCATCTTAAACACACAGTTGCTCTAGTAATGTCTCCGTGTGTGCATTTTACCTTAATGTCTCTGATGAGCTGCAGAGTTGGAGTTTCTATCGGGGTCTTGCTGTCTATGACTCCTTGTATCGCAGCCGTCCACCTCATGGCCTCGTTCAGCATCTTAGTGTAAAGCCGGTAAGAATGCTTCCTCCCATATACTATGATGTTCCAGTAGCCTGTTAAAACAAGCTCCAAATAGCATTTCTTACATCAAAATGAACTAAAAAAATCCTGCATGTGTAATCCCTGATTAAATGTGATCTCTCCAGATATTCCCAGAATTTCTCGCTCCTCACCTGTCTCCCTGTGGACTTGTTCATCCGGCTGAATGACAGAGCAGAGGGAGTTAAGGACCAGGAGTTCCCATCTTTGAGGAGTTTCGCTCCGAACTCTTGTAGTAATCCTAGGGAGTTGTGGGTCAGAACAAACCAGCGCTTCTTCAGCTTCAGGGAAGTGCTCTTAGCATTCGTCTTCATCTCCTTCTGGAGCCAGCCTGAGCACAATAAGAGCAATTTAACAGTTATTACAGATGCAAGATTATACATATATAATATATACATTCACAACTTCTGCTTTTTGGCTTTGTTTTTGTGAAACCAAATAGTGACACGACGTAATATGATGGAGCTGGTCAACAATCCTGGCTCATCTTTAACATTTTACATTTTGTAATGTGCAAAATGGTTTTTAGGTCTGGACTGCAGGCAGGCCAGTTCAGCACCAGGATGGTTTTCCACTTTGCCGCCATCCATCCTAGAGATGACAGTTTCAGGGTGGTGTTCATGTATGGCAACAACCTGCATGATAGAGCTTTAACCTTCATTTGTGGACGGGAGAGCTCACTGAGTTCTTCAACAGTGATTCCTGATTTTTTTAGGGGAAAAAAACCTTTGAGATAAAAGAAGCAGGTAGTTTCTGTTTCACAGGACTGCATTTGAGGAACCTCACCTCTGACAAGGACCTCCTGCCCATCGATCCTGGCGTCTCCTTTGGGTTTCTGCAGCAGACTGATCCAGTGGTGCATCTCCTCTGGTGTGTCGCTGTTGCAGTGGATCACACGGTTGGCCGTAATAATGACAAAGGAATTGGGCCTGCGATAGTGAAGTGAAAGACTTGTAAATAAAAACACATCTTGATAGGCTCTTTATGTTGAAAGTCACTAGCTTTTATTTCATAAGGGTTTGTTTTGCCTCCTTCCTTGGGCTTTCCATCAAGTTTGGCATTTATTCATCAAGTACAGCAAAGACTTTCACATAGGAGGAGAGTAACTGAGCAAACCTGTTTTGTTCTTGCAGCACTTAAATATTCCTAGCCTAGTTTACATTCCTTGTGTATTGTTTTAGTCCTGTTCCGAACTTTTACAACTGCAGGTTTTAATGTATCATATGTCATAACTGCATAAATGTGTGAGCAGTGGCTCTCACAGAGAGACTTGGATTTTTTTTTTTTTTTAACTTTTTCATAGTTCCTAGCTTTCTGAGATTCAGAACTCCTCTGTTTAAGGTATAAATTGTTGTTTTCCTGTTGCAGGTGCTGAAGACAAAATAGTTCTGAGTCATATGTTCTCACCCCTGAAAAGGCACCCAAAGAGTTAAAAATGTTATGTAAAACGAGTTTGCGATATCTATGAACTAGTCATTATACCAAGAGTCACGATTCTAGTGTCATTGGGTAGCTTTAAAGTCTCTTTATCATTATCTTTTAGAAAGCTTCTCAGTTATTGGGCTGTTGCTGATTCAGTCCTCCTTCTCTGAAATTTATTTTGAAAAGGGTTATCAATTCATATTAGTTGGGATTTTACAACTCTTCCTGTAAAAGAGAACATTAAGCAAATCTAAGATCTTCTTCCTGTCATGGCCTTCAGCTGGTGATCTTTGTTTAATCTTTGAGTCTTCTTTAGTTCCCTTGATTTGTTCATTTTTTAAGCCTTAGTTTTCTTGTTCCTTTATGTTTTGTTAACATTTTGAAAGGGTTTTTCTGATTTATTCTGTCTTGTCCCCGCTTGCCTCTCATTGTAGTGAGTTCATGAGCATATTAAGCCCCGTCTCTCCTTCTCCCCTTGTCAGTCCGTCTGTTGTGCTGTCCTGTTTGCTCTTTACAGTCTCACAAATGTTTAGAGTCTTTGGATGTTCAGATTACCTGCCATCACGGCACCTTTTTTTTTTCCTTTAATGAAGTTTGGGGCTCGGTGCTCCTGCCTCCCTGGCTTCTTAGTTTGGGTTCTTCACTAACACCAAATCATCACATTTTGTTACAAGGTTTTTTTTTGTTGTTTTTTTACCTTCATCAGTGATCAAACTTACCGATCAGGGTTGTCTGATGCACAAACGGAGTCTATCAATCCCACATCAAGAGTTCCCTGAACAAAAGATTCAACCAGGACAGAACATTTTAATTTAAATTCAGTCAACATTTACAGTGAATGATCGACAGTATAACTCGTTACATCCTTATCGGTATTGTTGTTACTAATAAGCCATAAGGCACCGACGTCTTTTACAAGTTTCTGCGTAGACATAACTTAGACTGACCACAGCATTTTTGGGGTTGGCCTGTTCATGGGACATCTCCAGCAGCTGCTCAGGAGTGCACACTCGCACCTTACTCAGAACCTTAAACCACCCGCTACACAGAGAGGAAATGTTACAATCATATGTTTGAAATTGTTTAAAACGCACGAGCACGTTTCCAGTTTCTACGTCATACCTTGCATCCTCTGGTGATTCGGCAAACACTTGGTACGTCCTCTCGTCCGTCACAATGTTCAGAGCGTTTTCCTTTTCGTGATTATCAACAATCTCCCTGCAGATATCACAAACAAGGTGTGAGGAGGTGTGGGAAGTGCAGCTTTTGTCATAAAATAGCTAAATGTTAAAAATAAAATAGATATTTTTGGTGCTTGAGCGTAGTTGGAAGGCTTACTTGGCCGCTCGGATGTCGATGGTTCCCTTCAGCTTCTCCTCACTGTCGTTATCGTAATACATCAGCTTATTGTCTCTCAACACAAACCAGCGCATCTTCCAGTTCCTGGAGTTGAAAACCACAATGAGAATAAATAATGAGATCCTGCCTCTACATTATTAAAAGGTATTTGACATCGCTATCTACTTTTATTTTCTTTCACATCTTACGTTTAGCCGTGCTTTCTCAGTCTTTGCACTGTAATTTGAAAAAAGTCACAAGTTTCATCTTTTCAAAAGAAAAAAAAACCTTTGCTTTGAGTGAATAATTTTTTTTAGATGGATTAAGAATGTAAAAAAAAAAAAAGATTTTTAGTCATAACAGATAATTTAATGTTTCAAACAGTCCAACAGCACTCAGGTCTTTATATGATTTTCAGGTCATCAGACTGGACAGGAGGGACACATTTCATGGTTTTATTTAGTTAACATGCAAGAGTCACTCAGTAATAACTACAACAACCTCCGTGAGAGAGTGGAGAGGCCTCCTCCTTTCTTGTAGAGCCAGCCGGACTTCAGGGACTCCTGTTTGGACCGGAACCACATGAACGTCTCATCCTTCAACACGCACCAACGCCTTCTCCATGGGATCATCAGACCAGCTGCAGCAGCACAGAGGAGATGATTACATTCATGGAAAAAAGTCTAAAAGGAGTCCAGACTTTAGACTTCAACAGCCCACAAAACACAAGGTCAGAGGAGGCCTGTGGGGTTTAGAGATGTTATTATAATTTATTACTGAAGCAGACTATCAGAGAAGCTGTGAGCTTCTCTAAGGTATATTTAAAGAAAATAACTGCGAATATACCCTTGATTTTGAAAATATGGCCTTTTATTACCGTTTATAGCCATTTTAGGCAAGTCCAGCCAAGTTATACCTAGTTGAAAAGAGCCCTTTTAAGAAAAAAATATTTGAACTGCTATTTTCCATAACTCTGTTTGAAGAAGACAGAATACAGTATATGCAGTATAATAGAAGACTATAAACAGAATTTTTTTTTTCCTGATGTATTCCTTTTCATCTAAGGATCTCTACTGAATCTACAGTGTTGAAAGTTTATTCTTTTCCGTGTGGCAGCTTTCAAATGGCGAGAACAGCTGACTTGTTTAGATCTGTTCAGAGGTTTCTGCTGTCAGTGGCAGTCAGGCCTGGATGCTGTACGGTACTGGCACAGCTGCCAACTTCTCAGGCTGGCTTTCACTGCCTTTGGATCAGGTACAACACTCTTGAAAATAATGGAGTTTTCTTACATATTTATGGGTTTAGCAGTTAAAGTCAAGAATAATTTGTTGGTGACTTCTGACCAATAATTGTGCCCGATGAGTTAGTGTGTAGAAATTGATTGCAGATAATACACTAAAGGTGATTTTAATGACAGTAAGGCTTCAGTTTACTGAAGCGTGAGTCAACGCTCTCTTTAAACCCTTATCACATATGAGAGAAACACCCTGTCATGACCAAGAATGCTAGATCCAGCTTACTAAACTGTAATTATCCCATAAGCACGAAAAGGGCAATTCCTCAACTGAGCACTAGGGGCAGGCTACAAAACCCCTGACCGCTAAATTTAAATGTCTAGCTTTGCAGCAGAAATTAATATATTTACAGCCTTTTCTTCTCCGTAGCTAGCTTTCACAGCCACGACAAGTGTAGGGGAGGTTTTTGGGGAAATTATTTAAAGAAACAAATTTAAATGTGAATGTGTTTTTTGAATGACAGGAACATTGTAGTCTATGACATTAATGGTGTTGTTTCAGAGGAATCAGCTAAAATGAGGATAGACTCAGAATGAATGTTAGGTAATGTTCGTTAACATCACAGGTTAACATGAGCTAAACTTAGCTAAAACATGGAGTTCAGTTGAGCATGTGCCATATGACTGCCAGGCTCAATCATTCAGTTTATTTAATCAATTTTGGATTAACCAGGGTTGCATGAAGTCACAGAGGAATTTGTCCAGTTCCCTGCATACAGTTTATGATTGTGACCCATAGAGGACCAGAGGTTTTGATACATTTCCGAAAAAATAAAATTATTCCATGAACACCCTGAGACCTGAAGATATCACCCCAAAATGGATAGAGGACAAGAAGTTGTAAGAACAGCTCTGCAAGATTGGATTAGAAAAGGGACCAAAATTCCTGAAAAGGGTTAATATCCAAACAAAAGCATCAGATTTTAAGAACATATGGTGTCACATATGCCTACCCTTCATGTAGAGATAACCATGGAAATATGGTGGCCCATTTCCATTGAGCAAAGTCACTCTACCATTTGTCACCTCTTCATCTGTGTCCATCATGCCATCATGTTCATCATCACTGTCTGCGTACTGCAACATAACAGAAAACATTATTCATTAACTTATATGCAATAAATAGTTGAATTAAAACCAAAACGGATAAATAATGATTTCATTAGAAGAGTAATAAATGTTAAAGATGTCACTGCTCATACATGTCTGCGTGCACGCGTGTGAGGATGCGTGTAAGTGTGTGTCCTCACAGAGTCAGAGCTGCCTCTGTAGGACTCCATGCTGGCATTGGTGCACGTCGACTTCCTCGGGTGCTCCTCATCGGTCACGGCCGCGCTCCCACGGTTGCTCCCGGACACAGAGCTGTCGTCTCCGGCGGTGACGGACCCCTCTTCCTCTTCCTGATCGTAGTCCGACTCTGTGTCGGCCGGCATGCTGTAAATCGGCTCCTCTCCATCCACCAGGCTCTCCACCATGCTCACTTTCCTCTCTGGCTCTGTCTTGGGTCCCTCGTTCTTCTCCTCCTCCTCTCCTGGGGGAGCCGGCGGCGCTGGGGGAGGCGGTGGCGGGACGGCGGCACCGTCTTCAGGTGGAGGGAGAGGAGGAGGGGGAGGAATTCCACCCGGCACGCCATCTGTGGGGAGGGGCGGAGGAGCAGGCGGTGCAGGGGGCACAGTCCCCTCTGCGAAAGCAGGCGGAGGAGGCGGAAGCTGAGCAAATATTTCCTGATCCAGAGGAGCATCTGACTCAGCAGGGGGAGGGAAGTCTGGGAGAGGGATGCACTCCTCCTCAGCATGGAAGCCTTCGTCCACCTCCTCTTCTTTAGAAGCGCCTGTGGTGAGGCTTTCCCGCTTTGGAGTTTTCGCCTCTGCAGCAGACTTGGGTCCAGCTGCTGCCAGCGAAGGGTCCACGCCTCCAAAGTTCAAGAGGTCGATGAGCTCTGTGGCCTTGCGAGACGCCTCTTTCTTCATCCGTTTGAGCTCAGCGTCCCGACGCAGCTGCAGCTCCTGTTTGGAGGACTCACAGAGCTGCGACACCTCGTCCTCTCGCTTCTTCTGCAAACGTTCGATCTCTCGCTCGAGCTGCAGGATCTCCTCCATTTGGCGAGTCTGATCCTGCTGAAGGGGGGGAAGACACGGAGATATATTTACCACCAAATGTTGATTTAAAAGTCAGTTTACATGTTAATTCTTTGAGATTTAAAGAAACACCTGCTGATGGATTTAAGTGCTGTGTGATTATTTTGTTTCGTGTTAACATGCATCACTTGCCTCTGATGCATTTTCTTCCTTCTCTGCTCCGTCACTCACTTCTACCTGCTCCGTTTCCATTTTTGTCTTCTCTTCCTCCTCTGTCTTCCTCAGCTCTTCCTCCCTCTTCTTCTTCTCCTCTTTGAGCTTTCGCAGACGAGCACGCGCCACCTGACCTCGCCTGTGTTTCTGCAGCACCAGCGCCGCCTTGCGTTGCTTGACGAACCGTCTGCGCAGGATGTGCTTTCGGAAGTGTTTCTGCAGAGTGATGACGCTGGTGCGTACCCGTTTGAAATGCTTCCTGTGGATAAAATGCCACAACGCAGTGAGTGAGAAGTCGCAGAGACACCTGGTGCAGGTGTCACAGGGCTTCAGGTTGTAACATCGCCCTTCAGTCAGGATGGGTCTTACTTGGCTGAGAGAGAAAGTGAGCAGGTGGGCTCGGATGATCATAGCAGCTTGGCGTCGGACTTCATCCCTGTCCTTCTCTAAACGCTGCTCTAAAGATTCTTTCATGAATACCTGTAAAAGAAATTAAGCAGTTTAAAATAATTCAGGGAAATAAAAACTTTGAGCAGCAAACAACAGTTTTGATTTGCTTCTCACTCAGGTTTTAAAGAGTATGAAGGAAATTTCTTACCTTGGTCTTCCCTAGTTGCCACTCCTTCTTGGTCTTATCATATTTAGTTAAAAGGTCTGTGCTCCTTTTCTTATCATCTCCTGCTGGCACTTTTTCTTTCGCAATAATTTTATACCTAACACATAAACAGAAGTAAGAGTGAGATGACAAGTAAGATCTCAGCAGACATATTTTAAAGGGATTAAGCGCTGCAAAAAAAAAAAAAAATAAAACGACACCTGAACACACTAAAAATCATACACAAACAGAGACACAAGCAGATTTAGAGACACTTGCCGAGAGAAGAAGTCTTTGAATGTTCTACGAACTGGGAATCCGGCACGGCGGATCTTCACAGTTTCCAACATCCCAGAATATCTAAGCTGGTTGAGGACGACCTCTGGATCAAACACGTTTGGAGTCTACAAGTAGAAAAAGAAAGATGTTGAGAGAGGGGCTTTGTGCTGACTGGCGAGACAGAGAGAGAGAGATTGAGATGGGGAGGACGAGCAGCAGGTTAGCGTGATTGAGGATGGAGGTGAGATGGTGAGGGCAAGATGGAGAGAGTACATTGGAGAACTGATAAATGACGAAAGAGCGATAGTGGTGGAGGTATGCCAGTCTAGGAGAGATGGCACCAGAGTGTTTAACTGTGTAAAAGTCAAAGAATGCCTGAGGAGTGGAGGAAAAGTGTGCTAATGTTGATTTTCAACACCGGTGGTGATGTCCAGAGGTGCAGCAACTACAAAGGTATAAAGCTAATAAGCCATACAATGATGACCTGGGACAGAGTAGTGGAAGCTCAGTTAGGACCAGCGAAGTGGTTACAATTTGTGAGCAACAGCATTTCACGATGAGAAAGAGCACTACAGAGGCGGCGTTTTCTTTGAGAATGGCGGTGTAGAAGCACAGGAAAGGTCAGAGAGACTTGCATGGCATCTTTGAAGATTTAGAGGAAGTGAACAAAGTCGTGCCGAGGGATGGTGGTATTGCATGATGGAGTCTGGAGTGGCAGAAAAGTATGTTCAAGTGGAACAGGACACACATGAGTGTAGCATGACAAAAGTGAGGTGGGAGGTGGAGTTACAGGTGGGTTTCAGGTGGAAGTGGGACTCCATCAAGGACTGGCCCTGAGCCCCTTCTGGCATCCCACGGTGAAGGATACATTGGCAAATGAGGTCAGACGGGGATGAGGTCAAACAGATGTTAAGATCCTCTCTGGGACTGACAAGGACAGATAGGATCAAAAATGAAGACATCAGAAGAGACAAAGTAAGAGAGGAGCTAGATTGACATGGTGTGAACACGTGAAGAGGAGGGATAGTGAATATATTTTGTAAAAGGACACTTGAGATGGAGCTGCCAGCAAGGAGAAAAACTGGAACGACTAAAGGAAAGGATGTGGTGAGAGAGGATATACACGGGTTGGTGTGAAAAAGAAGAGGAAGCTCTGAGAGAGAGACATTATGAACATTAATACAAAGATGGAAGCAAACTGACCTTCTCCATGTTGGGCTTAATGCACCGGATAAAAAAAGGGTTGGATGCACTCAGAGTGGCCATGAGAGCATGAAGGGAGTCCTAGGGAGAGCAAGAAAAAAATGTTGTATATTTTCATATATATATCCATCCATCCATTTTCTATACCCGTTTCATCCTTGAAGGGTCACGGGGATCCGCTGGAGCCTATCCCAGCTGTCTACAGGCGAAAGGCAGGGGGTACACCCTGGACAGGTCGCCAGTCCATCGCAGGGCCACATATACAGACAAACAACCATTCACACCCTATGGGCAATTTGGAATTATCAATTAACCTGACATGCATGTCTTTGGACTGTGGGAGGAAGCCGGAGTACCCGGAGAGAACCCACGCAAGCACAGGGAGAACATGCAAACTCCACACAGAAAGGCCCTGAGGTTCAATCCAGGACCCCCCCCCTGCCGAGGTTTGAACCAGGAACCTTCTAGCTGTGAGGCAACAGTGCTAACCACTAAGCCACCGTGCTGCCTCATATATATATATATAAATATAATATTTCCATGGCTATATCTTACCATAACTCATTATCACAATTTCTGCGTGAATCAGATCACTCACCCTGAACTGGGAGCTGACTGTGGGTTTACGTCTGGCTGTTCCCATCTTCTCCTCGTTGTTCCTGCTGCCAACTTTCTCAAACAGGTCGTAGATGAAGTCCAGTCTGTAAAGAAACATTGAAACACAAGAGGTCCAATATTGTACATGATGATCATTTCAAATAAAAACATACTTTGTCATAAAAAAAAACTTCCCTACAATGTAACCTATGATTTTATAAGCCATTTGATCACATTTAAGTGAGTTTTTACACCTTTAAATTATCCTATTAACAGCCTTTTAAGAAACATTCATTAATACATTTTCTGCAGCTGAATTTCTGTAATTCTGAATGTTGTTTGAGAGTAGCAATGGTAATATGGTTAATTAAAAGGACATGTAATGAAAAAAATGTCACATTTTCTGTGCTTGAGACTGTTTGTTTGCCTTGTATTAGTTCACGCAGGATTCATTACACTCACAGTAACAGTAACTAAACTACCTGCTGTCCTTGAGCATGTTCAGGATGTCGTCTCTGAAAGTGTCTCTGTTCTTCTCCAGGATTCCTCTGACATCATACAGGACCTGTTCAAGGCAGATATTGTAGAATCGATTTAGATTTAAAGAAATGATTGAGACAGTATGAGTCCAACAGGCACCCATAACTCACCTCTCCAGCGTAATGTTTGATACCAAACTGATGATCAGCAAGTCTGGGCTTCACATAGTAAGGGTTCGTCTGTGGAAAACCAAGAAAGCACAAAATGTGGTACAGAAGCTTTGCAGTCTGTGATTTATGCAAATGTTGCATGGAAAAAAGTCACTCACAGAGTGTCTGCTGTGCAGCTTCTCCAGCAGAGTAAAGTCTGTTCCTTTAGGGAATCGGCTCTCTTCATTCACTAGAGCCAACAAGCCCAGTTTCTAAGAGGAGGACAATACATGTTCCTGCATCAGCATCGATCAATCAGGACCAGCTTATGAGACATCGATATTCGATTAGTTTCAGGAAAGCATTTGCAGAGGGTGTCCAGCCAGGGACTGTTTCTGAGTGATATTTCATACCTTCTCTATGAGGTCAAGACACTCTGCATTGTCCATCCAGTCTATCGCATCCCACTGAACACCTTCCCTGCGACCAAATACCCGAAGAGGTAAGCAACAATGAAAATGAATACATCTTCAGGAAACAGAGGACATTGCACAGCAGTCATAGCTTCACCTGTTGTACTCCAGCTGCTCCAGGGAGAAGATGTGCTTGTTAAAGTACTCCTGGAGCTTCTCATTGGCGTAGTTGATGTTAAACTGCTCAAACCGATTCACCTGCAGCCAAGGAGACAGATATTGTATCTTAGAAACATATCATACTTAGTTTGGTGGTATATATGGATATATCAGGGGAAAGAAAATCACGTGGTCCTTTACAGATCTTAAAATCAGGTAAATAAACCCTCAGAGAAATAACAAATATGACAATACACTGAGTCATTGTTCATCTAAGAGATATCAAGCCAAAAATGCATTATTATATATGACAGTAATGTGGTTTCGTCGGGATCCTGCTGCTATTTTAAATCTCTTTTTTTTTTAGGTGACTTATTATTTATGAGATTATTTATGGTTGATACCCCAGTTCTGTGGGAAAATTAGCCGGAAGGTTTTTTTTGTCACCACTGAGCACAGACAGAAGTGAGTCAAACTTGTGATACTGGAAATACCAGAGATTCTGGAAATTGTCAACTTATCGTGAACATTATCCTGCTCAGTCAAACTGAATGAGTGATGGAAGATGTGAGACGACAACTCTCGAATTCAAAGACAAAATATGCAAAAGAAAGCCAGAATCAAAGCTCTGACCTCAAAGTTCTCGAAGCCGAAGATATCAAGGATGCCGATTGATTTGAAGTTTTCTTTCCCTTTGATCTTCTGATTAATCTTGAGGATGATCCAGGAGAAACACTGGGAGTATAACGCCATGGCAACAGAGTCCCGAGAGTCAATGGCCTGTAAGACACAGGAAACCATCGTACATGGAAGTGGCAAAGATCAAAAAACAAAAGTGTGCGTATGCTGACCTGCTCAATGGTGAGAGGGGAGCAGATTTCCTCTCCTCTGAGGATTATGGAGCGCTGAGTCAGGACTTCATTCAGCTGGAAGGCATCCAGACCCAACAGCTCACTGGTATCGCTGACCACTGGAGACACAGGCAAAGATGTGCTGCTTTTCTACAATGCATCGATATGAGTTTTACTTTCTTTTTTTAAACTCCTTTTACACAAGCACTGCTCTGACCTTGCTTGGTGGTGATCTGGGCTCCTCCAGCAGTCATGAACTCAATGTTACCGAGCTGTAAGACCCCTGAAAGCAGCTTAAACATGTCTCTGATCTCCTCTTGTGTAAACTCTAAAACCTTGAACGCCTCCTGCATACAGACGAGGACAAGAAACAGATAAGGTCCCTCTATTATAATCATTTATTTTATTTCTTCTGGTTATATATATTTTTGCTTTTCAGACCTGCAACACATTCCACTTAAATGCCACTGTGGCACTGGTGATACCATGTTCAGTTGCTCTTTCATCCTGTTCTTCCTGCAGACACATAATAAGATGTGCAGCAGCTGATGCTGCATTTCCCGCCTCAGTATTCTCCACATATTCTTTACCAGGGGACAGGTCAAGACTCCAGGCAGGACAGTCCATTATCTGGACCCTCTTCTTCCTCCGCCATGCCTTTTGAAATGCATTCAAAATGTGATTTTGCATGGACTTACTTAAAAAATGCATGGGTGTCCTTGGAAAAGATGTCTTGAAGGCAGCATTTACTGCTGAGAATCTCAAAGTACTTCTCTGCATTAATGCTGCCATCACATGACCTTTGCTGAGGACACCTGACTCGGGTTCATACCACCACAGCACACGGCTTTTTGACCTGTTGCTGATAACAGCCTGGACTGTCTTTGATCTGGAGCACACAGTTACCAATTTCTGCATCCCAGATGCTTCTGAGCTCAGAGGTCTTGATGCCAATGTTAACATAAAGATTAATTTTTTTGCACATCAAAATTTGGAGTGTGTTGGTTGTATCAGTATTTGATGTAAGACAGTTTTGCTGTTCGAAAGATCAGAGAAAACTAAAATTCCCTCAATTTTTTTAGTTGTTCAATGTTCTGCACTGCAGAAAAATGCAAACCCTTTCCAATCATTCTTTAAGGAACTCTGTTTTTTTAAATGTGAATTTCTCAAACATTTATGGATAAAGTGGAGATTCTCTGCTGTCGTTGCTCCTAAAACACGCAGCCACTCAGTATCAAGACATCATTACTTCTGCTTGTGATGATGATTGTTTCTAAATGATCATAAATCACCTGCTGTCATCATTAATCACCTCATCAATCACATCATCACATCATGTGTCGACATTGCCTGTTGGAAATGACATCATCTCTTTATTTCACCTCCTTGCTCGAACTAATTGTCCCCATCCCAGTTTTTTTGGTATGTGTTGCAGGTGTGAAATGCAAACACGGATGCAGATCAACAAATTAAAAGAAGTTGATGAAGAAGACTTCAAATACATTGGGATTTATGCTGTCTGCAAGGAAATAAAAAATCAGCATTTTCCACATTATTTGAATTGTAAAAGGGTTAATAAGTAAACACGGAAACTACATTTCCCTGAGATGGAGGTGTTCTGCACTGAAGACACTGAGACAACCTTATAAATCAACAGCAACGGTTGACATTTGTAGCTTCAGTCACTCGATGACCCTAAGGTTTGCAAACTCTAAACATCAGTTATGTCAAATGTACTTGAGACGGCACTGACCATAACACTGTTGTACAGTTCTTTGTCATTCAGGCTCTTATCCTTCAGACATCCTGATTGGCTGAGGTAGTGGAAAGATTCGGCAGGATCCTCCAGGAAGTAAAGACCTTTCAGAGGAAAAATACAACATCAATCCACCGCACGTCCAATAGAACCGTAAT
Source organism: Hirundichthys speculiger (assembly GCA_018398805.1). Lineage (NCBI taxonomy): Eukaryota > Metazoa > Chordata > Actinopteri > Beloniformes > Exocoetidae > Hirundichthys > Hirundichthys speculiger. The sequence continues at coordinate 1,557,930 of JAGFBZ010000483.1, forward strand.
CAATTATTTATGTCAGTTGTAATGACCTTATATCACTGTTTAGTGAAACCACAGATGATATTTAAAAGGTGTACATCTACACTCAATCATTTGCAGGAGGACCTTGAAGACCACTCCAAAATATCTGCTTCCAATAGACTTTTATTCAAAAAATGTCAACTTCTTCAAATTTCTTATTCTTGACTCTAATTTTTATTGCTTGCATTGGATAGATTTCCTCCTGCTGATCGGTCTGGTAGATCATTTTGTAATCAGCTACATAATTGAATAGATATTAGCCTTCAAAGAGGTCTAGCCAGGTCCCTTTGTCCAATTTAGTTTCCATAAAAACCAAAATAATGATGGCAAAAATACATCCAGCAACAGTTACAATAATTTATACCATAAAGAATATATAAAGTGTTTGGAAAGAGAGAACAAAAAAAATAAGCAAATTAGGATTGTCAATATTTGTAGATATTCACAGAGGTTTTACTTTTATGCTCTTTATTAGCTCCCGCCAGCAGAGCGTAGAAGATGTGGTAGTTTCGCTCTCCGGGGTTTTGCCGCACCACACGATTCTGGAGAAAAATCATCGCAGCACAGTTGCTTTTGACATTTCATTGCGGTTCTAAAACCGAAACAGACAAAGCACTTTAAATAAAATAGAGAGCAGACACAAGCGACAGCAGAAATCTTTACCTTTTCCAATAAGTCTGACAGGTGGACAGTCAAGGAAACAACTGCATCTAAAGTCATATTTGTGCAGATCTATGCAGGTCGATCATAAAAACCATGAGTTGGTAAGCACATATTATTGTTTGTACAGACATTCAAACAGACAATAAGAAGTAAGGATACAATCGATGACACAGCCTCCTTGGATGTTGCCGCACTCAGAGAAGTGAAGCTGGATAAACTTCCCAAAACGACTGGAGTTGTTGTTGTAAACTGTCTTAGCATTTCCAAACGCTTCCATGATGGGACTGCAAGGAAAACAAGAACCTGAGCTTCATGTGTCATGTCTGTCATGTGTTTTTCAAGGCGAGGTCTTCTTCACTTATTCAGCAAAAACTAAGATGATTTATGGCTGTACACAAATAAAATCTGATAGCGGAAGTAGGGGACCTGCTGCCAAGTCAACCACTTAGGTTTGTTTAGAGTAACTTAGTAACAATCAGGACTGTTGAGTCTTGCCTTTAAAAGTCTTCAGCTGCCTGAGTAATAAGACAAACAGCTTCAGGAACTAAAACTCTTAGAGTCTCATAGTGATGTAGAGAAACCTGTCGATGCATTCGTTATTTCAAGACTGCATGTCCTTATCATCGAGATGTCTCAGAATTTCATTTAAAAGACTTCATTTTATCCAAAATGCTGCAGCTGAGAGTTCTGATGAGAATTATCAGGAGAGATCAGATTTCTCCAACTTCAGCTTCTCTTCCCTGTGAAACCCAGACTAGAATTTAAAATTCTCCTACATATGAAACCCTCAAGGGCTTGATACAAAGTTTCATATGCGAGGAGAACATTTCATATCTCCCCACTGCCATGCTAGTACTTTTTCTCAGACTCCACCCTGACTTGTGGTTTTGAGATCCTAAATGGGAAGCGGAGCCTTCCAGGTTCACGTTCTTCTCTTGTTGAAACGGCTCCCTGTTGTTAAAGGTAGAGAGATGCCCCGTTTACCTTTAACAAAAGGGTTAAAACTTCAGTTTTTTATGAAGCTTACTATTAGTGAACTTGCTTATTCTGCTACAGGTCCACTGTTAGAGGACCTAACTTCAGGGTATGATGCGTGAAGCATTTTACTCTCTTTCCTCTCCATATGTGTATATGCCACTACCACCATTAGAAAATTCATGTTTCTCTTCCTTCTTGTTTTTTATCTTTGTCTCACACCAGGCATCTCTGGCCTGGTGTTTCTATGTCTGTTGGTGTCTCTATTCTGTCCTTGCACTCCCCAACCACTTGAGGCAGATGGCAGTTCTCTCTTCCTTGAGTCTGGATCTCATGGGGTGGGAGGAGGTGGGGGGGGCTCAGAGTGCTCAGAGTCCAGGATTAAATCACTGTGTTGATTTAATTCAACCTTAGCTGGGGTGCTTTTTAAGAATTGACATATGAATAAGATTATAGTAAATTGGAATGAACTGGAATGAATCGGTTTATAACTGGATTACAGTGACTTTGAATAAAGGAAAGATAATCTGATTATAATCTGACTGAATTGAACCATATTTAACTGGACTTGTCTTGAACTTTACTTGCTCTTTACGGTGCCCTGAGTGTTGTGACTCAGTGCTGTTATAAACTGAGTTGAAGTGAAAACTGCATAGACAGGTATTATGTTGAGATATATTCTCAAATATATAAAGTAGTCATTGTCCAGACACCTGTGACATATGCTCTGACAAACGAAACAGAGAGAGATGTAACAGTGTTGCTTTGCTCCCGTGTACCTGCTCAGCACGATGGCCTGCTCCACTCGTGTGCTCTTCTCCGACAGAGGTGTCCCCGCTGAGTTCTGGCTCATAACCGACAGAAACTGCAGCAGCAGTTTAGTGCTCTCTGTCTTCCCCGCCCCCGACTCACCACTGGTGGACACACAGAGAAAACCCAGTTCAGTTATAAACACGGTGACCTTCTCTGACATTCCAATATCTCAGTCTGAGTCTCAGTCTGAATCTAATTGATTCTGGGGTTTGATAGCTTCAGAAGCATTACATTAGCTCCCGGTCTCTCTCAATTAGGATACAGAATGAGACGAAGGCGATGTGTAATTAAAAGGAGGATGAGGTACGGGACTGTACAGCCAGACCAGGCCAGTCAGCTGCAAATCATCCCCTAGAAGTGTTGAGGGAATGTTATTAATACTTTGTTCCAAGGGACTCACAACCGTAGAGTCCCTTTCAGCTCTTCAGCTTCAACTTGAAGCTACTTTGTTTTGCTTGAAATTAACTTAAATAATAACTCTCATAATAATGAGAATACACTGTATTTTCTGACATCTGTGTGATACTGGCTCTGATATGGAAGAGAAACCAGAAGTATGCATGGCATATTTATTTTTGAGTTTTTACTTAATGTCACCGTTAGTGAATTATGTCCTTTTGATTTTTCTCATTGGCAGTAACTTCAATACGGACAAACTAAAGAACTGAAAAAAAAAAATCCTCTTTGCCTGGTTCACAATACGATCACCGAGTTTAGACCCTCTCTAGTCTTTATGCTAATGTCAGCCACATGTCTCCCGGCTGTAGCTTCACAGTTGTGGCACAGGAGGATTACTCATTTCCTTAATTACCCTCCAGTGGGAACTGAATAAAATATTTACCCTGAATGTTAGATCTCTCCTTTAAAGGAGACATTTTTGATAGCTGAAAGGGTTTCCTGAGGTGAGAAATACCACAGAAACATGGTAAAAAGGGACCCTTTTCAACCACATCTTTGCAGTTCTGCTCACAACAACCTTTAAGGGGCTAAAGCTGGTGTTTCAACTCATCTACAGCCCCCTCCTCTGAGGGGTGAGTGTCTTTTGAAGAAAATGTTAGTGCCTCAGCCTTTCCAGTTCAGAGGTGCAGCAAGTACGATGTGGCTTTGAGTGGAGACAAAGATGGAGAAGCTAATGAATTCATCCCTGATGTGGCTCTGTGACATCACAGTATCCTGCAGCTCTGAACTGCCCTCTGAAAGCCACATTTTCACACAAATGTGAGAGCAAATTGTGCATGAATTGAGTGTTGGGAGCTTCTTCAGACACCCAAATACATGCTCTCTAACTCACATCACAATATTATCCCTTTCACCACACATGCAGAGGCATAAAAATGTAAGTAGATTGGCAGGAAATCCATCCATCCTGGGCACGGCTGCAGGTTTATTCCAGGATGTAGGAAATGCACAAAAGAAGAGATCCTTTAAATGACAAGAATTTTTATTTTTTAAATCATGGGCCCACCTGATAAGGACACACTGGCTGTCGTGGCGTTTCCAGATGCAGCGGTAGCATTCGTTGGCCACGGCGAAAATGTGCGGAGGGAGCTCCCCCAGGTGGTGCTTGGAGTACAGGTCCACCCTCTCTGGGTCGTAAAGACCCGGGATCTGCTTGTAAGGGGTTGACAGCTGCCAGGATGCTGCCGATATTGGTCTGGAAGCAGCAAAGAAGTGGCATTTTAGGTTTCTTTGTTCACCTTTGGGGTCATCTTGTATTTTTTCGTGGAGGGATGGGGGGGGTCCTTTGTATTTCAAATAAGAGTAAAAATGGCAACCATAAAATAAATGATTAGACTGACAGAATACATACAGAGAATATGAGCTCACAGAAAAACAGTTCATGCATGATATTTAGTATATAAAGGATAAAAAAAAGAAACAGAAGGATGGAAATATGACAAAGACAGTGACAAAAAAAATGATCAGAAAGATGAGGTCAAATCAGTGCAATGATGAACAACGGAGGATTGATTTCTGGTTCTTTTTTAGTCACCTTGTTTTCAGTTCTTAGAGATACAAGGACACACAACGTTCGTACGTGAATACATGAACACACAGTGACACAGAAAGCTGCCCTCCACATGGGAAATTGTAATGATCCGCTTAAGGGAAATCCGTATATGGACAATATTTCATCATCTAGATTGGGTCACACTCGAGGAGAGGGTCTGGTAATCTACCAGGTTGCTCAGCTTTTCTAAATGTCAGCTCATAACAGAAGTGATAGAGCTGCACTAGTTCATGGCCTTGACAGTAATTGATCAATCTCTTTATTAACTTTACAGATGCAAGCAGAGACCACCCCCCCACCCCCCACCCCCCGGACACCTGGGTGCAGGAGAGTTATTGAAAACAACTAAGGCAACTGTTTATTTATCCGTTTATAACCAATTACTGGAGCAACTCAGTTCAGTCACTTGTGATTATAAATCAGTTATGTGAAGATGAAGATGATTAACTATATATGCAAGTGTGCTAAGGATAGAAATGATGGGATGAAATAAAGAATACTGTTGCATAATCTCACTGGTTTTAAGAATGGGTATCAAAAACTGGTGTTCAGTTGGTACCATTTCTGGACTAGTCATTATGTACTGCTGACAGAAATTCATCGTAAACCTTTAGTAATGCTGACGGAGCTGCCAGGGTCAGCTGAGTACAAATCAGTTTGACTCGCACGTCTTTGCATTTACGGCTCTGGAGGCAAACTCTCCTCCCAAAATGCAACATGCATAAGAGGCTGTTGGAAAAAAGAGACCTAACAGAGAGACCGATGCTGTCGAGCTTTGCTGATGTTAATATGATGTAAATGTGAACCTCCCAACTTGGTTGCGCTAAACTTTCCTAATTTGAAACAATCCCAGACAGTATGATTGTAATTCTTTCAGAAAAGAGACTGAACTATTCCTTTTATTATATTTTCAGCCTCTCACAAAAACATGGTGAAATTTCTCAAGGTATTTTCCTTTTGTAAATTGCTTTTAAACCACTGAAAGCTACAATATATGGACACAAGCACTAGGCCACACCTGTTGATTGCTAAATTTAAGAGTTTCAATCAAACCTGTTGCTACAGGTGAGTAAAATCAAAATTTGTGAAACTAAATGTGTCATTCTGAAGACCTCAGTGACTTCAAATGTGATACCATGGTAGGAGAAACCTCTGCAATAAGACGGTTTGTGAAATTTCCTCCCTGCTGGATATTCCACAGTCAACTGTAAGTGATATTTTTAGAAAGTGTTTGAGAACAACAGCACCTCAGCCATGGAGGAGGAGACCATGTAGAACCACAGAGCAGATCAACAACCACTAAACCGTCTGGTGTGTAAAAGTCGCCAACGTTCTGCTGATTCCAGCTCTGGACGTCCTCTGGCATTAATGTGCAACAGGAGATTCATGGAAGCAGCTGCATGCAAGCTTCACATCACCAAATCCAAAGCCAAGTGTTGGATGGAGTGGTGAAAAATAAAAAAGATACTGCATTGTAGAACAGTGGAAATGTCTTTTGTGGAATGACAGCTCAAGCTTCTCTGTTTGACAGCCAGGTGGGTGAGTCTGGTTTTGGCAGATGTCAGGAGGATGTTACCTGCCTGACTACACTGTTCCACCTCTGAAGTTTGGTGGGGCTGTTTTTCATTGACTGAGCTAGGTGCCTTATCTCCAGTGAAGGACAATCTTAATGCTTCAGCATTACCAAGACATTTTGGACAATGCTTTGCTTCCAACTTTGTGGAAATAATTTGGGAAAAAGCCCTTTGTCTCTTCTAACATGGCAGTGACCCACTGCACAAAGCAACGAATATAAAGATATGTTTATAAGTTTGGTGTGGAAGAGCTTGACTGGCCTGCACAGAGCCCTGACCTCAACCCAGTCTGTGACGACTGGAAGGAACTGGAACGGAGACTGTGACCCAGCTCTTCTCGTCCAACATCAGTGCCTGACCTCATAAGTGCTCTGCAGCATGAATGGGTCCAAACTCCCACAGAAACACTCCAAAATAAAGTGGAAACCCTTCCAAAAAGAGTGGAAGCTGCTATAGCGGCAAAAGGGGGACCAGCTCTTTCATAAAGTATATGTATTTTAATGCAACATCAATACGGTCCCTGTTGGTGTAATGCCTCAGCTGTGCTGCTCACTTGGGCCCAGCGTAATAACAGAAGACTGCTACTCCAAGAATGTGAAAACATAATCAGTAGGAACCCTGCAGAGTATCATGAGTGTCTGTTATGTAACAGAAGCCCTGCTCTGAAGTTTTGCAGGAGGCGAGTTGTTGCATGATGCATGAGTTTGAAACCAACTGTGAGAAGAAAAGGTTGAACAAGTGAGAGTGGAGTAATGCAACAAGGTGAAAGCACTGATATGCAACAGCTTAAAAAAAAGATCTCTTTGTTTCTCCATATTAGGGAACAGTAACTGGAAACCCTAACAAAAACTAACTTCGGACAAAACAAGGAAAACAAGGCAGGCTTGTGGCAAAGAAAATCACTTTTACTTTAACATGGACATCAATGTGCATTTTTTGACACATTCAGCATTCTAACAAAATAGCGTTTGATTCAAATAGATCATTAAAAGAAGAGATACATATAAAAACGTCTGTGTGGTGGTTGTTACAACACATGCAGCACATTCCCCATGATTCCACGCCCATGCAACCACATAATGGGGGACGTGTACTTACAAACACAAAGACACAGGTGGCTGTCTCGGTGCACTTACATAGATGTGATCCTTCTGGTAGCGCTGGTACAGGTTGTGCATGATTGGCGGCCTCGTGCAGCTCGGCCAGCGCCGACATGTCCTCCACCCCATCGATACTGGACTGGTGCATAGCGTAGACCCGCTCCCTGGTGACCTCGGCCTGCTGCAGGTAGAACACCTGTGCACAAGGAGACATAGGCTGTCACTTATCACAACTTTAAGACATGGGCATTAACTGTGATGAAATGCTGTTCGTTTTAATTATGAACCCCTGTCCAGCTCAGCCTAAAAGAGATAATCACATTTCTGTTTATAATATAGAATAAAGAAAGAAATCTGTTTTTTTTTCAGTTTTCAAGGAGTGAGTCAGTATGTTTACACTTGATTTTAAAAAAAAAAAACAGAAGATGCCTGCATTTCAAACTCTTTCCATTTTTAGCACGAACTGAGTAATTGGTGTACAACACAGAGCTTTATGGCTCGTCTTCCCCTCAAACCCCCCCATCCCCCCCATCTCATCTATGTCACCCATTGCCATGGCAACTGGGGGGGTGGGGGGACATGAAGGGCGAGCAGCACAGTTGTAGGAGCAGAATCAAAAGAAGGAAAGAAAGGTGGAGTGAGGACGAGTAACGGATCTGATGTTGCCTGGACCTGACAGGTGAAAGCAGTTCAGTGTGTATTCAGGTCAGACACGCACGTCCTGATACTACAATCCCTGTCACGTACGTCCACACACACGTAGCAAAAATAAACAGCATTTTGTTTCGACATGACTGTCCTTCACTCATTTCCAGAAAAACCAACTTGTCCGACAACAGAAACCACAGTATTTACAACACTGGGCCGTTCATGTGTGACTCTCACAGGACAGCTTTCTTACAGTGAATGTGTGTGCATGTGTGTGTGTGTGTGTGTGCACGTTGCTGGAACAGATGTGATGGAAGTCTGTTAAAAGTGGCAAAAGGGGGTGCTGCAGGCACTGAGACCTCCTGTTCTTAAATAAATCTATTTCATTCCAGTAGCACTGTTTTCTTCTGCACAGAGCTTGCTGCATGCAGACGATTCTCTCACGTCAAAAAGCAAAGACAACAGTGTGATATCATCCTTTGCCAGCTGTTTGCAACTATATGATTGCTTACAGCCAGCGTGTGCAACATGCTGCACTTTTCCCCCCTGCAATCCTTCATGTAAATGCCAAAGACATCTTGTGCACACTGATGTTGAATGCTGATGATGAAGTCACCAACCTTACTCACTCAGCAGCGATGAAATGACCTAAATACACCCATCCACCATCAGAGTTCCATGTGGGCTTCTATGTGCGGCAAATAGCTCCGGATCTTCTCGATGACCCTGTCCTTTTGACTCTTCATCTCCATCTTCTGCAATTCACTGCACTCAAATATGTGACTAATTCAGCAAAAGATGAATGTCAGTTCTTGTAAAACAGCTGATTTTAAATTTAGTCTGAGCAGGTGAGCGTTAAATGTTGAGGTTGGTTATCTCTGCAGCATTCAATAAACATATTGAACAAAATACGAACCTTGATTTTAAACTATTCTGAGTTTATGTGCTTGTTATCATTTGGTTGATAACAAGCAAATGTTTTCCCCCTTTCTCTCTCTGCACCGATTTCCTGTCAAGCTACTTTCAATAAAGCCACACAATTAAAGTAATAATAATAATAATAATAATGATAAAAGCAGACGGAAGAACTTGCAGATATCTACCGCCAACTTCCTCAGGGTTTGATCAATATTAAGGTCCATATTTTTACTCGTTGCTTATTTAAGTTCTCATAAAATCACAGTTAAGACTCCTCACAACATTTCTTAGCCAAAGGAACCCATTATGAGGGACACTTTGTCAAGAATGAAGCAGGATTTTAAAAAGGCTGTATCTTACGCCAAGTCTAAACATACGTAGAAAGTATGTTTTGAAAATAAGGAGTTAAACTACAAAGAAAGAATACATTTCAGGCGCCAAAAGACAGGAACTAAGTTATTAAGAGACAAAATCAAAGAATTAATTTCTATTTCAATTTCTCAGGCAGATTTTTTTTCACAGGGCAACAAAGTGCAAACATTTTTGCAATGTTGTGAGTGTAATGTTTCTCTACCTGAGATTTTTTTTTCTGCTCCAGGACTTATCTAATTTGCATGGATCTCTGACACAGACTGACTTGATGATTATGGGCTCCATCTGAGATCTCTGCCTGTAACTGAAGCCAAAATGAGAGCCATTTCAAACAGAGTCTGACGGGCCTCAAAGGGTGAATTTAAGTAGAGCAGAGGCTTTACACACAGACACACACGCACACACAACAAATGTGCTCATCTGATGAGCACATTTGTTGGGGGGGAAAAAAGGGACACAAGGATGCCAGAAATAAAGGCTTTAGTGTTGGTTGTCAAACCAGACCAAACCATTGGAAACAGATAAGCAGCTATTTATGCAGACGGAAGATGAGACTTTAACATGTTAGCAATCATCTGTTTATTTTCACAAAATACGTGGGGATTATTAAATTCTATAACAATGCCTGTTCTTTGTAATTTCTTTAAATATTCAGAATTGAGAGGATTTTTTAAATTAATTTTTTCATATTTGACAGTATTATGTTATACAGTGATCCCTTATTTTTCACAGTTAATGGGGACCGGCGCCCCCCAGCGAAAATCAAAATCCGTGAACTGGAGCCGGAGCCCCCCGAGCCTAAATAATGTGTTTAAAATATGTTTAAAAACCACAAAAAAAGTAGCGAGGCACTGCAGCGAAACAAGACAAAGGCTCAACTGTGGTCTTGCTGTTACCTTCACAGCCTCTGGTCTCCGAACCGTAGTAAACAAACCACTGTAATTAGAAGGTAACACGCTAACAACAACAAAAGAAAAAGTCCGGTTTTCTCTGCATGGAATGGGCACTTTATTCTGGCACTGCAGGATCTTGTAATATCACACAGGTTGTATTATTCGGCTCCTGGCGGTTAACAGAGAATGTAAATCTATACACGCTGGGCTGCTGTTTATGCTCACTCCACTTTTCATCTAACCCCGTCAATATAGAAGTGGGGGAAAACCTGCAGTTCTTCAAAATGCCACTAGGTGCTGACTGCAAAAGTGAGTCAATCTCCACTAAACCCCCATGTTAAAATGTCCAACTTTACAGCAAAAATAAGCACATTTAAAACCTGGAACCACAAACAGTTTTGGTCTTCATAGTTGGATCTACATCCACGACAACTGTATGGGGGTGAATTTTTTTGTACCCACATCAGGCTAAATTAAAAAGGACTTTTTGAGACAGCTGCATTGCACTATGGCGTTGACATCTTGCTGTTATCACTTTAGCAACTTAGCACTTAGTATTTTTGGTAAATTTGACATTTAGTTGTGGTCAGCTCTGGGTTGACCTCAAAGAGTCGTGGGGCGAAGGCTACTGAACTGCTCATCATTCAGGAGCCTGCAGCCTTTGGCTGTGGGCTAAACATAGTTAAGCAGCCAAAACTAGGGGCCTTCATTCCCGCTTGAAGGCTGTTAGCAAGGGCTAACAAAAGGAGGTCCAACCCAATAGCTTCTAGTTGGTGGGCTGCTACCTCTTGCTGCAGTTGGCACAGCCAGGTCCTCACCTCGGACACTTCCAGCCCTCTTCGAAGTTGACTAGCCCGACCACTAGCTGACGGGCAGCTGGGCAGCTGATTGCGCTGCACCACAGCAACTGCTAGGCCGCCAGGAAACCAACCAACCGTAGGTCCCGGGAGAACTCCACCAGTCCTCATTTCAGCTCTGGCAGTACTCGTTTCAGATGTCATTTAGGTAACTGAGATACAGACGGATGTGCAGACAGGATCAGAATTAGTTACCATCATAGGATAGCATGAGTGAGGCCAAATTTAATTGGCTAACTTGTGGAAACTAAGCTGGGGGGGGTCCTCTAGCTGACTTCCAGGCTTGCTTATTCCACCCATTTGTCCATTTTTGAATTTACCAGGGTTGAGCCAGCTTCCACCAACATATTACTGTGCAGAGCACCTTTCAGAAAACCTACATTTTATACCGTAGCGAGTTTGTCCAGTTCTTCTAATACAGTCTATGGTGCATGATGAAGTTGTCCTCTTCTGTGGTGCTCCTGGGCTCTTCTCCTGATACCTGCTCTCTTTTGGACTTTTGGTGGTTAAATATCCTGCTATCTGCAGTTTTCTGTGAAAATAAAGGATACTTTGCCTCCTGGTCTGCTACATCTGGGTCCTCTACACACTGAATTTAAAGGTTGAGTTAGTGATCATTTAAAAAGGAATTCTACAATTAATATTTACATTGAGATCAACAGGAAGTGGTATCTATTCTCAAGCTTGATGTTCAGGTATTTCTCATTTTTTGTTGTTGCGGGTGGCTATATATAAAAGCCACGACTCAAATGTCTTGTTGTAATGTCCTTCTTGAACGTTGAACTAAAATGACTTGGCTTCATGAGCTCGCTTTCACACATACACACATGCAGGGCATGCAGTTGCCCTGTAAAGCCCTCTGATGTTTGAAACTGCTTTGCATGATTCAGGAGCAGAGCCAGAGGAGACGAGCCTCTTCATCTGGCTTCACATGTCAGCTGCAGCAAAAGTGAAGAGAACAGGCTAGAGGGATGAAAAGAAAATGGAGAGAAGAGAGCTGTGGGCACAGTGGCCTACATTATTCTGTTCACCAGAGCAAGATACAGTATCACACAGTACCGTGTGTACCTGCAGCTCTTCTCGCTGACCTTGGATCTGATCTGTCAGCCCTCTGCACTTCGGATTAGAAGTGCGGGGGAACACTGTGGTGTAATATGATCCCTCAGATCAAAGTGTACAGTAGCAGCTGCAGAAGGCAGCAGCAGCTAAAAGCTAAAGCTAAAGCATTTAAAGGGGGGAAAAATATATCTTTTTGGAACAGTGACAGGCTTTCATGACTGCCAAGCCTAATAAATTGGATTAAGAAACAGTGATGAGAAACAAGCATTGAGAATTAACTGTGATTACATCCTCTCTGCCCCAAGAGATAATTACTGAGGTGAATAACACATTTGAAAAGTAATCTTTCAAGATTTGTCACTCAACCTACCCAAATGGAGTCACTGCCTTTTCTTCACAAATGTAAGGAAAATTAGTAAGAGACAGGAAATATGAGAGACACAAAATCAAATAAACTAAAATGTGCTTATGTGTTGGCGTATTTTTCATGTACAAGCTTTGAGAGAGTTGAGATAATCACACCAGGATAAACACAGCAGCCTCGTATCAATGAAGCCCTCAAAGGAAAGGCGTCAACATCGTTTTTGTCTACATTAGAATCAAACTCTGAAAGTAATTTCTGTATTTCAGAACATATGTGTGTGTCCAAGTACGTGGCAGCTTTTTGTGTGCACACGGCGTCATGCATCCCTGCAGCATTTTCTTTGCTCGCGTGAGCTCTCAGTGCAGCTTTTACGCTAGCTAATGAAATCCAGGTCACTCAAAGCATAATTCATCGCAGACATAACCTACGTTTGTGCATGCAGGCATGTTGCCGTGTGTGTGTGTGTGGTCTGTGTGAGTCCAGGGAAAACGAAGCGACAAAAAGTGACGGCACATTTAGAGCATTTGTAAGACGAGCCTGGTGCTAACTCTGCATCCGCATCCATAGCAACCAAACCAGGAGGATCTTCATCAGGCAGAGAAGCGAGTGTAGTTAGAAACATTGAACCTCAGCCTATATCAAAATCCTTCTGCACCAAGAGAAAATAATTAACCCTCTCTCTTTTTTTCTCTTCTTTTCCTGCAACCTGCTTCTGAACTCAGATGAAGAGTTTGCAGATGAACTGGAGCTTCATCATGCTGAAATGAGATTAGTGGTTGGTCCACCTGATCAGACAAAGTCAAGATTTACCAACACTTTTTGTAGAAATTAGGTCATTTTATTCACTATTTTGATAATTACTTATTGCAAATATATTTATATCTGATATATATGTTAGTATATCTGACAGTACAAGAGAGATAGTTAAAAAATTAACAATATTTTTGTGGTTTGCCCATCTTTGGACAGTGGGCACACTGTTCTCAATGTCAGTGCAAATTATGCAGTTTTAATGCCAGGGCATGCAATTCTATGTCATTTCTAACCCAGACTGCACACTTTTTGTCACTTTTACTGCATATCTCTTCACTATTCACGAGTTGCCTTTCTCATAAATGCCAAAAAGTACCAGCATCCCCACTTCCAGGTCCTACCAGGAAGAAGGTTCGGAGGAGGGAGAGTTGGCTCTGATTTTATTTTTTTCAAATATAAACGGATACAACACCATTCAGAAGATCACTTACCCTACCTTTAAAAATGATTACAAGGTCCTCAAATCAACATGAAAGTTCTCATTTGCCTCTATTTTCTGTCTCTCTAGTAAAATCAAAGCTTCAACATTTACTGTATTTTTCCAAATTCAGATTTTGTTTTTTGTTGGCAAATTGAACATATGCAAAGTCATCCACACAAAGTGTCACTATAGTGTAGTTGTTTTTTGTTTGTTTGTTTGCTTTACATTAAAGAGCACTGGTAAGGCTAAATTCAAACTATCAAACGTCTACACACACACATATTTTCATGTCATTTCAATAACTAATGCAATTTAAGCTTCATATATGTTTTTTTTTTTGTTTGTTTGTTTTCTGTAACTCTACTACATAGATATGGGCAACAAAATCTAAAGACCGACTTTCCCTAAAATACTTTGATCAATCAAAAGCTGGAAGAGGTGAATGCAGACGGACCTCTGGCTCATTAATACTTCTATAGAGATCTCATACTTGGATTCAGGTTGAGTCACAAAGGTGAGCAGATTTGTTTTCTCACTTGACAAGCGGAAGATGCAATTTCAAGTCAAAAAAGTTGGACAAAAAAACCAAGCCCTAAAAACAAACAGGAAAAAAAATCATTTCTTTGTATTTCACGCTCATAAAAAGCTTTGCATTGCTGTTTGCAGCTGCCACTTTGACTGCTGTGTGAAATTTTGACTAACTTCCAAAGCACTGAAGGAAAAGTTTTGAAGGTAGCAATTAATCCATAGATTCACTGTCTTTCCCAGAATCATTCCCAGAAGAGCAATAATCACTTTTCACTGTTGTAGCATCTTATATTTTCTTCCTATACTTCAGGAAAATGACATTTGGAGTTTGTATACCATGCAGTGAGCTAAACTACATTATGACTCTCAGCATGAAGCCATGGTTGTAAACAACAAATATGAAGCATTACTGAAAACCCACTGGTGAAAAGGAAGCAGAAAAGTTTCTCTGACAGATGTAAGTAGTTGCAGATTTGTGGGAGCTGCTGATTTGGCTTGCAGTGTTGCAGCCAAAGCATTTGTAACACAGAATGGGAAATGTGATGAACTGGGTCACTGTTGATCCAGAGCAGCAGAACAGAAGGTAGAATTTAAGAGGGAAAGAGGAGAGAGCTAAAACAAAGACCTAAATTCAACCAGATACTGTTGACAGTCAATTTCATTTTCAGCTGTGTTACTACGGTATCAAAAATGTTTTTAGGATTCAAAGGGCTCAGTGGACACTGGAATCAAACATGTATTTATAATCCTGCAGGAGGAACACAGGGCTGAGCAGCAGGGATGGATGAGAAGCCTGCGACTGCATTGGTCAGATCCTGTTGTAAGAGGGTATAGCTCTCCATCCTGCTGGTTCTCTATCAAATATTCACCATCTCCAGCAGAGGCAACATTTGAACACCAACAGATAGCAGAGAAGGAGAGCAAAAGAGAAGCCGGCAGCGCTGGATGGGGGTTGGGTAGTTAATAATCCAGAGTAAAGAGAATGCCTGCTTTTGTAACCTCTATTTTGGGAAATGCCTGTCTATCCATGTCGTGTCACCAAACAGGAACACTGCAGCAGCTGCATCGAAACAAGGGCGGCTTTTAGAGCAGAATTTGGGAAATTCATATCTGAAAAGCCACAAGAACACAAATTCACTCCACATCAATGAAAGAGTTGAGATGTTCGTTGGGCGGTATAATAGGAGGATGGAGACTCTTGAATGCCGGCAGAAGAACCAGGTCTATTAATAGCTCCTTCTTTAAATTGTGCCAACTAGAGCGCACAGGCAAGTGTGTGTGCCAAATCCATCCAGCATCAGAAAACACTAAATCCAAAGGCCAACGTGTGCACGTCTTTTCACTGATGCGGATTATGTGAGCACGGAAAACATACTTTTTACAAAATGGAAACATTCAATTTCATTATTTTGGCCGGGGATGTGTTGTTAGGTGAGTGGGCTTTCAGAGCGTCTACAACACAGTCCTCGCATCTCACATCGTGAAACAAGTACGTGCATTTGTCCTGCCATAATGCTTTCCATCCACTCTCTGAAGGCTGATTGTGTGCCAGAGATGAATTCTGAATATGTATGAGGATGAAGACGAGGAAGGAACTGGGGCAGGAAAGTGGAGCATCGTGACCAGGAGTTCCCATCGATCTGCACAGAAGTGGATGAACCTGCACAGCTGCTTCCATCATGTTGACCTTTCCATGAGTACAAATGCACACAGTGAAGATGACACCAGCACAGCAGTTTTCACTCAGCAGTAAAGCTGATGATGCGCACTTTGCACATCTTGTTTAAATTCAACGCTTGCTTCGTCCATACAGTGTCTCTAAATTCGGTTCCCTTAAGACAATTTGCACTAAAATCGTCCGTCTTCACATGTGGCACACAAGTTTGGAGGTTTTCATAAGGTTGGCTTATCACTCCCATCTGATGCCACCCCGTTTGCAGGTGTTTGTCTGCATTTCTTACCTCTCCATAGTCAGTTGTGACCACAAGCGTTCCATCACCACAGGAGTTGACGGTGGCAGGAAGCAGCTGCTCCTTCTCTCTGACCCAAACACGCGTCCCCTGAGACACACAAACAGACACTGGGGTTAAGCAGTGCAACCAGTACAAAAATAAATAAATCAATCAAGGTAGAGTCATCCTTGACTGTGTAAGATAGTGAACCCTCTACTGACCAGAGAGCCTCCAGTGCTCTTCAGAAGAAACTATCGATGCGAGTAAAAACACAGCAGGTTTGAGGACGGCATGTTTACTGATATGTTGCAATCATTTTGCCTCATAACACACACATAAACATGGCACACAGGCTCTGGTGGGAACTGACAGAGTGCAGAGCAGCGTCAGAGTATCTCTGTAAGATTACTGAAAGTGAACGCAGACATCTATGCGAAATAAAAACGCTGTTAAATGTGAAGCAACAGTGCTTGAAGTCAGCATGTTTGTGTAACAGTCAGCCAAATGGCAATACGTAATTTCCCCGTGGGGACTTATAAAATATTATTGAATTGAATTCAGCTGAATATAATTGTCTTTGTGAACCTCTCAGGGACAGAAGTGCACACTTTTAATACACACAAAGCTCTGGTTCAGAAAATTACTGAACCCTGACCTGAAACCCCTGAAAAGTAGCACATCACAGCTGAAGTCCTGGAAAGAAAATCTTCAACAGGGACGCTTGTATGCTTTAGGGCACGGCACAAACATTGAATCTTTAATGCTGCAGGATCATTTGTTCCACATCTGTCACATAGTTTCAAAGATAGCTTTTAGGTCAAAACAAATATGGGAGTAGTGATTCCTAAAAATACAATGAAATGCATTGGTGGATAACAGATTTGACATTAATATCTAATATGGGGTTACTCACAAATTACACATTCAACATCTGGAAAGAGAACACATGAATTAAATATCACACACATTTTGAAGGTCGCACAGCTTAAGTGCATCCAACGGAAGTATTTGGGGATATGATGGTCTTTACTGATCTCCCTGGAAGCTAATAAATGTGGAAGTAGAGGTGTGTTCACCATTAAAATCTAGTGAGATGCTAATTATTTTTGACTCAAAACAGAGCAGCAATAAATTTCCAGACAATTTTAATCCGTTTCTATTTAACAGGGCTGCTCCCTCTTTGGGGTCGCCACAGCAGTGATCTGCATGAGACGTTTAGCAGAAGCATTACACCAGATGCCCTTCCTGATGCAAGTGGGATTCAAACCTGGGACCTCTCATATGGTAGCCAACAGCACCACCATTATGCCACTGGGGAGGTTTAAAGTTCACAGCACTCACGACTATGACTATGATTTTGGATAAACATGCCTACAAACCCCTCAAACCCCTTATATCTGTTTTCTGTTAAGTAGGTATTTTTGTCTGATGAGCAATTTTAGCATAAAGTAGAATTTGCATCATGTACCACAAAATGTTAATGTTTTAATTTCTTTGTCTTTTAATGTCACAATATGTTCATAATTACGGGTGTATCCTGCTAAACAAACTCACTAATTACTCATCACTCTCTTACAAATAAGGTCTGATCTGGCTTCAAAAAATCTAACCAATGGATGATGTCACAGTAGCTATGTCTATTTCTTGTATGTAGTCAATTGTAAGCATACATTTTTGGCCTTTTCCATGTCACAAAACTACAGTTTGAATTATTTCAAGAATGTTTTACATCACTGAGAACCTATATAACTCATGAGAAATATCAACAGGAAGTAAATATGTATAAAGCTTTTTATAGACATTTTAAATTCAAAACTCTTGACATACTTTGCAGCAGTTCGGTATGCTGCATACTGTCAGCTGTCTTGCTGCTGGG
Organism: Hirundichthys speculiger; assembly: GCA_018398805.1. Lineage (NCBI taxonomy): Eukaryota > Metazoa > Chordata > Actinopteri > Beloniformes > Exocoetidae > Hirundichthys > Hirundichthys speculiger. The sequence continues at coordinate 1,575,785 of JAGFBZ010000483.1, forward strand.
ATTTTGATGATTAATTATTTGATTATATGTGTTCTCCTGTTACGTTTTGGTGTTGGCAACCAGCGCTCTTTGCTGCTGTTGTTGTTTTGTGTTACTTGACTTCCTGTTTAAGTTTGAAGGTTCTGATTCCTTGAATGTTAAGTTCAAGTTAGACTTCCTTCCATCTCTCCTGACTGTTCACACCAGTGTCTCATCAGCCCCTTTGAGTGTATATTATCCTGGTTTCCTTTTTGCTCCCCTTTCTGGTCCGTTGTCACTCCACTCATTGTCCAGTCTGTCTTGCTCCTCGCTCCTTTGCATGTTTTAGTTCTCTGCAGTTTTGGATTTTTGGTTGCTTGGCAATGCCTCCCTGTCTTTCTGTTTAGTTTCTGTCTGAATAAAATTACTTTTTTTGCAATTCCTCCCCCATATCTCCTGCATTTTGTAAGTAAGTTACCATGGCGATGTAGCCACTTTTTGACAGCATGAACTACAGCTTCACAATCAACCTACCTTGATAACCCTTTTTAATACTTATGTTTATATTTTTCAGCTTTATTTTTATGGAAATTTTGTTCTTATATATATATAATATATAAATAGGGTACACCTTGGGCAACTTATTTCATATGAAAATTACAAACTTCATTTACTTTACCCATTTTACAACTGTAAATAGTGTTGCTTTTCTTTGTTTCATAAAAAAAAAACTTCCATTTCAGCTGTTCCCTGTTTGGGGTCATCACAGTGGATTGATCTGCATGAGAAGTTTGGCACGTTTTATGCCTGATACTCTTCCTGATACAACTAGGATTCAAACCCCAGGACCTCACAAATGGGAGATGACAGCACTATTTTTGTTTATATATATATATATAGTTGTGAAATCAGCATCAGATGACAAACAAGAGGGAAATTTGATATTTTCTGACATTTGGCAGACCAAACATTTAATCTTGGTATTTATCTTATATTTATAGTTTCATATCATAAAGTCAATTTCATTTTTCTTAACTTCCTGTCTGGCTTGTATCAGTGATTTTATGTATTATTAAAAGTGGTGATGCATCAGGCTCTTCAATAATCTACAAATGTTCTTGTAAACACTCTCAAAACTGCAGTCTGAAACATTAGCAGAGATTTGAATCTTAAAAAACATTCCACGGGACACTGGATATGTGCTTTCAAAAGACATAAGTAGCAGAGAAGGACTGGAAATGAATTGTTTAAAAAAACAGATGGTTATACCCTTCTATTTCCCTGACATCCTTTATCTCTTTAACTTCCCCTGAAATGTTTATTTTCAGGGCTGTTTGTGTCTTTCCTCCTACACAGCCCTGCACACATACATGCTGATGATACACAGAAAACCAGTTGTGCCTCAGGCCATACTGTTGACCAGGCAGATATCAGTCATGATAGATTAAAGATGGAGTCAGTGATCATGAACGATGATTTGTCAGCTGCCAATCAACCAGATTTTCTGCTTGTTTCTATGGTAGTTACAGGAACTTGTCTCATGTACTGCAGGTAAATGGGTAGATGTGGGGATGGATGGAAAATGTACAAAAAATGATGGTGGGTTGGAAAAGAGAGTCTGCTTTTAAGGCAGCAATAGCCAAAATTTTAAAAGACACACATAACAGTAGATGCTGCAAGAAGTAAAATGAGAGTTAAGAGTTGGTGTGCTGTGTGATGATCAGTGATGATCACTGAGAAAACTGAAGGGACTGAGCGATGCCACGGTGGCTGTTGGACAGATAATGAAACTATTTGTTTACATATTATAGTTCAGGTGGATTTGAAGGCTTGTCACTTCAATCAAACATAACAAAATCCCTGTTCATCTGTGGTTGCAGTTTGCCTATCTGCCTGCATCGTATGCTAATGTGGACGAGACTGACTGTACTGGAGAAGTCTATGGTAATCTGCAATAGTTAGCAGGTAGTCAGTTTGCACATTTGGATATTTTTCTCAGGGGAAAAATAAATACCTAGCTGCCCATCCAGATAAGGAGCAGAAAGATGAACCATGATAAATTAGGTGCAATCACATCCCCAATGGCTACGACTTGTGATTTCATGAATCAAGGGGAGTTTTCCACTGGAAGATGATTTATGATGCTAAAACACCAAAGTAAGTCCAAATTCAGAGTTGGGCAAAAAAAAAAAAAAGAAAAAGAAAAAAGTTGGGGTTTTTTGCTGTTTAGTTGACTGCTGGCTCAGTGATTTTTTTTTTTTGCAGAGCGGTGATCTTTCTTTCACTCACAAGCCTTGGCTTGCAACTAATGATGTCCTTGGTTTAATACGTTAGCTACAGATTAACAATACAAACATCTCCACCGTTATACTGATGAGCACCGTTCTTTGATGTGAGTGACTTTAGAAGGAAGAGGCTGAGTATCTATTTTCCAGGCATCATCTACTCCACCTTAAAGGTAAAACTAAAGTTTATTTGGATGCAGACATTGGCGCTGCTGTAATTCATTTTTTGTTTTAAAAGTCTTCTTGTTCAAGGTGCCAGATATCTCAGTTGACTGAAAAACACCCCATGTCCAAAGACTCACAGTCCTGTGACCTTTTTAATGCATGTCCCTTCTTTCTGTCCCGTTTTCCTATCTCTATACTGTCAATAAAAGCCACTAGTAACATTTTTTAAAGTCTTCTTGTTCTTCCCTCTGACATCCCCTCTTCAGCTGCTCTTATATGGCCTCTTATCCCTTCACTGTCAGATTCCAGCACATCGGACCGTAATATTGACCTCATGATCTCTCCAGCCCGAGGCTCTTCTCTGACAGTTCACCAGTTATTCATTATCCTCAGTTCTTCTAATGATAAATTGACCTCTGACCGTAATTAAACCTCTAACACTGGTCTTTTAGCTTTAGTCCTGAAGCTATTGAAGCATCCCCGTTGCAAAGACACAAACACGGTCTTCATAAATCCTGATGGTTATTGTAAACCAGATTTTAACCCATGTTTCTGGTTTCTGATCATATATGTCTTGTTTTCGGTGTATTGGTCTCTGTTCCCAGATCAATGTGCTATCTCAGGGTAAAACATTGTAAAGGGGAGACAGACGGTTATAAATGACCTTCCAGCATTACAGCCCACATCCACCCACACCCTCATACTCTTCCTCTCTGCTGTCCTGCTCCCTTCCCCCTTCTATTATAGTCCCAGACAGACAGCAGTGGCCATGCATCTCAACAAGCTCCCATCCTTTAGGTGTCCTAAAATCAACGAGGATCTATGGATACCACATTATTATCACCTTCGTTTACCATTGTTTCCTCTCCTCTATGAAAACAAACCAGACAACTGTCAAACTCAGGCCCTGAGCTACATCCTTCAAGCTCCAAAGGGTGGGTGGGGGTGAAGGGGGGGTGGTTGGATTACACCTAAGATAAATACTACTGGCAGATGTGAATCCTTCTCATGACTGACTATAAAAACAAACCGAACCTGTTCTGAAAATCCTGATGCTGATGCAAATGCTGATCCTAAATATATGGATACACTGAAGGCCAAAAGCATACTGGGCCAGTATTGGGCCATAAATCATGTCAGGTAGGATGAATCTATATTCTTTTACAACACTGATTGAGGAAATCAAACTAAAATACTCCTGGGTAGAAAATGGTTTATAAAACCGTGAACTCTACAAATTATTTGATGGCTTTGATATTTGAAGATATTTGCAAAAACAATCATCCTGTACCTGGAATCAGTTAAATACAACATTATGTTTGCAAGAGCATCACCACACGGAAAAACAAAAACATTCCAATCTATGCAGTGTTTTTGATATTGTACAAGCTTCAACCAGGTTTTGAAATGTATTTTGTCTAAACTCAGACTGCAGTTAGGTCCAGAAATATTTGGAAAAGGAGTTTATATAACTTTGCCTTTATAAATCACCACAATAAGTTGAAATAAAACAGAATGTGTGATGTAGACTTTCAGCTTTTATTTAAGTGGTTACCAATTAGAAAGTACCTACAGTTTTAGGTACCGCCAAACTGGAACCTCTCTGCTCTTTGGCTGCACCTAGAAATTCTGTATGTGAAATATTCAACGTTATGAACAGAATCTGTGACGAAGAGCAGCCCTGACAGCATCCAACTCACTGAAAACAGATCTGACTTTCAACCGGCAATCCGGACCAATACTCCTGGAGTACTCCCCACAGGACACCCCGACATCTGCTCCATTTATCTTGAAGTAGTGAGGAAATGAACTGCACCAATTAAACTCTTATCAGTCAATTGTGCAAATACCTTTGAACCCAAATGGAGGTACTTTAAATTAAAGCTGAAACTGCACTTTGAGCACATTTTGATATTCTTTATTTCAAATACATTGTGGTGGTGCAAAATCATTTGAAAAAAAAAATTCTGTCGCTGTCCAAATACTTCTGGACTTGACTGTAATTCATCAAAGAATCAAAGCTTCTTTGCAGAATAGAAAGCAGGAAGGTTGATTGAACCACGAAAAAAAAATGAAAGACCTATTAAGAAAACCCCAACCATCTAGTAATCTTCTCATTGCTCATCATAGAAAGGAGAGCGCTCAGCCAAGACGCTCAAACAGCTCTGTATGCATGTGATAAGGGCCCTGTTTCTGCTCAGGCAATTACATAGACCCCTCTGCCCTTTAATTGAGGACTTGCCCTGGAGACCATTTCTGATGATGGACCCCTCCCTTTTCGAGATGCTCACATCAAAACCCAACAAATTCTGATGAAAACATATAACCAGCATTTGCAGGCAGCTCATGAACTTAAAACTGTGCACTCAACAATGGTTCACAGCCTTAAAAAGCACATTATTAACTTTGTTAACTTATGCAATAGTTTGTCATTATGTCATGAAAACAAAAATAAAGAAAAAAAGGAAAAATAAATAAATTATGGTAGAAATAATTGACCAGTCACAGCAGCTAAAACCAGGGGTACAGTGGGGGTCTCTAAACATTAAAGGCAGAGTAAGCAATTCTACTGTATTTCTTTAAAGTTTTGGTTTTTTGTGGTTTTAGTGGCCTTATACACACTAAATCACTAAAACCCATAAAACATCATATGTTGTTTAATCTTCTGCTTATTTCTTAAGACCTCTGTTGCCTGTCAGTCCCAGAAACTCTTTAAACACTTATCGTAGAGGTCAGGGTAAGTTCAGTAACACGTCTGCTTCAACTTTCCCGTCTGGAGTGCACTCATTCTGTGTCAGAGACCTAAACTGTGTCAGCAGCATCCCATCAAAGGTGATAATACAATCAGGACAGCGGGGTTTAAACCAGATTATGGAAGCTGGAAGGAGAGCAACATCTGTTTATGTGTGTGGGCATGCGTGGGTGGGTGCTTGTCACCTGCCTATATATAAGCCGCATCTGTCCCTGAAAGAGATTATGGCACAGTTGAGAAAAAAAAAAATAAAGTCCACTAATAGGTTTAATGCCACAAGCAAATATAGCAAAAATAGATTTTATCTTAAAATAATTATCTTTTAATCCAAGCTTAATTTCATTTTGTGGCTTGTTGAATTATAGTTATTACCACTTTGAGGGAAGCACAGATTCACAGACTACAGGCACTGCCACAAGTTTAACTGCATGCAAACATGCGACTTGCAAGAGTAGATAAAGTCATATTAGTCATATTATTAACTCAGTTGATTAAGATGCAATAATATGAACATAAGAAGACCTGTTTACTTTATTGACAATAACATATTTACTTTTGCATTTAATAACAATACTAACCCAGAAAGCATCACTGAGAACAGGCTCTTCTTCGGGGCGACATCGCTTTCCTCTTTCCAAACTTTACTTGTGAAAGCCATAATTTCATACAGTCACATTTTTTCTAAATGTGCCTCCTCTTTCCTTTGCATAATTTATTGACTTTCTGCACACAGTCTTTTTCTCCAGCGCACAAATTTGCAGCTCTGATCAGCAACAGAAGCTGTTTTCCAGAACGATACACCTGCAAGTCTTTCAGGTCTTTCAGGTCTTTCAGTATTCTGCACAACAAGAGACTTCTTCCATCACAGGCTCATCTCACAGAAATACCTGCATCATATAAATACTTTATAACCACATTAAACAGCTATTATTCTTAAAGTCAGAAAATAATGTTAAAGCACCACAGGGGGCAATGTCAAATGTCGATTAGCAGCTTAGCCAGAGCAGACAAATAGATGACCAGGTTCAGGTGAAGCAGATAAACACTGACGAAAGAAACAGGAGGGTTGGTGGGAAGGTAGCTAACTGGAGCTAACTGGGGCTAACTGGGGCTACCCGAGTACCGCTGAATATGGCATGTGAGGGGCCAGAACCCACATTCCTCATTCCTTTCTGAATTGACAGGAACATAGCTTGGAGTTTCTTGTAGAGTTAAACGCTGCTAAATCAGCACCTTCTGAATCAGTGGAAGTTCACACAGTCGCTTTTGAAACCGAAAGTTAAACATATCTAACAAATGTCCCAAATGCAGCGGTAGCAACCGGTTTCGACCAGTGCTGCCACCCGGTGGGTACCTCTTTCGCGATACTCTGGTTTCCCCTGCTCTTTCACTCTTTCAAAGTTTGGCTCCTCTGGGTTTGACATTGAAACTGCCTCTGGACAGCACTGGACAGTCCGATCCAAGCACTGGTTTGCCTGCAGTAAAACCAGATTTTTGTAATGCTTCTTACAAAATTCCGACTTTAAAATGTATGACAAACATTTTACTGTAAATGGTTCCTTTTCAAAAGAAAGAAAATGTCTTCGTCTTCCTGTTTTGGTTAAACACTTGGCTAATTTGCCATCCAACCTACACCCACACACAGAGAAGCCATATTGGGTCAAAGCTCTCTCACAGAGTTACTGTACAAGAGATTAGCAAGAGTATGAAACACATATAATCTGTACTGTGTTCCCTGTTTGGCTGCTTAACTATTAGTCTGGAGACGTCTGCAAATTTGGACAGATTAACTTTTCACCTGTGATGAAATCCAAAACAGACTCATTAATGATTTATCCAAAGTAAAGCAGATCAGAGTCGACCGCTAAACAACAAGCAGTGATAGCAGCGGCTGTTAATGGTACTTTGTGTGTGCAGGTTTGCATATTTTTGTATGTACGGTGCAAATCCTCTGAGAACTCTGCAAATTATAACATTCTCCCTGCTCTTTGATGAGAATACAGTCACACATCCCCACCCCCACCAACGCCATGGCAACAAGACTCCACAGCAACAGTGTGGAAACAGGGAACCATGGAAACAGCCTTTACTCCTCTGAGCACTGGTGGATGTTGGGAGTTGGTGTTCAAATATAAAGGACATGCTCTTCAGTATGATCTTATTTTAGCTGATTAATTTTATTGGGCGTTAATGCCCAACTGAAGTGTGGCGTCGCAAATTTCACATTTTGCTCCATAGATTGCTGCACCTCTAAAGTGGGTGACACAAAGCTTTAACACTGATTGTCAAAAGAGGCTCCATCTTCAGATGAGGGTAGTTCCGCTTAAACTGGCTGCTATGAACCCAGATGAAAAGAAAGTTTCATTATGTATCCCTGTGGTATTTTGACCCGAACTTGTCAAAGTTTATTCAATAACTTGTGACAGCAACAAATCAAAAAGGGCATAACATGTAACTTTCATGTTTGCTTTCTGCTGTCATGCTTGTGTGGCCTCAAGACTGTTTCACTACTTTCCCCCAGTGTACGTGCACTGCCTACTTTTATTTTGTTTGTTTGTTTGTTTCCTCTCTGCCAGGTCCTTCTCTTACCTCCCAGTTTGATCCTGCTATATGCCTCAGCCCTGTTTTCCAGCTCATTTGGATTCATTTTTTCTCTTCCAGATTGACCACCAGTACCTGCAGCACTTTGTGTTAAGTCTTTTGTTTATTAAAGTCTCTTTTTCTCCCTCACAATTTCATCTGTCTGCATATTTGCATCGGTGTCCTCTCCCATCACTCAGTTTAACTCAAGAAAGACAACTGATAACACAAAAATAATGATAACGTTTTCCCTTTTTTTTTTTTTTGAAGAGAAGAATATGATACTTGGTGATGTCAGTTCAGCCACACACTGCTACGTAGCTTTAATGCCATTTTGACTGAAACGGAGTTGGAAATTTGTACTTAAATGAGCAAGAGAGAAAGAGGCAAAAAGAAAAGTGCAAGAGGAACACAGAAAACAGAGAGCTGCCAGAAGGGGGAGGGAGAGCAACAGAGCAGCGCTGAGAGCGGCCGGTTGAACGAGATAGAGCATCAGAATGAAGGAAAAAGAGGAGAGCAAGAGGAGCAGAGCTGATGCAGCTCCTGAGCAGAACAAATGTGTTCAGAGCTACTGAATTTAGGTCACACATCTCCAGTGACTGCTTCCTTCCCTCTGATGAACCAGCTTCCTACATTATGCACTTAACATGAAAAACTACATTATTTGGACCAAGGCTCTGCTCTGCCAAATTTATGCCTGAGCTTTTTAAGTCAAACCCCACTGCATGAGTGGATGAATTGACTTTTTTTTTCCCCCCTGTAGTTAGCGCTTCATGTTCAGAAAGCTGTAATAAAATCACATGGAATCTGGTTTGACATTTTCTGGGGTGTTTGCATGAATGTGTCTCACCTTTTAGCTCTTTACATCCTGATAAGCACTATTTTACTGCAAAGCAAGTTGTTTGCACTGAACCTCAACATTAGAAAGGTTTTGCTACTCCACAGCTGAAGGACTGGTGAATAGATTTATAGCTTGTTTTAGCAGAAGTAAACACACAAAAACACACACTGATTTTGACACGCATCCTGTCTGTTTTAGATATACATTGTAGGTTATGCTACACAGCTGCCATCTGAACACAAACTCAGGAAGTTGCTCTCGAGAAAAAGTAAATCTTCCTCTATGAAAAAGTAAAAAAAAGGACATATACTGGACTCCCAATAGTGGAACCTTTTTACCATTCACATTTTAAAAATGGCCTGTGCCCTGCGTTACTAAAACCTATGGCTCTTCACCTATTTGCAAAGCATCCAAAGCCACATTTCACAAAAACACATCTCTCAAGTTTTGATGTCCCAGTTTACACACAACTTAATCAGTTAGAAATTCATGTCAGTTCAAGTTAGAGATTATAGGGCACTAAATTTGTTGATATGTAGTTTAGATGTGTGATTCCAGTGAAAACAGTTACTTCTTTGCTATATTTGAGTGTTAAAACCTTGACTACATTAAGGAAATAAATGTTTAGATGTTGCAACCACAGTGCTGAGTCTTATTTGTTGCACATACAGTCACTATTAACCAGTAAATTCTACTACTAATCAAAGCAGTTTGAATATGCAGGATTATACACTACTCTGACACCACCTCATTTTTTTATTTATTTATTTTTTTTACTTGGCAGGCCAGCTAGCCAGCATGTTTTCTGCCTGGGATGACAGAGCGACGGGGACAGAGGTCATCTGTTTGCTCTCTCTGGTTTTAGGGGATTGAGCAACAAATGGTGGAATGGAAGAGTACAAGGATGAAGGATGGAGGGATGGAGATGAAATCAACCAGATGAAGCAAACTAAATGGATGATGGACAGAAACCTCCCAAGAGAACTGATTACACACTGTCCTTCAGCATGAAATGTAGCTTCTGGGTATCAAATATGCAGCTTATTCAGGGCTGCAGGCCTGAGCATCATAACTCAATAAGTCAGTCCATTTCCAGATCTCACAGATGCTTTCAGTGTGTGCCATGGGGGGCAGCAGGGTTGGGGGGTCTGTAAATCAATGCTATGATCAATATATTACAGACAGACTGATGGGAAATGAAGCCAGCGAGATGGTTGTTGCATTTTGCAGTAGTTATATGATGATCCAAAGGCCTATGATGGTTAGTCACGTTGACTTCCCCAGAAACATCAAAGAAGGACCTTGCATTGAGAGCAGTGACATGACTGGCCCTGCAACCCACACATATATACACACAATCACACACACACACTGATAAATGACATCACTGCCAATGTGAGAGGCATTAAAACCCATATCAGATTAACTCAAGATGGGGGAGGATAAGTAGCTTGGAGAGGTTGGATACGAGCATTAAAGTCAGTGGATAAGACTATGTTTTATGAGACTGGGTGGATGTGTGTGTGTGTGTGTGTGCATGACCCACTAAGTGAAATGCAAGGAACCAAAAAAAAAAAAAAGACAAATAATGAACGGGAAGGGGGGGTAAGACTTGCTTTGCCTGAGGATGGTGACCGTGCACGACGAAGGGAGTGCATACCTACCACTCTGGATCTGAGAAAATGACATTGATCTTGTCATTTTAATGCTTCCTACTTCCTATTTCTCTCCTGCAGGTAGATGCACCTGAATTATAGTCAGTTATGACAGCAATTGCTCATATACATCCCTCTTCTCTCACATATGCGATCTACACACAAATAGCTATCTGCCATCCTCCTCCTCCTCCTCCTCCTCCACTCTCCTGTGCTGGACCATACCCACCCATGGATCTCCATCCCATTCGCGGCGCAATAAAAACAGGAGAAAAAGGTCTCTTCGCAGCAGCGCAGGGTGACTGAGGGGTGTTGCTGAAGACCAACAGAGCCCACCCTCCCTTAACAGATTGGCTTTAATCCGAAAGCCAGCGTTATAGATGCAAAAGCCCGTGTCAGCCCTCCTTTGGCCAATTTTTCTGCGGCTCTGCTCTGAATTAATCCACCAGCCAGGCCCTGATGCTCCGCAGTGATAACCAAACTAACCGGCTGTTTATTTGTTAAATCCACACATGCACTGACTCACAACTGCGTTCAGGCCTGTGTCTTGTGGTTTTGATGGGGACGACGTGAACAACACCTGCCTTAACCATGAATGGAAATGAAAATTGTAAATAAATAAATAAAATAAACATCTGCAGCACACGCGTGCATCAGGGAAATCCCCCCGCGTCATCAAGACATTAAAGCCTAATCTGTCATAAATGCTAAATTTGATTTCACTGACAAGCATTCTCAATGGCTTACCTCTGTGAAAAACGACTCCATCCTGCCTAGTCCTCCCAGACAGCGCGCGCCTGGCCCGGCAGAGAGCACGCACCGGCTCGGGTGCGCAAAAGGTGTGCGTGTGCTTGTCGGTATGAGGGGAAGGCGGCGTTGGTCCCGCGTTCGTGTTTCCCATTCAATTCAGCGTTAGTGTTCAATCTCCCGAAATGGCTCAGTGGGTCAGACACGCCTCAGCAGCGCGCACAGAGAGATATGTGCGCACGGAAAGAAGCCACATGAGGAAAAAAATTAAAAATGTCCACGATGGGGATCCGTCGGTGGAGCGCTAATTTAAGTGGCCCGGTTTTTTCAGATCTGCCTCGTTAAAATGACCCAGTGTATGTACGTGTGTGTGTGTTAGTGTGTGTGAGTGTGTAGTAGAGTAAGTGTTGTTGTGTGTGGATATGTGATGCATGTGTGTGAGGATGTGTGTGTCGTGCGTGGGGACTGAGAGGAGAGGAGAGGAGCGACGACCAGCCCGGTACACCGACGGCGGGGCGGTGCAGACACATCACACATCCCCCTCCAATGCAAAACGCGCACGTGAAGTCCGCGCAGATTATCTACATCTTTTTGTGGGAGCGAAAAAAACGCTCCTGCTCCAGTTACCTGCTCCAGTTCTTTAGGCTACCTGTTAGAGCAGGTGAATGAAACAGCTCAATTACAGGTGTTAATAACCCAGACTGACCTGCAGCATCGCCGTCATATGACAGCTCTTCACAACAGCCAATCTCTACTTTTCATTTATAAAGCCAGTGCCGAAGTAATGTCATTCAGGGGCTGGACTCCAAAAGTGGAAACATTTAGTCCACATTAGCTATATTGTTAAAATGAACAGCAGAAATTAACATAGCCTTTAATTATAAACATATTTACAGTATGCTTTTTTTAAAGGTTTTGGTCTATATAAATTACTCTCACCTGCCACTTTATTGAGTGCACCTGTTCAATAGCTTGTTAAGCAAAAAGCTAAACAGCCAATTACATGGCAGAAAGTCAATTTAGGCATGTAGGCATGGCCCAGATGACTTGCTGAAGTCCAAACCGAGCATCACTTCAAACCTAGCATGGGTGGCTGTAGCTTCAGTTGGTAAAGCGGGTTTGTCCAGTCACTGTAAGGTTGCCGTGTCCCTGGGCGAGATTACTTCAACCCTAACTTCCCCCCAGTGGGCCTGGCAGCGCCTTGGATGGCAGCAGCCGGCCACTAGTGTGTGAATGGGTGACTAAGAGGCCATTGTAAGCACTTTGGGGGCACCATGATGCATCGAAAGCACTATACTGCCAGAAGTATATACTTTTGGCGATCTGCAGCAAGTGCAGTCCATTTACCATTTACCATAAGAATGGGAAAGAAGAAAGGGGATTTGAGTAACTTTGACCGTAGCATGGTTGTTGGTGCTAGACAAGTTGATCTGCGTATTTCAGAAACTGCTGGGATCTCACACACAAACCCATCTCTAGGGTTTACAGAGAATGGTCCAAAAAAGAAGAAAGAAAAAGAGGAGGATGGGTGGACAGATGATAGAAAGGCAGCAGTAACTCAAATAACCACTCGTTACAAAAAAGTAACGCACCTCATCTCTAAATGCACCTCACATGGAACCTTGAAGCAGATGGACTACAGCAGAAGACCACACAGCGTGCCAACCCCATCAGCTAAAACAGGAAACTGAGGCTACAATTCACCAGGCTCAGCAAAATTGTAAAAACGTTGCCTGGTCTGACTAGTCGTAATTTCAGCTGCCATATTCAGACGGTAGGGTCAGAATTTGCTGTAATCATCATGAAAGCATGGATCCATCCTGCCTTGTAGTAACGGTTTAGGCTGCTGGTGGTGGTGTAATGGTGTTAAAACACCATTAAAACACCACAGCCTACCTGAGTATTCGTTGCTGATCATGTCCATCCCTTTATGACTGTGTACCCCTCTGCTGAAGACTAATTCCAGCAGGTTAATGCATGATGTCACAAAGCTCAAACCATCTCAAACTGGTTTCTTGAACATGAAAATGAGTTTACTGTACTCCAGGAGTGGCCTCCACAGTCACCAGGTCTCAATCCAATAGAGCACCTTTGGGATCTGGTAGAACAGGACCATATCATGGAGACAAATCTGCAGCAACTGCATGATGCTATCATGTCAATATGGACCAAATCCTGTGAAGAATGTTTCCAGCACCTTGTTGAATCTATGCCACTAAGGATTAAGCCAGTTCTGAAGACAAGATGGGGTCCAACTCAGTACTCACAGGTAAGTGTGTAATAAACCTCAAAACTGTACATAATTAGCACTTCTTTTTTTGAGTGGCATCTACATTGCAGTTGGTGGTGTCGAACAGCTAGCCATCGTCTTTTTCACTGTTTAACACTTTCAGGCTCACGACAGAATTATGGTTCTGCATTAAACTGACAGTGTATATAGTCCTTAAGCTACCCCAGACCCTGATTCACATCTCTCTCCAAATGTAAGTAGACATCACAGTAACGCGGACCACGACAAATGTGACTGGCAATGTTATTAAAAGCTACTTCTTCATTTTGAAGTCTCCAGCTAGTCTTCATTTCTGCTCCAGCAGTCCGTTTCAGATGTTGACACTTCTAGTATTTGTCCATTCATCTTCATTCCAGATGCCATCAGTCCCAGCACTGAACTCTGTGGGACACCATAGCAGACCCTTGTCCATGCAGAAGAAATGTCATTAACATGGACAAAGTGGAACCTGTCGGATAAGTATGACTTAAACCAGGCTAATGCTGTCCCTTTAATTCCAACAGTGTACTCTAATCTATGTAGCAAAAGGCTGTGATCAACGGTATCAAAAGCAGCACTGAGATCCAGCAGAACAAGTACAGATGCTAATCCATTGTCTGAGGCCATGAGGAGGTCGTTGGTGACTCTAGTCAGCACCATTGCTGTGCTATGATGTATTCTGAACCCTGACTGAAAAACTTCAAATAGAAGTTTCTATACAGGTGGTTCTCCTAGCTGGCTTGCAACTACCTTTTCCAGAATTTTAGAGATAAATGGAAGGTCAGATGCCTAAAATGTCTGGATGGACGGTTTCTTAAGCAAAGGTTTTATATCTGCAACTTTAAAAATCTGTGGTACATATCCTGATTTTAGAGATAGGTTAATCTGATCCAAAATTGACGTACCAATAAAGGACATGACATCTTTGAAGCAGTGGAGTTGGGATGGGATCCAACAGATACGTAGATGTTTTAGCTTTGCTAACAGTTGAGGTCAACTTAGAGAGGCCTACAGGGAGAGAAACAGTCCAGAGTCAAACCAGAACCAAAGAGAAGTTAACAAAGCTGCATGGACATGCACAGCTGTCGACAGTTAGGCTTGGCCAATCTCTTCTCTAATTCAGAATATTTTAGCGCTAAAAAAATTCATAAAGTCTTTACTACTGAGAGTAGCAGGAATGCATGGACCAACAGGGTTGTGACTCTTTTTCAGCCTGGCTACAGTGCTGAACAGAAAACATGGATTTTATTTGTTCTCTTCTATTAATGATGACAATAATAGTGGATATCTTAGATAAAGTGTACAAGTTCCAGCCAACTGCCCCATCACCTCTTTTTGGATTAAACGGAGGTTAACGTAGTTTGCTCCCACCAAAATGGAAATGATTAGGTTTTAAAAACCCTCTTTAGACACCTTGAGAGATGTCACAGAACAGTTTATCCAGTTGTCTTTATGCCGTCTATGGCTTTTCATAGAGCATATTCGAATACGAGGTAATTATGTTTTATTTTAAGTTATTTTAATTAAGTTGCATTAACTTTGGACTGGTTTCTAAAATGCTTCAAGAAATTTGCATTTTGTGACATTTATTGGTGCTTATATTGTCATTTTTTTAAAGGTGATATATGCAAAAAAAAAAAAACAGAGGTACTTTTTTTTTATTTCTTGTAGAATAAAAACTATCTTGCTAAAAGCATATATAAGAAAATGCATATTGACAAGTTTCTTTTCTAGATACCAATTTGTAATAAAACTAAGAAAGGGCTCCCCCTGACATTAATGATTTAGTGCCTAAATTACAAAAGTTGCTGCAGCCGTTAGGAGCATTCAATCGGATCTCAAAATCAGACCACAAGCAGAAAGAAGGGGTGAGCTCATGCATAACAAAACACAGTGTCCCCAAAGAAAACAGTTTGCTAGAAAGACATGAAAGTGGGTATACAGCTGGTTGACGTGATGCGGACAGTGTTTGGGTCAATTCTTCTTTTGAGATGAATGGGCATGCAGGGGCCATTTGCAGCTGTCAGGAAGCCCGGCAGGCCGAGGTCTCTTCGGTGTAAAGTATTGCCAAGCTCAGCCTGTTCTCTGGAGACCTGGAGGTAGAGGACGGAGGCCGTAGAGGCTGGAATTACCTAGTCGCATGCATGCGCACTCCATCTTCCTCAGGGGAACAATTGAAAAACTGGACCTAACAACAGGGCCCCGGGCTTTGTTGGATTAGCGTGTGCTTATAAATCTAGGTGTGTAAGGTATAGACACATGCAAATAAAAAAACAGTCAGGAAATGAGACTTGATTCTTGAAACCCTTAAAATACATTACCTTTAAATTTTTTTTTTTTTTTTTAAAAAATGTGCCTGAAAGCATTTATTTACATGTCTAATGTGACTGACTCTGAGATAACCCTGCCTCTTCAGGTCTTGTAAGTTCCATCTTAGTCTGAAAACATGCCATTCAGAATAGCGGGGTACTGTGACATCACAGCCCCAGATGAGAAGAAAATGATCAATATTCCTTACTTTTATTTCACTCTGTTCATATCATCCTTTGAAAGTTTAGGGTTTGAGCGCATTTGAAAAATTAACTCCTCCCCCTTTAAACCGGCTGCTATGAACATGTCTGTAAAAACATGCTTGAAAAAAACAGCTTTTGTATTCTGTATCTGTATGTCTTTAGCATTTAGTACAAAAACAAGTAACAAACATTTGTGAAGACCTCAGCAAATTGTGTCAGCTTTTTTTTTTTTTAAAGAGCTAAATATTACTCTTTTTAAGGGGAATGTATCTCAAGTTCACTGTAAGCTGTAAGAAAGAGTGCTGAAGATGGTGCATAAACACCAGCCAGTAATAGTCAATGAAGTGGATATTTACTTGTTACATTACTCCATATTGTGTGATAGCAGCTGCGGCGAATGCTGTTATAATTATTCTACAATTGCAACAATGGCTCCACGGTGCCACAAAGCACTGTGCAACTGTTCAAATTAAGGCTGGGTGACTGTGACAAAGAGCCAGCTGGGAACCTTTGAGAGATCATTTAGCACTTTTTGGTAATGCATTTAGGTGCAGACACTTTAATCCAAAGCCCCTGGAAGCCTGGGATCCAGCAACCTTCCACTTGAACAACACTCTACCTCCTGAGCTACAGCTGGCCAAAGCTACTTCCTCACGCACTTACAAATTATAATGAACTCTCAAGTTAGCTCTGTTATTTTCTTTAAGGTGTTTCTTTTCAACTTCAATTAGGTCCTTGCTCCAAGGGGAGACTGATAGCCATTTTATGAGATAAGACATTATTCTGACTCTATTGGAAAAAATTTAAATAAACAGTGCATTTACTGTGTGAAGCTTTTATGAATTTTAACACAAAATATGTCAGATGTTCAGGTTTCCAAGGAAACAACCATACACTAAACAGACATCTCATTTAAAATTGCACATCTGCAAAGCATGGGCTTTTTTTAAGCGTGGACTTTTAAATGACAGCGCTGGGGTTGAATGACCCTCAGCAGGGGCTTGTAGTTTAGTCAGGACCATAACCTGCTTACTCATCTGACCACAGCTCACTCATTCTCCTTGATGTCTCCTTCTCCTCTTACTGCTGCACTGAACATGTGTGTTGGTGCGTGCTGTGGACAAACCATCAATACGTCCTGACTGAAGAGCTGAGCTCTCCCATCTGTGATGCTGAACGTACGGGAACTAATGTGGCAGAGATACACTCAACCGTAAGTGTAGCTTTAGCACATATGTCTAAGTGGTGTGTGCGTGTGTGTGTGTTTGTGTGTCATATGTTGCGTGTGCTAAAAGGCATCACTCAAAGAGTCACAGCCAATCAGTTTTATGACCATAGCATCCATAAATCTCTTCTCATTTATTACCCTCTTTCTCTTCCAGTCTGTCCTCTTCTGTGAACCTCCTCCTCTTTCACTCCAGACAGACCTGCTAAAGGCCGTATGAGAGGGCAGACTGAATCAAAGAGATGCTGAGAAACCCAGCATGAAATGTGTAGGTTGATTATCAACCATTTATTGGGGTTGTTAATTAGTAGAATAGGGGAATCCGAAGTAAGCCCTGGGAGTTTAATTCTCAACAATCTCTTTAACTGGTCACACAGACAGGCAGTGTTGGCAAAGTTCACTTTCTACACGAATCAGTTAAGTTATTAGTTAATAGAAATTAAAAGGAACTAGTTCAGTTCACCATTTCAAAAAATGAACTAAATAGTTAATCTTTAGTTCTTTTTTTAAATTCTTTTTTAATGTTGCTGCGAGCAATTATTTGTCAAAACTCTAAAATCCGTTTTTAAGTTAAACTGAATTATCAAACAGTAGTTAAACTACAGTGCACTAATAAATGTTGGATCTGGAACATTAAGTGGAAAGAATATATTTGACAACGTGTATGAAGTTTGAGCTCACTCCTCACGCATCAGTGACACAATGATTCAGGAATTTGTGTTCAATACACACACTTTAGTGTACAAACAAAAGCACACACACACACGGGGATATATTACATATGTGAAGTCATCTGATCTGTATGACTCATTCGACACACAAAAGATGAACTCATTACAAACGTTTCTGAAAATAAAGGACTCCAAGTGAAATTATAAGCTGTTTTGGTTGGAATTTAATTTTTCAACAGGAAACGTAGGTGCTCCAGTTATAACCACTTGCTTTGTGGAGACAACAGGGTGGTCCAATATATTCTTTACCATGTAGTCTTAACACCTTTGCCACATAGATTTACTCTTTAAAGGTTGTCATAACAAAAATTGTAATCAGTATTTGTATCTGTAAGTTGTAACAGAGGGTAAGTCCCTCTCTGAACCTCCCTGCACAATGACAAATGCGGAGATTTATGAATGTCTTGGTGCTGCTGGACCGTGTATGTAACACACATGCATCACATTTATACGATCAGTCTGATATCAGTTTCCTCTCTGTGTTTTATTCTCTGTGTATTAAGGATGATGTTTGATGATTTAGATTGTTGTTAGAGCCTAAACAAAAGACCTTCTGTTCAAATCAGTATCCTTCAACACTTTTAGTTTCTGAACTGTATTTCCACTGTATTTTTTGTGATTCCTGTTCAGTTTATATCAGCTCTGCATCTCCTTCTGAGCAGCATTTGGCAGCACTGTGGAGAGAAAATGTAATTATTCCCTTTAACAGGAAGACAAGACTGATTCATGAGGACAGCTGTCTGTCTGGAATGGGTGAAGTGAGAGCAAGAGAGGAGAAGATGGCTTGAGACAGAGGAAGCACTAAGGAAGATGCAGGCACATATGCAAAATTAATGACATCCTACATCACATACAAGTACATCCAGAGTTAAAAAGAGTGGCGTAGATAAGAGGACAGGTACTCGATTAGTCTCCAGAAAAAACTAAAAATGATTCAGAATTACTAGCTTTAACTATACAACTGGATTGGATACCACAGGAAACTGGTTGCTCCGGAGAGAAAAGTGATAGCTGAAGGCACTGAGTCCCTTTCTGCTTTTGGAAAACCTTGGAACTGCAATTAAGTCTGCAAGCAAAGCGTTCTTTAGGAGAAATATGGCTGTATGATCTATTAATGATCTGTTTATATTAAT
>JAGFBZ010000484.1:0-60000 GCA_018398805.1 Hirundichthys speculiger
GATAAACCCTTAAACCAAGCTTCAGATGTCTTTATGACCATGAAAGTGTTCGACATTTTCTCAACATCAGACCACAGTTGCCATGGCAGCCACTCACACACTCACGCAGCATCAGCATTAAGGTCGGCATACGTTTATGATCACTCTTAGTTCCATGTTTGATTTAAGTCCGCGTGCATTTATATGGGCTATAAGATGTTTATTCTCACTACATTATGTGAAGTTAGGAATCATTTCCAACAGATGGACGTATTGACTCAACTAGTGCTGGGCAATATGACGATACAAATCGTGGGGACGATAGAAAAGTGTGTATCGTGCCATTTCTCTTCTATCGTTTCTAACCTAATTTTATCAATTATTACAGCAAATATGTAATTAAATAACCTGCAACGATAAATTTGATAGAATCATATCTACTTCTACAAAGCAGCCTTTTATGTTTGCACTTTTATTCATGGTTAATACCTTAAACAGAGTTCTCTTCAACCCTGATGTTTACTTTAGACACTTCATATTGGTTTGCAAAACTTTGCACTACAAGGTTACAGATTTCATAAAAGTTGAAAAATAATTTGTGTTTATTTTTTTATAGCTGAACTTCAGTGCAAAAATGTGTTTTTCCTCTCTGTTGTGCACTTTAAAAAAAAATGTGAAAGCTACTGTACCTCTGTACCTACCTGTTTTTGCTGCACTAAAATGTACGTTTGTGACAGTTCAGCTAAATGTCCTTTCAAAATAAGGTTGAAAAGTAAGCAATGAAATTTTTGTCAAACTTTTCAGAGAATAACTGAAAATATACTTTATTATGGTATATCGTGATATATATCGTTATCGTGATATAAAATAGCCCATATCGTAATGTATGATTTTTTTCCATATCGCCCAGCACTACTTAGTTCCATGTTTCATTTAAGTCCAGGTGCATTTATATGGGCTATAAGATGTTTATTCTCACTGCATTATGTGAAGTTAGGAATCATTTCCAACAGATGGACGTATTGACTCAAGTCACTTCGTAACATGTCAATAGTTTTAAAGCTCCTGACGACGTCTGCCTGACTTCTGACGAGCTTGTATGGCACAACCTGCATGTCTGAACTGTAATAATATGTTACTGGGTCACATTTGTCTTATTTCTATCATGTTCCTTGAAATAAAAACAAGCAAAAAACATCAGGCTTGAATCAAAGGAAAACCGACTCCGTCGGGAGGCTTTGTCAACTTCTAGAGCCAGTTGTCTCACAGACTCTTTGCCCCCCCCACAGCAGCTGACAAAACCTCCGTATGGAAGGTGAAACGTCCACAAGAACCAAGAAGAAGAAGAGAAGGAGTCCAGCTTCCTTTGATTGCAGAACTACCGTGACCTGGGTGACGACGTCACACCAGCATGACAGTTTTTTTAACACCTCTGTTCTGGGAACCGTTCTGGGGCCTCTTGAGGTTGAGGTTAAAAAAAAAAAAAAAAACCCAACTGGAAGATGTAAGTCAAAAACAATCCAGTGATTTATTCCACCATCACCTCTCCAGTTCTCTTATCTGAGCGTTGGTGCGCTTTAATGGGAAACATTAATCCCCGTGTCAAGTGTGGAGCCTGTGTTATTTAATAAAGCAGGGTTATTGGGAGTCTAAGTTATGCCCGTGCACGCCCCGCACACCTGTGAATCTCAACCACAGCTTGAACTAATCTCACACCATCACAGCTCCCCTCACACCTCCAGAAACTACAGTGGGGGGGAGGGAGGGGGGGTGGGGGTAGAAACAGGTGCACGGCAGCATTAAAAAACTTCACACACGTAGTCGTCCAAGGCAGTGTTTCCCCGAGGTTTACAGTTTGGGAGGGGGGGGGGGGGGTCAGGGGGTGGGTGGACGAGAGGGGGGAGTAAGCATGGGGGGGGGGGGGGGGGAGGGGACTACAGCAGCAGTTAATATAATGCAATATGTTCACTTGACACTAGGAGTGCACTATAACTACCAGGCCGATAACAGGAAATGATGACGTCATTCCGATAAGTCCGATATCACGACAAATAGCCCCGATAACATATATATTTTTGTCAACACGGCAGCAGTGTCTCGCTCCCTCTGAGTCTTAAATGACCGGCAGTGAATGTTATGTTCAAGTAACATTGGCATAATCAGAAAAACGATTACTCAATCAGGAAAATCAAGAATACCCCCTCATGCCAGAAAACAACTCGTTTAAGTCGGTCATAATTTTAGTAGTTGCTAACTTGAATAGATATTCGCAGTATTTCTCCTCATGTTACACATAAAAAAGGAAAAAAATTGAAAAAGCAGAAAGAACGTCTAGCAAACAAGGGAACTTCGGAATTTACGTTACACCTTGAATGCAGCCTGGCAGTACAGCGCTGATCACAACAAACATGGCGGCGCGTGGAACTTTGTTAAAGTTTCAGAAGAAGATAGTTTGGTGGTTATTTGTGACGAATCCTCCGAGTGAATTCTACGAGGAGGGAAGCACAAGCTTTAATACGTAAAACCTGATCAGCCACCTACAACATAACAATCGCTTCCATGGAGTTTTGAAATCACGCTAACGCAAGCTAATGCTAACATGCGCAAGCCAACAGCAGTCTTCCCTCCCTTCATCTCTCTCATCTAAAGCTGCCATGAGATTAAAAAAATAAAAATAAAAAATCACTGAACCTCATTGACTTTAATTAAAGGTATTAATTTAAATGGAACCACAAGCCAAAATCCTTTAAATATAAATCTTTTTCAGTTTAGTAATTTCTGATGCATGTATTTCCATCAGTTTCAAGGAGCCTTATTTTTTTTCAGTAATGAACCTTATTTAAGTTGATGTGAGATATCAAATAGGTTTGTTTGATAGCTTTATGAAAATGTTTGAGAGGCTTGATCAATAGTTTTTTCCAATGGAAAAAATCAATATCTGTTCATTTGTCCAAACTGTTTTTGGTTTTGTTCATAGTATTGATGTAATGATCTTAGGTATATGTGTGTGTTATCGGTTATCGGTATCGGTTTTAAAAAACAGTTATGGTGCATCCCTACTTGACACCACTCATCCTTTTTAAATGCATAATTCTAGAAAAAAGAAGACACATCTTTAAAAGGAGCAGGCTCCTACGCAACTGTCACGTGATCTTCGGGGGAAACATTCGGGGTAAACTCACAATCTCTCGTGAATCCAGCCGAGTGGGCGGCGCTTTCCTTTCGCTGCCCGTGGGACCTAAGGCTGCGTAGAGGACCAAGCAACTCTGCTGAACTTCGGCTTCGATATTGAAAAGCTAAAATAAAATGAACTTGACCTTCATGGAGGATTGGGGGGGGGGGGGGGGGGGGGGGTCCCAATTAACAAGGACAGAGAAGGTATGAAACATCTCCCTCTTTTAAAAAAACTCATTTAAAAAACACGGCAACAACTAGACCCAGTGAAGATGGCTAAAACACGCTAACTCAATGCTCTCTTTAGTTGATAAGGTTATAAAACCCAGCAGGCAGAACAGCTCTGTGTTTCTGTGTTTGTGAGTCTGTTTTCCATCTCTGCCTCTTTCTCTGACGATCTTTTCACTGCCAGTTGCCTCCTCACAGGCTCTTTGTTTCTCTAAAAGCAGCGGAGCCCTTTGATGAATAAATGCGATTGTTCCGATCTAAGATGTGGTGGATGTTGAAATCCACCCTCCAGAACCTCCAGGAAGCTGATGATGTCAGCTCCACCTCCCTACGCCACTCCCCCCTGAACGACACTGCCAATGATGACAGAGGAGGAGGAGGAAGAGGGCGATGAAGACGAGTCTCTCGCCCTCCCTTCGCTTCCTGTCCTCGTCCTCACCCACTGCTTCCTGCCGTCCCCCCCTCAGGCATCCTGACTCAGCTCACACCACCTCGCTTCCTGAATCTCTCGACATCCTGCCTTCAAATCTGTTTCCACTGGAACCGAAAGCATTTTTTTAAATAATGCCATTTATTCTCAGGGTCTGAGGCTGTTTCACATCTAAAAATGTGGTTTTAAAAAAAAAAACACCAAGAGCAGAGAGAAGGAGACTGAGAAAATAAATAGAAAGGATATCATATAAAATTAAATATCGCTAGATTACAACCAAACTGAAAATTCTTTTAACGTGTTATGAAAGCATAAATCCTCTTCAGAGACTTCTCTGCGTGGTGTGTGGCACATGTGGACGGCAGACGGCTGCTTCCTGTTCAAAACCCCGGCGTTGAACGCTCAGAGTCACCTGCCGTTAAAACAGATTCAACAGCGTAGTGGTGGACTTCCTAATAAAAACCATCCACCCATCCGTTATCTGAGCTCACTCCTTCCTGTTCCCAGTTACGGGGGTCCACTGGTGTCCGGTCCTGGTTCCAGAAAGCGGGGTTCCCCCTGGACGGGTCGCCGGTCTGTCGCAGGGCTACTTAAACAGGTCCCGTTCCCTCCGTGGACGTCTGCGGCGCTGCTCCGAACATGTGTCACTCATCTAGCATGTCTTAAACTCAACCCCTCCCCAAATAAACCGTCGGACCAAACTGGTCCCAGGTGCTACATATGGATCTGTTTGACTTAAAATCAGCCGACATCAAAACCGTGGTGTAAAGGCTGCTGCCAAGCTCTGGAAGTCAAGTACGCCGACATCAACATAGCTTTAGATTTACTGCTGCTGTTAAGAGGAGGCTTTCTGGAAACGCGCCATCATATTTATTCACGGTGCATTCAGGAACTCTGGGCCTGTTGGACATACGGATCTCTCTGTAAAAAACAACGTGACGGACTGCTGTGACTGGGAAGTACACCTTCTTTCAGTTGTACGGTTATACAGCTCATGACATGATTAAAAAAATTAATCTTAGCGGACGCACGTAACACCGTGTCATTCATTAACAAAGACTTTGAAGGTCCGTCTTCACGACATGGTTTCAGTTCGTTGATGTTTGATGGTATTTGTTTACGCACAGTTCTGTTAAAGTCCCACCACGGTATTTGACGTCTGGACTTCGCGCCGTCACATTTTAGCCATTCTGTTGTTGATTTGCTGGTGTGGGGTCACCGGGGTGTTGCATGATGGGATTCAAGCCAGGCTCCAGCTGTTGTGCAGACGGCATTACATTTTTACATTTTTCTCAAGAATACGCTGCTATTCAGAGGAGTTTTTGCTTAATTCAATAACTGTGAGGTTCCAGGACGGGTAGCTGTAAACTAGCCCCAATCATCACCCCCCCCACCACCATCACCACGCTGGGAGTTCCCCTGAGGTGTTTGTGCCGTTGTACCATGTTTGGTTTTGATCAAATGTGGCGCCTTATCCTGTAGCTACGCATCTCCACTTTGGTCTCATCTGCCCAGAGGACAGATGGACAGATGAGACAGATGAGACAGACGTCCCTGTGGTTTGTTCAAATCAAACCAAAGCCGTACTGCCATGGCTGCTGAGGGACTGAGGTGGAGAGGGCAGACAGCTACAGGTTCCTGGGACTGCAGGTCACGTCTGACCTGAGCTAGACTCAGAACACCACAGCCACGGTGAAAAAAGCCCAGCAAAGACTGTATTTCATCAGGCTGCTCAGGAAAGCTGGACTGAACCATCGCCCTCTCACCCAGGCCTACAGAGGACTGATAGAGAGCATCCTCACTGCAGAAATCACTGTCTGGTATGGAAACACCACAGTGGCAGAGAGGAAGGCCCTGCAGAGAGTGATCAAGTCTGCGGAGAGGATTATTGGGACAAAACTTCCGTCCATGGACTCTATGTACGAGCAGCGCTGTAGAAAAAGAGCAGAGGGAATCATCAGAGACTCTCTCCACCCCGCTCACCCTCTGCTCAGACACAAGCGCTGCAGGTACAACTTCAGACACAGCAGAGCGGACAGTATTAAAACACAAAGGACTCGTTTCTTTAACAGCTTCTTCCCGGCCACAGTCAGACTGATAGCAAACAAATAATAACACTGGACACTTTAAAAAAATCACCTTACTCACTTAAACACGTGCAATACTCCAGTCAATGTGCAATTTCACCCCCCCCCCCCCCCCACCCCGTGCAATATAGCTTCTGTAAAATGTACAAATTACACCTCTGTATTTATATTTTTTAATATTTTTTATATTGTTTATATTTCCATATTTTTTAAATACTTTTCTTATATTTTTTTCTTTACCATGTAAAGTTACATATGTCAACCTAAGTAGGATATTTATATATTATACTTAAGTTTTTTTTCTTTTTTCCCGTATCTATTTCTTTCCTTTCTTTTAAAAAACTGTATGTCGGAGAACTTCGCAAAAAGAATTCCAATGTGCCTGGACTGAATGTACATGTACAAATGGCAAATAAAAGTTCTTGATTCTTGATTCTTGATTCTTTATCCTAGAAACCCCCCCAAACTAGCTATATGTCTGCAGTCTAAATGTACTGATGTGAACTTTGCTATTTAGCATGCCAGTAGGATCAGAGCTGAGTTTCTTGGGTTTCTGGTAATTTGTCTAAATACTTTGGGGTGAACTTAATGAGATGTCCACTCGTGGAAAGATTAGCGACTGTCTTGAATGTATTACACTTGTGAATAAACTCTTTCACAGTAGAATCATGAACTACACATCATTTAGAAAAGGCTTTACTTCATAGCACTGAGTTAACACACACCTGAGTGACCCAGGTGGGGTTCAACCCAGGGGTGAGTATTGGAAAGGACCTCGCAATACGGTATGTATCATGATACTTGGGTCACGATATGATATGATATCATGATATATTATGATACTCTACCTAGTTAATATCAAAATTAAAAGTAGAGATGAAAAATCAAGTTGCTGTATATGTTCATCAGATGATATTGATCATTCAGAGGACAAATTGAGTCAAAACTATTTGCTGCAAAACAACCTATTTATTGTTTATTATTAGTGTTTTGCACATTTAATAAATAAATAAAATAAAATAAACAGAATAAAATGTTCCTAAAAAATCGATATTATATTGGGCGGCCGAAAATCGCGATATATTGCCAAATCGATTTTTTTTCACACTCCTAGTTCAACCTGGGAACATTAGACAGCAACCGACTCTACTCACTACAGTAGTGTACTTAAAAAAAAAAAAAAAATCAAAAACCAAAAAACATGCTGCTGTTTGTCTTTTGATACCATTTAGCTCTTTCTTCTCCTTTGTTTCTGTATCCCTTCTTTCTACTCACAAGCATCCTGTATGGGGCCCCTTCACACTTGACAGAGAAAAAAAAAAAACACACAGCAACATCTGGCTTGCATCATACCCGCATCACATGACCTTGCAGTAGCTGCGGGTGTTTATCAGCTTCAGTTCTATTGGCTGTGATGACGCCCAGGTGTCGCGTTTACACCCCTGATCATTTTCACCGAGCCTGTTGTGCACGACTCAATTCTCTCTCATAAATGCGCGACAGCCGGCCGAAGAGTCTGAGGCTCCAGAACCCACATGAGCCCTCACAAATGTGCAAAGACACACAATGGATCCAATTTACAAGTCTGAACAACAGCTGGCTGCATGCACCGTCAGTCCAGCTGTGCAGGGCTGACTGACATCTGTTCAGAGATGGTTTTAGTCATCCCATTTTTCCATTTGCAAAGTTCTCACAACATTGTATGTTAAGGATAAATCAGGACTGCAGGCCGACCACTCCAGTACCCGTACCTTCCTCTTCCTCGGCTACGTCTTTGTAATAATGCACAATGTGGTTTTGCATTGTCTTACTGAAAGCTTATGATACTTAATCTCTTACAAAAGGTACACTGGCGTCTCATAAGTGTCCTGCAATCATGCGGTCATCACAGAAGTGTAACTTAGCTTTGCCAAGAGCACTGATGCAGCCTTAGACTATTATAGAGACCAGCTCAGTGGTCTTTTTCAGAGCACACAGAGTCTATTTCTTTCAGAAAAAAGATTTGCAGTACTGATTCAGTCTGACCAAAATACACGTTTTCACTGTGTGACGGCCCGTCCAGGTCTCCAAGACCAGAGACGCTGCCGCCATCTCACTAAAAGAGTAAAATAAAGCTTCTTTTTTAGCACAGCAAAGTTTTAAGTAGGGGTGCACGATAACAGGAAATTATGACGTCATTCCGATAAGTCCGATATCACGACGAATAGCCCCGATAACATATATATTTTTGTCAACACAGCAGTGCCTCGCTACCTCTGAGTCTTAAATGACCAGCAGTGAACGTTATGTTCAAGTGACGTCGGCATAATCAGAAAAACGATTACTCATGCAGGAAAATCAAGAATACCCCCTCATGCCAGAACTCATTAACTCGGTCATAATTTTAGTAGTTGCTGACTTGAATTGATATTCGCAGTATTCTCCCTCATGTTACACCTAAAAAAGAAAAAAAAATAAAAGGCTGAAAGAACGACTAGCAAACGAGGGAACGGAGGAATTTACGTTACACCTTGAATGCAGCCTGCATTGTACTGATCACAACAAACATGGCGGCGTGGAACTTCGTTAAAGTTTCAGAAGAAGATAGTTTGGTGGTTATTTGTGACGAATCCTCCGAGTGAACGAGGAGGGAAGCACAAGCTTTAATACGTAAAACCTGATCAGCCACCTACAACATCACAATCACTTCCATGGAGTTTCGAAATCGTGCTAACGCGAGCTAATGCTAATGTGCGCAAGCCAGCAGCAGTCTCTCCTCTCCCTCATCTAAAGCTTCCATGAGATTAAAAAAAAAAAAAAAAATCACTGAACCTCATTTACTTTAATTAAAGGTATTAATTTAAATGGAACCACAAGTCAAAATCCTTTAAATGTAAATCTTTTTCAGTTAGTAATTCTGATGCATGTATTTCCATCAGTTCAAGGAGCCTTTATTTTTTTATATCAGTCAGTAATGAACCTTATTTAAGTTAATGTGAGATACTAAATAGGTTTGTTTGATAGCTTTACGAAAATGTTTGAGAGGCTTCTCAATAGTTTTTCAATGTAAAAAATAAATATCTGTTCATTTAAAGAGTCCAAACTAATTTTGATTTTGTTCAAAACAGTTATCGTGCATCCCTAGTTTTAAGTTGCATTTCTGAATGTAGCTCCGTGTTGTGGCGCTTGACAAATGTTTTCCTACAGTGATATCTCACCCGTGTGGTCATGTATGCCATTTTTCAATAACAGTTTTAAGTCCATGAAGGACCAGATGACAGTTGTCTGGCAGAGCCTTCGAACCCTTTTACACACCGAAACTTCTCCAGATTAGTTGAATTGTTTAAAGCAAAAGGTAAAATATGAAAATCCCTTCCAATCTTTCTTTGAGGGACATTGCTTTCAAACACTGAAATTATTCTCCCACATACTTATTGATGAATAGGAGATATTTTGCCCCTCATGTAGGGACAGCAAACGTCCACGTATACTGGTGGCTTCCAGTGGGTCACTGGTCTTATGGATGGTGTGGCGGGACAGAAGCAGCTGTGAGTCTCCAGCCTGCATGGAAGCTGAGCATCTGTTCAGATTCAGCCAACCAAATGTTACCACGAACGTAAAACGGAAACAGCGAGAACTGTGTCAGCGAAGGAATCATCTGTAACCTAACTGCACATCTGTATCCGTCTACAAGCACAATGGCGGCTCTGCTCTTCACCCAGGCAGGATTTTATGCATATTTTCCCGTGCGTTCACGTGTGTAATCAATCTGAGTCGCGGCCAGCTGTAAATGTATGCAATAAAGCCGAGCTGGCTGTAAAAAGCCCAGGTGTGTGAGATTTACCGGGGTCCTCGGAGACGCCGGCATTAGAGAGAACGTGTGTCTTTGTCCCTGAGCGGCAGATCAAAACAGAGTGGGGGGTGGGGGGGGGGGGGGGGTGTTTAAGACATATGTCAGAAAGTATGTGTGAAAATGAATCAGAGCTGGTGTTGGGTTAGGTGGCTATAAACATGTATTTGTCCTGGCCCAAGTCCCGATCAGTTTAGTAACTGTGGTAAATATGAAAAAAACCCTCCAGCGAGACAGAAAAGTCTCGTTTTTACCACTTAAAGCTTAAGTAGTCAATAAATCTTAAATCCAATGCAAACCTGTGGAGCCTGTATAGGAAGGAGAGGGTTACTAAAACAACACAGAGCTTGAAAGCACGTTGGCAGCTCTACGACCAACTCATCAAAGACAGAAAGAAAATATACTAAACTATCAGACTAATGTTTGAACAAGCGCACAGCAGGCCAGGACAAACAAAATGGCAGCGAGCCTTTTAAACAGGCGAGCCCACAAAACAAACCAGTCACTGACAACTGACAACCCATAAATACAAAGTTTTCTGCAGTCAGGGGTTTATATAGTTTGGAAAGTTGCCCACCTGTAACCTGAAATCAGTCACGTGAAACTGCGCTGGACCGGTGACTGGCGTGGAAACAAAAGGAAGTCCCCAGCGTCTCCCTTCAGGGGCCGCCATGGCGGATCACCTGTTTCCCTCTCTTTTCTCCTGCACCTTCCTCCTTCACCACATCCAGAAATCTGTTTGGTCTTCCCCCGTCTCTCCTGCCTTCTACCAACATATCCACTGCCATTTCTCTTCTATCGTTTCTATCGTTTTTAAGCTAATTTTATCAATTATTACAGCAAATATGTAATTAAATAACCTGCAACGATAAATTTGATAGAATCATATCTACTTCTACAAAGTAGCCTTTTATGTTTGCACTTTTATTCATGGTTAATGCCTTAAACAGAGTTCTCTTCAACCCTGATGTTTACTTTAGACACTTTATATTGGTTTGCAAACTTTGCACTACAAGGTTACAGATTTCAGAAAGTTGAAAAATAATTTGTGTTTTCTTTTTTATCGCTGAACTTCGATGCAAAAATGTGTTTTTTCCTCTCAGAAACTGTTGTGCACTTTAAAAAAAATGTGAAAGCTACTGTACCTCTGTACCTACCTGTTTTTGCTGCACTAAAATGTATGTTTGTGACAGTTCAGCTAAATGTCCTTTCAAAATAAAGTTAAAAAAGTAAGCAATAAAATTTTTGTCAAACTTTTCAGAGAATAACTGAAAACATACTTTATTATGGTATATCGTGATATATATCGTTATTGTGATATAAAATAGTCCATATCGTGATATATGATTTTTTCCATATTGCCCAGCACTACCCGTCACCCCCAAAGACAATCTTAGCCTCAACTCTGCTTCATGTCTCTTGGTTGGGGTAAGAGATGCTCACCTGACATTTAACTCGCACGACACTGAAAGTGTAAATGTTGCAGGCTGAAATGAACCCGTCGACTTGACCCAGATCAGCTGTGTTCCACATGCCTCAACCACTTCCTCCTGACCAGGACGTTCAGCCGCAGTATTGAACCTATCGGTCACACGTTTCAACCCGCCGGAGAGCAACGAGCCCTGCGTTGCCCTGCAGCGGGCTCAGACGGGGGGGGGACTGGGGAGGAAACCTACCGGAGGTGAACTGGGAACTCGTGCGTGTCGCTGCAGCCTCAGTGAGGTTCAGGTTAGAGATGAGGTAAAAAGGTCACAGGGTCTCATCTGGGCGGGGGGGTGCCTGCAGCCAGACACAGATGGCTCCCCTGCAGGGCAAAGAACAAACCAAAACACATGTTATGAAAGCAGCGGTAATGAAATCGATCACTTTAATGTGTCGTTTTATTAGCAGGAAATCTATACTAGTTCTTTGTTACGGTACAATCTTACCCACACTCAAAGCCAATAATAGTCCCAATTTAAGTAAGAGTGAATCAATCTGGATGAAGGAGCTTTTAAAGTTAAATATCACAACTTTAACCAGTTTTTCCATCTTTACGTTCCCTCCTTACATGCTGCATGTTCTTGTCCAGACTGTTGTAACATCTCTGAAGACTTCAGTCAGGCGCTGGTGGCTCTTCAAACACACGATGACAGCGTCCACCCATGTTTATTACTCCATCTCTGTAAATGTGGGGAAATAAAACAAGAAAATATACATTTACTTATTTGATGACGATATAAAAGTTACTCAAAATAAAAAGGAGTGTTGTAATTAAACAGTTTGCCTGTAATGTTCATTTTAAAGACCTCTGAGTCTATAGACCACAGCTATAGAGAAATTAGCTGCTGTTCATAACACACCCGGTTGTTCTGCGACGGTATCGCCCTCTAGAGGACAAAATAAGCTTCTGCAGTCAAAACAAAAAGTAGAAAGAGCATCAGCGAGGGAGGTTGGATCTCAGGAGGTTCACCTATGAAAACAAGCTAGAGGACTGAATCCTGTTAAACTCCAGGGCTCTGTCATGTTTTATATTCCTAAACCTCAGATGTCAGGTGTGTTTCATGGCGACGTGACAGTTTATTCGAAGTGTTTGAAAGGTTAAAAACAGTCATTTTAAAGAAAAACTACATTTCCATCTTAGAAGAAATTGTCTCCTGACCAACATAAAGACATTATTACATAAACAAACACACTCTTAAAACACATGAACCAGTTCCCAAGTAAGAATATTCCCCACACTTTTTACAACTCCTCCTTAACACACTGATGGGAGTAAATATATGTGAAACTTTAGATATTCCTGAAAACTTATATGTCCAAAGAGCAGTTTTCTGTTTCAACCTCAGCTGAGATAAATTACTCAGTTAACCATCCAAACGCCACAGGTAGACTCCATACTGCAAATTATTTGGTTCTTACCAAGAAAAAATAACTTACATTTAGAAGGGTTAGATATTTTTTTCTTGTTTTAATAATTACTTTATCATTTTAAGTCTTCAATTTAATCAGTATGATCTTATATCAAGTAAAACTTTACTTTTTGTCTCAAACAGGCAGGGAATCCTAAAATGAGAAAATTTACACTTAAAATAAGATGTATTATGTTTTTTTTCCTCCTCATCTCTTCTCCTCATCAAAATAAATCTTTTTTTAAGATTCAATAACAAGTTATACCTTTCTTAAATCTAGAAACAAGTGTTCTTACAATCTTAATTTAAGAAATCTTACCAAGTGAAATTATCTTGCTGTATGGACAGTTTTTTTCACTTGTTTTGAGTACCTTTTTCCTTAGTTGTAGTGTTTTTATCTTGTTTGAAGACCCCCTTTTTTAGCAGTGCAGGTATACGTTTCCATCATCAGATCATAACTACCTTTTCCCCCCATTAATTTAACCACTTGTTATTTCATGGTCCAGCTTCATATTTGGTGGGATAAATTATATATTATTGTGACCTCCATCGGCTTTAGCATTGCAGAATTCACAAAGTACATTAATATAAAGATTAGAAAAAAGTAATAAAGCTTTATGTCACTGAAGCCGCGGCTAAAGAAGCAATTTAGTTTTTATTGTTATCACCTGGGCTGCTCGCGCATTGCATTGTGGGAAATTAGCTACACAGTCAAAAATATTGATTTACGTAGTCAAACATGTCACTAAATGTGACTTAAATTATTAAGTTAGTTGAAATTACACCCCATATGAGACGCAAACGCTAATATGTCACATTTTACACATTTTTAATATTGTCACATTGTGAGGCGACACTCACAACGGCCTTTGTTAATCTAACTGGACTTACGTCGTCTACCGGACAGTTGGCGGATTGTTTTGTCGGGGTTAACGACTTGTTTGTCGGACAATAATGTCTAACGTCAGGTTGAGAGACGGACAGGGTCGCTACTGGAGGAAAAAACCCTAATTTCACCCGCGCAGACCGGGAAGTCTGGAGCACAGACGCCCGGCCGTGATCCCGAGGCGCCATCTAGCGGCTGAAAGCGGAAATGACGACACTAACGGCAGAGGGGTGGAGACACAGAAAAGAAGAAGAGAGAGAGAGAAAAAAAAGAAAATTCAAACGCTCTTCCTGGAAATAGTGAAGAACCCGCCACAATTTCACCACATGACATTTGCAGAAAAGCAAATGCGACACTTCTTCCGCCAACACGAAAAACAACAACAACAACAAAAAACCATCACGGTCACACGTTGGGTCGCACATCACACCCACGGACGCCGTTTTTATCAAAAAAAAAAAAAAAAAAAAAAAAAAAAAAAAAAACGAAACGCGTTCAGGCGGATGAAAACAAGGCGATTGCGACATCATCCAACTCCAGCTTCCCGTAAATTATTCCTTCCTCTCCTGAAAACACGATGACGTCACCAACTTCAGTTTCAGGATGAATTTTGGGGGAAAAAAGGAGGCGAAGCGGCTTTCGGGGGGGCTACGTTTATTTGTGTAAAGTTGTAGCAATTACGTAACGTCCATCCATCCCCTCAGTACACATCTTGAAAATAAGTCTCCTAAATGTGTGTTGTTGTTTTTTTTGCCCTCTTATCATATCTTTATGAGATTTATCCACAGCAAGAATGGACTGTAGTTGTTTTCAATGGAGTCCTGTTACAATAAGGTAACGCAGGTAGTTCAGCGTGGATTAGTCACAGTGTGCGTTGTCCTTACCTTTAATGTGTCACCCCTCCACAAAAAAAAATTAAAAAAAATTCTGCCAAGGAGATGCCTCTCTTAAGACAAATCTGCAAAGCAGTCCATCTTAATGCCCGGTAGCAGATGACGCAGAACCCTGGAGGAAAAAAAAAAAGAAATAAAGAAATGAACTAGTCCTCCATTCAACATCCATAGCGGCTGCAGACGTCGACACCGGGGGGCTCGCGCACTGCAGAGATCACAGCCCGGGCTGGAGGACGTGGATGAGCCGCCTCATGGCCACGGCGTGACGGACACGCTCGTCCACGCGGATTTGCATATCTGCACAGTCATATCGCCTTTCCACAAAAAAAAAAAAAAAAAAAAAAAAAGATTGCACAGCTCCTCTCCTCCCTGAGCTGCCGTTGACAGTAAATAGGTGGACAGCGCGGGTGGCGGCGGGCACTGACTCCTCCATGGAGGGGGGGTGGGGGGGCAGGATCCGAGCAGGGGAGCCCTCCAAGAAATTGCGCAGTTTTAATTCCATTGAAACGGAGACTCTTTCCCTTCTGTCCCCCGTTTGAAAAAGGCCGATTCCCTTCCTCCTCCTCCTCCGCCTCCTCCTCCCTCCCTCCTTCCCTCCTTCCCTTCCTCTCTCTTCCCGCATGCAGGTTTATTTTCAGTGGAGGAGTCTCGGACAGTCCCTGCCCCGCCTCCAGAACTCCCAGACTCACTGTACGACTTCCCAAATTCCGTTATTGGGTCCTGTTCAGGAGGGGGGACCCCACGGTTCCCCTCCTTCACAGCTCTGTTTCCACTGGTTCAGGGTCACAGCTCTGGTTCAGGAGTCAGTTCAGTCAGCTCTGGTTCAGGAGAGGCTCTGGTTCAGGAGCTCTGGTTCAGGAGTCAGCTCTGGTTCAGTCTGGTTCAGGAGTCAGAGCTCTGGTTCAGGAGTCAGGCTCTGGTTCAGGAGTCAAGGCTCTGGTTCAGGAGCTCTGGTTCAGGAGTCAAAGCTCTGGTTCAGGATCCAGAGCTCTGGTTTCAGGAGTCAAAGCTCTGGTTCAGGGTCAGCTCTGGTTCAGTCAGAGCTCTGGTTCAGAGTCAAGCTCTGGTTCAGGAGTCACAGCTCTGGTTCAGGAGTCAGAGTTCTGGTTCAGGAGTCAGAGCTCTGGTTCAGGAGTCAAGGCTCTGGTTCAGGAGCTCTGGTTCAGGAGTCAAAGCTCTGGTTCAGGAGTCAGAACTCTGGTTCAGGAGTCAGAACTCTGGTTCAGGAGTCACAGCTCTGGTTCAGGAGTCAAGGCTCTGGTCAGGAGCTCTGGTTCAGGAGTCAAAGCTCTGGTTCAGGAGTCAGAACTCTGGTTCAGGAGTCAGAACTCTGGTTCAGGAGTCACAGCTCTGGTTCAGGAGTCAAAGCTCTGGTTCAGGAGTCAGAGATCTGGTTCAGGAGTCAAGCTCTGGTTCAGGAGCTCTGGTTCAGGAGTCAAGGCTCTGGTTTCAGGAGTCAGCTCTGGTTCAGGAGTCAAAGCTCTGGTTCAGGAGTTCAGGAGTCAGCTCTGGTTCAGGTTCAGGACTCTGGTTCAGGAGTCAAGCTCTGGTTCAGGAGTCAAAGCTCTGGTTCAGGAGTCAGAGCTCTGGTTCAGGAGTTCAAGGCTCTCTGGTTCAGGAGTCAGAGCTCTGGTTCAGGAGCTCTGGTTCAGGAGTCAAGGCTCTGGTTCAGGAGTCAAAGCTCTGGTTCAGGAGTCAGAGCTCTGGTTCAGGAGTCAAAGCTCTGGTTCAGGAGTCAGAGCTCTGGTTCAGGAGTCAGAGATCTGGTTCAGGAGCTCTGGTTCAGGAGTCAAGGCTCTGGTTCAGGAGTCAAAGCTCTGGTTCAGGAGTCAGAGCTCTGGTTCAGGAGTCAAAGCTCTGGTTCAGGAGTCAGAGCTCGTTCAGGAGTCAGAGCTCTGGTTCAGGAGTCACAGCTCTGGTTCAGGAGTCACAGCTCTGGTTCAGGAGTCAAGGCTCTGGTTCAGGAGTCAAGGCTCTGGTTCAGAGTCAAGGCTCTGGTCAGGAGTCAGGCTCTGGTTCAGGAGTCAAGCTCTGGTCAGGAGTCAGGAGTTCAGACAGCTCTGGTTCAGGAGTCGGAGCTCTGGTTCAGGAGTCACAGCTCTGGTTCAGGAGTCACAGCTCTGGTTCAGGAGTCACAGCTCTGGTTCAGGAGTCAGAGATCTGGTTCAGGAGTCAGAGATCTGGTTCAGGAGTCAGAGCTCTGGTTCAGGAGTCGGAGCTCTGGAGTCACAGCTCTGGTTCAGGAGTCAGAGATCTGGTTCAGGAGTCAAGGCTCTGGTTCAGGAGTCGGAGCTCTGGTTCAGGAGTCACAGCTCTGGTTCAGGAGTCAAAGCTTTGGTTCAGGAGTCACAGCTCTGGTCAGTCAGGGTTCAGCTTGGTTCAGGAGTCACAGCTCTGGTTCAGGAGTCACAGCTCTGGTTCAGGAGTCAAAGCTTTGGTTCAGGAGTCACAGCTCTGGTTCAGGAGTCACAGCTCTGGTTCAGGAGTCAAAGCTTTGGTTCAGGAGTCACAGCTCTGGTTCAGGAGTCACAGCTCTGGTTCAGGAGTCAAAGCTTTGGTTCAGGAGTCACAGCTCTGGTTCAGGATAGAGATGCGCGGTTGAACCGCGCACCCGCGGGCGGAGCGGATAATCCGCATATCGGGCGGATGACTCGTCAAAAAACAATACTTTAATTAAATTTGGGCGGGTTGCGGTTGAAGCACTCAAATAATAATAATAAGAAAAAATATTTTACATATTATTAAAAAGGATGGCGGGTCGGTTTCGGTTTTGAAAATTGGTGGAAAAACGTTCCTGCAAATGGATAGCGGGCGGATAGAGATTTTAAGAAGCGGTTGCGGGTTAAAATATACGTCATCCGCGCATCTCTAGTTCAGGAGTGGTGGAGCAGGGTCCCCGTGGTGGAGTAGGGTCTCCGTGGTGGAGCAGGGTCCCCATGGTGGAGCAGGGTCTCCGTGGTGGAGCAGGGTCCCCGTGTTGGATCAGGGTCCCCGTGGTGGAGCAGGGTCTCCGTGGTGGAGCAGGGTCCCCGTGGTGGAGCAGGGTCCCCGTGGTGGAGCAGGAGCAGGGTCCCCGTGGTGGAGCAGGGTGGGAGCAGGGTCCCCGTGGTGGAGCAGGGTCCCCGTGGTGGAGCAGGGTCCCCGTGGTGGAGCAGGGTCTCCGTGGTGGAGCAGGGTCCCCGTGGTGGAGCAGGGTCCCGTGGTGGAGCAGGGTCCCCGTGGTGGAGCAGGGTCCCCGTGGTGGAGCAGGGTCCCTGTGGTGGAGCAGGGTCCCCGTGGTGGAGCAGGGTCTCCGTGGTGGAGCAGGGTCCCCGTGGTGGAGCAGGGTCTCCGCAGGGTCCCCGTGGTGGAGCAGGGTCCCAGGTTGGAGCAGGGTCCCCGTGGTGGTCCCCGTGGTGGAGCAGGGTCCCCGTGGTGGAGCAGGGTCCCCGTGGTGGAGCAGGGTCCCCGTGGTGGAGCAGGGTCTCCGCAGGGTCCCCGTGGTGGAGCAGGGTCCCCGTGGTGGAGCAGGGTCCCCGTGGTGGAGCAGGGTCTCCGCAGGGTCTCCGTGGTGGAGCAGGGTCTCCGTGGTGGAGCAGGGTCCCCGTGGTGGAGCAGGGTCAGAGCGCTGGTTCAGGAGTCAGAGCTCTCATCTGGAGGGTCAGCGGCCACTTCAACCATCAAACCTTCCCTCTTTGTGTCTCAGTCTTCCCAGATGACTTGAAAGTTTTCAGTAAACCTCAACGTTGGGCCAGGGGCCTGCTGGGAAATCAGGCCTGCTGCTGTCAGAGTCTGTGGTTTTAATTCTAGAGATAAGAGACGTGCTCAGCAGATGCTGTAATGGGATGAGACACTTGGACTTGTTTCACGGCTGGACATGTGGACGGCGGTACCTGCTGGTATCTTTGAAGGGACTGGACCGTCCTGGACTGCGCATGTCCGGATCAAACTTCACACAAGAGGAACAGTTTCACACCTCATTTACATTCCAGCTCATTTCGGTCCTACATTTGTCAGAACCAGACAGAAGAATGAGCCCATTTGAATTTGAATTCAGCATGTTGTCCCCCTTCATCTCCCTCCCACCCAGAGACCACCAATGTATACACGGGGGGGGGGGGGGGGCTGGGCCTGATAAAGAGGCCCTTAAACTCCAAGGAAGCCTGTTTGGTCTTTCAGAGGGACAATCTTTATTTCTGAATAACCCCCCCACCCTCACCCCACTGGTTCCTCTGTCTCATTACTAGATCATTCTTTCTTTCTCCAGGGTCCTTCTCTTTTTTTCTGGAGTATGGGCTGTCCTGAAGTCCAGGCCTCCAACCATCCGACTCCAAACGTCTTTGACTGTGAAGCTTCATTAGGATTCATTTGTTTAAAGAGGTTCACTTCTCCTGCAGCCACGGCCTCCTGCTGCTCTATTTACAGCTCAGGAGAGAGTTTCAGATGGAACGACATTCAGCGTCTGTCCTCTGATTTGTGCTTTTACATCAGTATCAATATCTTCACAAAGCCAGGAAGTAAAGGAATATGTATTTGTAAATGAACTGTGGGAACTGGCTGGTTTCAAGCATGATCTTTGACGTAACTGTAGTGCGGACTTGGGGTGCAACGGTTCAGGTGGCTCACGGTACGGTCCGTACCGCGGGTTTTTGTGTCACGGTTTCGGTACATTCGGTACAGTTTCTACCCTAAACCCGCGATCCAGTTTTACGGAAAAAAGTGTCACGGAAAACGGGTTCGAACAGTTTCAAGCATGATCTTGACGTAACTGTAGTGCGGACTTGGGGTGCAACTACCCAGTGGCTCACGGTACGGTCCGTACGCGGGTTTTTGTGTCACGGTTTCGGTACATTCGGTACATCAAACACGCTACCCTAAACCCGCGATCGCAAGATACCGAGTTTGCGGAAAGCGCAACTCGCATGTCGGCGCGTAAAAGAGCGCATCCAAATGGCATAAATGTGCTTCCACCCGGTTACATGCGAGGTTATTATCGTTAACGAGATAACGAAAACTAGAATTGAAAAAACATTTTCATTAACTAAAATAAAATAAAAACGAGTTTTTAAACAAACGATAACTGAAACTGTATTATGTGTTTATAAAACGAACTAAAATTAACTATAATAATGTCAAGAACGTCCTTCATTTTCGTGTTTGTAATTTTTTTTTTACTCATAAACGTTTGAAATCTATAAACTTCACTCCGCCGTACAACAACAACCAGGAAAAAAAAAAAAAAAAAAGTGATCAGCAGTGTTGGCTGCGGCAAAAGTTAGGAGAAAGCGTCTCAGTCCTATTTGGGATTTCTTTGACTAAAACTGTGTTAACGATAAAAATAAGTGTCTTGTTGTAGAAGCAGGTGATACAATGTGTGGAATACTTCTCAAGGAGAAAAAAACCATGAATCTAAAAGTCCAATAGAAAAGCTCACACAAGAAGGCTGACCAAGACTAGCTGGATAAGCTAGCCTAAGCTAGCCCCCTGGAAAGAAGGCTAACCAAGACTACCTGGATAAGCTAGCCTAAGCTAGCCTCCTGGAAAGAAGGCTAACCAAGACTACCTGGATAAGCTAGCCTAAGCTAGCCTCCTGGAAAGAAGGCTAACCAAGACTAGCTGGATAAGCTAGCCTAAGCTCGCTCCCTAGAAAGAGAAGCTACAGCTGCAGGCCAGTCAGCGTTGGGAAGGAACGGGAGAAACCAGCAACTATAATGGACTGTTTCCATGGAGACCAGATAGCTGCTGGTCAGTAAATACGCAGGAACACCACAAGAGGGAAGATGCATTGATAAATATGTTTATTGAGACCAGAATGTAAACACGACTATGTGATTTGATAGCCTTCAAAAAGTTCAGTGCTTCACTCCAACCAAAATTACAACCCTAATTTACAAAATAAAACTAAAACTAACACTGAAACTAATAAAAACTAAACTAAAACTAAGTATTTCAAAACAAAAACGAATAAAAACTAGCAAAACTGCTCTAAAAACGAATTAAAACTAACTAAATTTCGAAAAACTAAACTAAAAACTAAATAAAACTAAAATTAATGGAAAATCCAAAACTATTATAACCCTGGTCACATGTTGACGTGCACAAACGGCTCCACCTCTCGATTACGCATCACCGTATTACTTGCAGATGTTTTTATTCTGTTGAGGTCAGAGGATGTCTGGTCAGCAGTTGTGGTGGATGTGGGATGATCTCATCCAGATGTTTGCTGTGGATCAGCCATTCCCAAACTTCAGAACACCAAGGCCCAATTTGAAATGTGAAAAATCTCTGCAGCCCATATAAACCTTTAATCACAACTGTGATCAACATACAGGACAAGGAACCATGATCTGACATTAATGTGAGGGGTTAACAAATAAGGTGACACTTGTCATATTAAGATGACAGTAGAATAACACTTAACTGGTTTGTTTTATTACTTCTTAATGTTTTTTTTAATAATGTCATGAATATCTTACAGTAATTAAAAACATATTTTAAAAAGATCGTGGATTTAAAACACATTTGTTTAATTTTAATGACCGCTCACGGCCCACCTGCAGTACCGCGACGGCCCACCAGGGGGAATCACTGCTGTGGAGGAAACCAAGGAGATCTTTGTCTCTGGTGTCAAGCTGAAAAGGTTAAATGCAGGAATTTATTTCCGATATGTCTGAAACTGTTGGTGGTCGAGGAGAGACAGGAACATTGATTGTTCGTGATCTTTAAATGCACATCCAACGACTTGTTCTGCAGTATTCCCCCTTGGGAAGACGTACTTCTTTGCCTCACCTGTTGAGGACCATACCGAGCTGTTCACCTGAGAATTATGGGGCACTAGATCCGACACTCACCATGACTGTTCATGTTGGGCTTTCAGTGTCGCTGGAGAACAGAGATGTGCTTCTGGACCCTGGTGTACAAACTTCTGATAAAGTCATTTACCTCCTGTTTCCCACACCTACACTGGAAATGTTTCAGTGATGTATATTAACAACACAGTAACATCTGGATTGTAAACTGAAATAGATTTGCATGACTGAGACCAAATCATACGGAAATCATGTTCAGAAGCGCTCCCTGACCTTTTCCAGGTTTTATGGTAACGTCAGCGTGTGCTGCGTACGTGTTCTCTGAAGGCTAGCGCGCTTTACGCTAAACTGATGACAGCTCGTTAGAGCTGGATTTCAATGAGCACGCGCTCAGACGTTTACATGACCGAGCAGCCGCTGGATCCAGATGTTTCAGAGGAGATTCCAGTAAAACACACCGCCTCTCAGCAGGAGGCCGTCCCCCACGCATGTGTGCAGCGGATGTTGGTGTGTTGGTGTGTGTGTTTGAGTTAGGGAGGCTGATTCAGGTCTGCAGAGATCGGTCAGTGAACGGGATTAAAATAAAAGATCAAATATATGCAGAGAGGAGAAAGAGACCAACCACAGTCGACTCATGCTCAGTTTGTCTCACAGCTTTACGTGCTTTAAAACTTGAAGATTACAAAAGAAATCAAACATGTGACGAACAACATCTGAAGCAATAAACAAGTAAAGAAATAAATAAAGAAGCCGTTAGCTGTCCAGGCTCATGAGAAGAGCCGTCCCTCTCTTGACCCAGTGATCTGGAGTCACAGCCCCCGACTTCAGCTCCACACCGACCACAAACGATGCTTGGCCTGCCCTCCCAGCACGCACTGGGAAGTAGTAACACGGACACAGGTACACACCTTTAAACACACACAGACACCACATTAACAGGTGAGATCACAGGAACGTACGAGATGGAACAAACGAGGCGCCAGAGGTGAATCATTTCAAGTCAGACAAAGCTACAGAAGAAAGACAATGTGGACAAAAAAATAGAGACAACTGGTGGAAGGACAGAAGTTCTACAGGACTCACTCTTGGACATCTTCTTGCGGTTCTCCACGGGTCTGAAGTGGACGGTGGGAACGGGGCAGACCATCTGCATGGGCGCAGCTTCTACCAGACAGGAGCTCTTCATGTCCCAACCAGCCCCCTCCAGGAACAAACCCTGGACGTACACCCCGTCCTGCAGGGACAAGGACGGATGGGTCAAACAAGAAAGTAGAGCACAGAGAGACGGAGGGATAAACGATAAGCTGGGAGAAGAGGAAAGAAAAAGGAATGTTAGTGAAAAGCAGGCAGAGGAGAGAACAAGAACAGGAAAAGGAAGGGCATAAAGGATAAGAATTAGGGATGGACCATAACTGTTTTTTTAAAACTGATACCAATAACCGATAACTTTCAGCTCCTAAAGGCCGATACTGATAACCAATGACACACACATATACCTAAGATCATTACATCAATACTATGAACAAAACCAAAAACAGTTTTGACTCTTTAACTGAACAGATTGGCAAGCCTCTCAAACATTTTCATAAAGCTATCAAACAAACCTGTTTGATATCTCACATCAACTTAAATAAGGTTCATTACTGACTGATATAAAAAATAAAGGCTCCTTGAACTGATGGAAATACATGTATCAGAATTACAAACTGAAAAAATGTATTCCTCAGTGATAATAAAAATAATACACAGTGCATAATGTACTGATACAAGTTAGACTTGTCTGTGTAAACAACCTGAAAAAGTTCACTCCATAGTAACAAAAAATTACGTTTAAAGCATTTTGGCTTGTGGTTCCATTCAAATGAATGCCTTTAATTAAAGTAAATAAGGTTCGGTGTTTTTTTTTTTTTTTTTTTTTTTAAATCTCATGGAAGCTTTAGATGAGAGAGATGATGGCGATGAGGAGAGGAGAGGAGAGACTTGGTGCTGGCTATCTCACGTTAGCGCGATTTCAAAACTCCATGGAAGCGATGGTTATGTTTCAGGTGGCTGATCAGGTTTGACGTATTAAAGCTTGTGCTATTTTTCCCTCCTTCGCTT
The DNA here is from genome assembly GCA_018398805.1 of Hirundichthys speculiger. Taxonomy (NCBI): domain Eukaryota; kingdom Metazoa; phylum Chordata; class Actinopteri; order Beloniformes; family Exocoetidae; genus Hirundichthys; species Hirundichthys speculiger. The sequence continues at coordinate 23,286 of JAGFBZ010000484.1, forward strand.
GGAGCATTTGTCACAAATAACCAGCAAACTATCTTCTTCTGAAACTTTAACGAAGTTCCATATAATCCGCCACTTTTTTTTTTTTTAGATCAGCGCACTGAGCCGCATGCTGCATTCAAGGTGTAACGTAAATTCCCCTGTTTTCTAGTCGTTCTTTCGACCTTATCTATTTTTTCTATTTTTATGTGTAATATGAAGGAAAAATACTGCGAATATCAATTAAAGTCAGCAACTACCAAAATTATGACCAAGTTAACGAGTTGTTTTCTGGCATGAGGGGGTATTCTTGATTTTCCTTACTGAGTAGGGATGTCCGATATTGGCTTTTTTGCCGATATCCGATATGCCGATATTGTCCAACTCTCAATTTCCGATACCGATATCTACCGATACCGATGTATGCGGGCTATTTTTCCTCAAAACTAATTTTAGGTAACATCACATATCTCCTGTCGTGGAATTAACACATTGTCTGTGCAAAAAAAAAACAAACAAACAAAAAAAAAAAACGATACCGATATTTACCGATATTACATTTTTATGCCAATATCGGGCCGATAATATCAGTGGGCCGATATTATCGGACATCCCTATTACTGAGTAATCGTTTTTTCTGATTATGCCGACGTCACTTGAACATAACATTCCACTGCCGGTCATTCAAGGCTCAGAGGGAGCGAAGCACTGCCGTGTTGACAGAAATATATGTGTTATCGGGGCTGTTCGTCATGATATCGGACTTATCGGGATGACGTCATAATTTCCTGTTATCGGCCCGATAGTTATCGTGCACCTCTAATAAGAATGATGGAGAACGGAGAAATGAAAGATGAATCTGAAAAGAGGAAAAAAGAAAAGGATAGCATGAAAGACAAAAATGTCTTTTGGCTTTGGGGTCATTTAAAAATATGAAATTGAGACGAAGCAAAACAGGAGCCACAGGTGTGATGATACAGAAAAGAGACGGATAAAACAGGGTGTGACAACGAGAGATCCTCGCATTAAATAGAAATACATTTTTAGGAAAAACCACAGTCAGTAGAAATGAAAAAGGCCTTTAAAAGAAGCAATGACACCTGGAAGCAAGCGGCTCAGAGAAAGTAATTTTAATGTAAATCATTATGGTAACAGAAATGTTTGAAGAAGTCACCTTGGGTGGGTCGATGAGGTTGCTGTCATCAACCGTGGACACTATAAACTCCCAGGACAGTGTGTCCACTGATATCTGTAATTACAGCAAATGTTCACCATTAGATGAGGAATATATCGTCACAATGTTCCAAAAGTAAACGCTCAACACTGATTTTAATAGCTTATACACCGTTACCCATAAAGTTGTTCTGAGACTAGCCATCTATGAGGAATAATCAAATCGTCATAATCATTTCATGAGACGAGGTCAAAAATATTTTATTCCACCTTCATGGGTGATTGTGTCTAACTGACAGACTTGCATGTACACATTCAGAACATCCTATATAAATTAAACATTTCACTCACAATTAAATTCATGATTTTTCTATTTTTTTCCCTGCTCTGACTGTCAGCGTGTATTTGACAGTAAGAGTCAGTTTAGGGCTTCAAAAAGGCTACTTGAGATTGGTATATTCTTATAATTTTATTTTAGAGGACAGATATAATTTGATCTGAAAGGCTCTTATGAGTTTCAGCGATCTTCACCAGTGTTTTTGTTACAAATATCAAAATGAGTCAAAAGACACTCAAAATCTTCAGGTAATGTTTTCTTAGCAAACATTTTCCTGCTAAATTTTCTTTAGCAAACTTTAAGAATGTATAAAAATGAACTCCCATAAAAAAATAACGCTGATTTGTAAATGAACGGGGAAAAAAAAGTGAAACTCATCAAATTCATTAAAGGCACGTTATGTAACAACACGACCCTCGACCACATGACCTGAAGTGCACGACTGGGACTGATTAATATAAACACGTATTAAACACGCATGATCAATTCAATTTTGATCTTTGTAAAATTTGAGTGTCCAGCTTTACTTTTTATAGTTTATAAATTTGAACCTTATTGATATAGATGTGATTATTATTATTCCTAGTAGTAGTATTATATTTATTAGATAAGAGAAAAAGGAAGAAGAATGAAAAGTGAGTCACTGAAGTATATTTCAGACTGAGTGTAGCTGGATTGTCAATATTAACCATTGATACTTTTCCTTTTTGATTTTTTTTTGTTTTGTTTTTAGTCCAACTAAAAATTGATGTAATATGATAAATCAGTGGTGCGCAAACTGTGGTAGGCGTACCACCGGTGGTACGCGAGCGCCCTCTGGTGGTACGCGAGAGAACGTCACGACTTTCCACATTTTTACTTAAAAAAAAAACAAACAAACAATGCAATATAAATACGTTCCAAACGAAACGTGTAGCTTGAGATAATTAAAATTGTCTTATAAAAGAATTGTTGCATATTCAGTTGCAGTGCAGATGTAGCAACTTTTGAGTGTGTTTATTTTGCTCTGTATGAGAGTATGAGTATGTGAGAATTGTTGGACAGAGTTGTAAATGTCTGAAGTAACAATTTAGGCAACAATAAATAACCACAATAAGGAATAAACATCTCTAATTTAGAAGGTATATATGGCTATATTTTAAAACTGGTCATCATGGTGGTACTCAGAGAGCTGAATAGTTTCTCAGGAGGTACGCAGGATTAAAAGTTTGAGAACCACTGTGATTAATAGTTCTCTATGACTCTAATATCTGGGATTTCTCTGACATAAAGTTTCTAATTTCATGAGTTAAACCAATCAACTTTATTTATAAAGCACTTTGCGAACAATGGTTGGCTAAAGTGCTGAACGCGAAAATGGAGACAAATAAAACATGATGGAGTTATAAAAGCGTAATACCAAACGTAAAACATGAATCCAGATGACACAGTAAAAGCAATAAAAGCCAAACTGAGTTAAAAGCCAAAGGGAAATAAATAGGTTTTAAGAGAGGATTTAAAAACGGGAGCCGGTTTGTCTGATTTGCAAAGACAGCTTCTTCCATTTAGGAGCAGCGACTGAAAAACAAAAAAGAAACAAACAAAAAAAAAAGTTGGTGCTCAGGTTCTTAACAACATTAACGGATATTTACCGTATGGGACTGAAGGAAGCGGAGATGAATTAACTGTATGTGCTCACAGCAGTCAGACCAGACTGCATTTTCCAACCCCCCCCCCCACCATCAGAGATGAGCGGTGCATGTTTCTGAAAATCTGTGTGAGTTTCTCCAGCTTTCATGCGTGTATTCAGTTAGCTCTGTAATTCAGTCTTTCTTCCTTTAAAACTCACCAAGAGAATCTCGTCATTAACTGGAGCGGGCCTTTACGAAACCCAGCGGATATACGAGGCGCTAAAACATACAGCTATTAATCTCAACCAAAACTGAGGACCAGACAGTCGCCGCGTCCTCGTGCGCGCGGCGGTGTGAGCGCTCACGTTGCGCTGGCGAGCGGAGGACTGGAGCACAGCGGTCAGGAAACCGTTGGGAAAGGTGAAGCCCGACAACCAGAACAGGACGGGGGGCTCGGCCGTCTCCCCCCAGCGTGCAAACTGATGGACTCGTTGGCAAAGATCTCTGGTCCAGGCTGCCAGGGGCTTCAGAGAGGGGTACGCCTGGAGGAGAGAGAGAGAGAGAGAGAGAGAGAGAGAGAGAGAGAAAGAGGGAGAGAGGAAACACAGCAGCTCTCCATTCAGTTCCTGCTTCCAGCTGTTAGCAGCTTCTCATAATGGGAACAAATGTGACATAACGGAGATGTTCTGCATGTCTCATCCTCAAATTAAACAGAAGAATGATGCGTGAGACGTGTGTGGTTTGAAAATTCACACGTGAGACGTGAACATAGTTTAACATAGACTGAAGAATACAACTACTAGCACTTAATTTCTGTCTTTGATAGACACCCTGAACGGTAGCAGACAGAACTAATAGCATAGAATGAACCATAGTTTTTAAACTTCCATAAATCTACAGACAACGAAACCCCAAACTTTTAAAGGTCACATTTTTTTATAGAGTGAAGCTGGTTGCTCTGATTTATCGCCACCTGAGTCATACTGGGAAATCAGTCCAGTTTTATCCATACATGTTAGACCCAGAACTTTCCAGATCCTCACATTCAGGCCCAAGCTAAATGTTTCCACGGGGAGGACTGGAAAACGGAAAACATATTTACTCAAAATAATAACCTTCATTGACTAAATACGGATTAATTTCCATGTCTTTTTTTTTTTTTTTTTACCAGAAACCCTCACACAGAAACACACACACACAAACAGAAGCAGAGCCTCATGCAGAAACCAGACACAAAATGGCCGGAGACAGGCCAAAATTAAAGCCATGAGTCTGTGAGCTCAAAACTAATGACAGGCTGCCATGCCAAGGAGGGGCGGAGAAGAGAGGGATGGAGGGATAAATGGGCAGGACTGAGAGTCTATAAGGGGCTGTTGTTACTGCTTGGACCAAATGAGGCATGAAGACCGAGAAAGAAGAGAGCTGAACGGAGGTAATGCTAGAGCATATAAAAGGAATGGAGTACAGGCAGAGGGACATGAAGTAAACAATGAGCAACGAGATGTGAGCAGAGAGAAAAAGAGCACGGGATACAAAAAAAAAAAAAAAAAAAAAGATGAAATTGCCTGGTTTGTCCAAATTACAAGGGTCCAGTAGAATAGAGATGCTCAGCTGGAGGCAGCCAGGCTTAATGGCTATCCGATACTCCTATTGGAGGGAAATGTGCGCACGTACAGGAGAGCGAGCAGTAATAGGCCGCGAGGAAAAGCACAATGAGCTCCCTGACTTATTGGGAAAAGGCCGTGGAAGGTTTACTGTGCTTATTACAGTACGATTAGTCTGCAGATGGTGGCTTTGTTCAGTCACCGAGGGCCAAAGTATCCTCCACTCCATGAACAGCCACTCACGAACCCACGCCAACTTTCAGATGGAAAACATGCACGCTGGAGAACAGCGAGAAAGACTGTTGAATATGAACTTGAACTGATCCCTGCATGGTGACACACACACACACACACACACTTTTATGTGTAGTCCAAATCTATTAAAGGCCCTTGACCCAAGCTGACAACTCCCTGTGCTCTCTCTCCACTGTAAAGAGCAGCCCATTGATAATGAAGCCAGAATCCCAGCTGGACTCCTGCCAGATCCCCGTCACAGAGCCTGCACCAGTGGCTGCGGTTAAACACACTGGTCCAACACCAGAACAACACACAGAAAGAGCGGGTTTTTTGTGTATCCAGGCAGCGTGATGAATAAATACACCTTTAATAGCAGACCAGTGGCCGAGCGCAGAGACATGACTGCAGCTGTTCTAATGGCTCATGCGTGACTACCGGATTATCGCTGATTAGATCACAATCACAGAGATTAATATGTTACTACTGGAAATATGAACAGTCTCTGTTCGGTGGCAGCAAACCTTAACGTTTAGATACAAATTAATAGAGATTAAGTCGCAGAAAACTAAACATAGCAGATAGTTTTACCTATGGAAGCTACATTTGATCCACTGTTTATCTTGGCATCACGTATGCTTTGTTACCTTTTGTTTACCGTCTCGACCCAGCACAATCTCCTGCCTGGCATCGCTCACGTCCAAACAAAACTTTACCAACCAGCTTTTCCACTATAACCGATCAGCGTCCCGTTGCCAGCTTTGGGAAGTCCAATAAAAAAAAAAATGGCAAGCAGATGCTTTCTCTGTGCTGCCAGTGTGTCACCAATGGAAAATAGTAAAGGATGCATCACACGTAAGGAAATAACTTCAAAATGGCACGTTTTAAAGGAGAATTGAAAACTGCACAAGCGACCACTGAGTGTGTGTGTGTTCGCACCTTCTCCCACAGTGGTGGCACTCGAGCGTCATAGATGCAGTTGAATGTCTCCTCCATGCTCGGTGACATCACTTCAAAGCCTTTGATCCCCTTCTCCAGGCTCACCAAGGACAAACTGAAACACACACACACACACACACACAGAAACAGTGATAGCAGGAAACAGCAACTTCTGTGAAGAATTTTTGTGTTTTCAGATGTTCAGCAGACATTATATATGTGATGTCATCAGAAAAAACAAAAAAACAAAAACCCACTCCTGCAAGATCCAAATCAGACAAAAATTCACTTCCTATTTGCCTACTGTTCTTTAATTTCTGTTATGGAAAAAACAAAGTTCTGTTGCACATCTAATCCTAACTTACTCAAAGATGTGCTTCTGCTTAAAGGTATTCACCTCTCACTAGGAACTGTAGTTACACAAATGCTAAAACACACTGTGTAAAACACGCATGGTGGAACAAGAGTCTCGCGACAAACCAAAAAGACACGTGTGGAGAGTCCATACTTGATGGTGTCCAGGAGAGAGTTGTATCTCTGGATCTCCTGCAGCAGGACCACATTGAGAGGTGAAGGGTTGTCCTGGAGGAAGCCTCTGGTGCCCTCGCAGCTGATCAGCGCTGGGATCTTTTCTTGGATGTCTGTCAACAGCTCTAAGACCTAGAAGAGGAAATGTGACAGGTTCATTTCACACTGGCTAGTTTAAATGTTTCGATCGTACAATAACCACTGAATAAGCGACATATTACAGAAAAAAAACGCCTTACTCAAGTGACAAGAACCAATAAAAATCAAACATGCTAGATATATGACACTAATGCATTTAAAGCATACAGAGAAACTACTACTATATTCTCAGGAGGGATTCTGGGTAGATCTATATTAGAATTTAAAAAGTGCCATCTGAGGTTTGTCCTAATACTTTACAGCAGTTCCATCCAGATTCTTGGATCTGTATCTTATTACATCGACTGTTATGTAACCGTATACTGCTCCGAGGGAGGGGGGGGGGGGGTCTGTAAAAAGAAAAAAAAAAAAAACAGCTGCCTACTTTCATTTAGCGGCTCTTACAAATGTAGAAAAAACTATGATTTGACTGAAGCCATGATCAACACAAACACAGTATATAATGATTAATCAAACCAGTTGCATCATGCAGACTGACCGAAATGAAGGAGCAGCATCAGGCTTCTGTGGAAGTAAAAGTTCTGTCAACACTCAAACAACAACTACTTAACTACTGCTCACAGAATGCACCTCTTGTTTATATCAAAATGCAGCATTTGTTTCTCGCCTCAAGCCATTTCCTTTACTTCATTAGTTTATAATCTAAGTATGCAGCATTTGAACGTTTTCAGCAATGACATGGTTGTACACGAACTCTTGAACATCTGGTGGACATGTCTGAGTTTTTTCTTAGAAAGTGCATCACGAGTAACACAATATCAACTCTGAGGTGTAACACAGAGGCAGCTGGTTGTCTAGAAGTTTTAGAAAGCCAGGAGAGACCAAGATCACGTTTCATCTCGGAGAAACTTCAAAGAATGACATTCAGTGCGTTTACATGGGAAGTTTAATTCCTCTTTAATTCAGAATTAAAGTTAAGGCCGAATAAAAGTTACCATGTAAACACTTAATTCCATATGAAAATGTCAATTCTGAATTCAACTTAATTCCGAAGTAAGAGGCTGGTTTATTCCCATTTTAATTCCGAAGTAAATAATTCCGGGGTCATGTATACACTCATTCCTGTTTAAATTAATTCCCGTCTTTCTGCGCATGCTCGTTCTCTTGCCGGTCTGTCGCGATGACGCTTATATTCCGCGCTGGGCTTGTTTTCTAAACAAAGTTTTTAAAATGGCAGCACGCAGTAAACGGTGTTCAAGAGCAGAGACGATTTATTTAATAAATAGCTTGGAGGAACTGGAAATAATTAAAAGAACAGATGGCAGGAAACACAAAAATTGTGAGCTTTTCAAAGTTGTAGCGGCTAGGCTAAATGAAGGAGGTTTCACAGATAGAGACGCCACCCAGGTCAAAAATAAGTGGAAAGTTGTTGCTAACCGAGTTGTTGCTAAGTTTGTTTTCTTCCGGTAGATGTAAAGACGTCCGCCCCCCCCCCATCCAATCAGAACCCTTCCCAACCCCCAGACCTAAAGCGGAGTTGGATAAAGCCGAACAAACGTGTTTTCCATGTAAACCTTAATTTGGAATTACTATTTCCATGTAAACTCGAAGGAAAATAGTTTAATTCGGAATTATTTAATTTGGAATTATTAATTCCGAATTAAAAAACATCATGTAACCACAGCCATTGTGAAATATTTGCCAATGTTCTGTTTGAAAATACACAATTTACAATGCACATTTAATTGGGTTGGTTTTGATAAACTCATTAGATTCCTTTGAAGATTCACATATACATCATGGCTGCAGAAAGATCTACCCAAAATGAGGTAAAATAATTCAGGTGTGGGCAGGTGTCAGAGTTTCTTCATAGTGGGAAGTAATGCATGAGACTGTTGAGAAAGGCATGTTTTAAAGTCATTTTTCTGTTTTCTCTGGCTCTAAATAACTTTGAGACTGGTGTGTTATTACTGTCAGCTCAAGAAGAACATGAACCATGGATCATTATCAGGCTCACTTTGACAGCTCTACTTTCTACTTGATCGTGATCCCTATATTAATTCAACATTGTGGTGTCTATGGGAGAGATTTTTTCTATTTTCCTACAATCCTTAAGAGTATACCATCTCTCCTCATCCTCACCGTGTCCTCTCTGCTGGGTTTGCCTCCTGCAGTCGTGGTGCTGGTGGACTGAGGCTGCATGGAGAGCAGGGTGTCGAAGAGCATCCTGGTCTCTGCGATCTGGCTCGCAATATCAGCATTAGGGTGCTGGCCGAAGACCTCAGGGTGGTCTGTAGATGGCAGCTTGTTAATTAGATCCTTGTATGTCAACTGGGAACCGTCGCGGGGGATAAAATAGGAGGGCAAGCTTGAGAAACAGACAGAAAGAGAGGGATAACAAGCAAATGATTTTTGTGATTTTAAACAACAAAACCAAACAGTGTAACATAATTTTTATCTCTTAATATGTGCTTTAAATCTATAAATGCTATATGAGCTATAAAACTATGATATACAATAAAGAAATACACTGTCTATTTAATTTGTCTTTACAACTAAAGTCCTTCAGAAACAAAGTTAAAAAGTTTTTCAGAATTTCATTATCCTAATATTTCTTTATCTAAAGCTTTCCTGGGGTCTGCTGTTTGACGTGAAACCTTTTTATTGTACAGCAAGCACAGCACATCCATCCCATAAGTCATTCTGCCTGAATGATTTGAGTGTCGCAGCTCATTCAGTGGATGTCTGAGACGTTTCTGTATATTTCCTGGGAGTGCTTGGTTTAAAATGAGTTTAACATATCTGGATCTCTGGTGGCAATAACCTGACTTTCCTCTTGGTGGTGCTAGCAATCCGTGAGCAGCAGGAATTAGAGAGCCACGGTTTGCAGTGAGCCTCTTACCTGAAGTAGGACTGGTTTATGGCAGCATCAGAGAAGTAGTCATTGATGTATGTGGTTAGGAGACGTCGGTCCCATTCGTCTGTCACATGGCCGCCATAGATGACACCAGCAACGAGGTACTTGAGTGCATCCCAGGGAATCTCATCATATTTATCCAGGTAGAGACAGAGCAGATTCTCACTCACCTAGAGAGGGATCGAGATTAGGCTCTTAACAGACTTTAACAAAAACCTGCTTTGTTTTCTACTTCCTGCCACCCCTCAGATGAAGCTCTGACCTCAAAGTCTGAATCGTTGAAGCTATAGACAATGTTCCAGCCCATCTGCCGAAACTTTTTCCTTTCTAGCAAGATGCTGTGAAAAAAGCAAAGAGAGTAGAGGAGCTTCCTGTAGAGCAAGGGCTTTAAGCAGCGGCTGAACTGAGTCTCCGTCACCACCTGGTACAGACGCCTCATGTTGGCTTTCACACCCTGAACACAACAGGATTGGTAGTGTTAACATCACAGGGATGTCATGTCATAGCAAAAAAAGACAGGCAGACAAATGACACAAAGATTTTTTTTTTTTTTTTTTTGCCATGTATTAACGTATACAGTCATGGAAAAAATTATTAGACCACCATTTTTTCTTCACTTTCTTGTTCATTTTAATACCTGGTACCACTAAACGTCATCATGTGACTAAAATCAGACAGAAAAGAAAACACTGAATGCATAAAAGCAGTGTTTTTGGCAGTACAACGCCATAGCTATTGATGTAAAAACTTAAGTGAATTTAGGTTATAATCAAGAAAACCATGGAAAATGGTAAGATATCAGCTCTTAAATAAAACTCTTATGAGCAATCTTTGTGGTTATCGTTATGTTTGTCCAAACAAATGTACCTTTAGTTGTACCAGGCATTAAAATGAACAAGAAACTGAAGAAAACAAGGGTGGTCTAATAATTTTTTCCATGACTGTATATATCCCTGTAGAAACACTAAAGTACGTTTACACAAGCTCATGCACCTTTGGTGGCTCAGTAGTCATCTTGATGCCAGTCTGCAGAATGGTGATGGGAAATTCGGGGTGTGGAGAAGAGCTGAGCCAGAGTCTGAAGTTTGGGTGGGGCTTCTGCACCTGCAGCTCCTTAATCAGCTTATCCAGCTCAGGCATCCACGAAAGAGAGAGGTGGCAGTTGGCGAGGAATACCCAATGACCTGGAGCAGCCAAAAAGTGCTTTGGTAAGCCGGTATAACGTCTTTAGGTTTGGTATGTCAGTCAAAGGTGAGTGTGAGAATACTTGATGTAACCATTAAATGTGGGATAGTTTATTACTCAGAATATGTGATTATTTTAAACTTAAGAGTGTTTGGCCGTCTACCATTCTTGACTCCCTCCTCTATCATGCTCTTGGCAATGGGTGCCTGTCCCTGGCCCAGAGAGATTGCATGGAAGTCCTTGCTCATGCCAGAGGACTCGGCCAGCTGCAGCAGGGCACCTGTAGGGTCGACTCCAGGAGACAGAACAAAGATCAGAGGAGTGCAGCTGCTGGATTCCTCCACAACCTGTGAAGAAAACAAAGGGAGTGAGACAGAAAAATAGACAAAAAAAATAGCCACGCGTCATATAGCTAACTGTCAGAGGATTAGCTGCGCTGTAGGTGAAAATCTCATTGTGGCCAACACTCACCGCCTTCATGTCGAGAACAGGCGGCTCCACAAAGCGAGATCCGAGCTGGTTAACGATGAAGGTAGTGATGCAGAAAGAGACACGGTCCTGACGTAGACAACGCACCTACCAACATCTTCTGGAACTCATTGAACTCGTTCTTAAATTCAGCTAAAAAACAGACAAAAAGAAGAAGGGCAAGGGCCAGGGAGGTCAGAGGTGAGGTAAACTGGAAATAGGAATGGGAGATGCACGATAGAATAAAATAAACAAAATGAGCTGTCAAAAATCCACTTTCTACTCATGAAATAAAACATGAATAGTCACACAAAGAGATATCTGAAAACATGTATGTCAGAATGATGATAGAGACAGTAGACAAGGTGATCCATCATTAGTGGGATGTCATTTACTCATAATAGGAGACTGAGTTCTTAGTCAAATAGTGTCAAAAGGTTTTGACATGATCTCAACGCTGGAGTTCTTTAATAAAAACATTAAATACATGCTGCACAGCAGCGGCATCACAACAGCACATTTGATTTCATCGTTGAGTTCCCCGTCTAGCTCGTACTCACCTGGTAGCGTGGCGTTCTCTGGCTCTGGGCTGGTGAACCAAAGCTTCCAGTCTAGAGAATACCGTTCAAAGGAGGTCGCAATTGTTTTGAATTTAGGCAGTTTATTCAGCTCGGTGATGTTGTCCCAGCTCGAATCTGGCAACCACTTGGGACATGGGTTATCCTTGCAATCTTTCTTGTCAAGCACCTGGAAAAACACCCATCAGTTACTCTCCACCAAAAAAAAGCACACGTGTTGATCACAGACAATCAGGTTTCTCCCAGGGATATTCAGCAAGTCCCTGGTGATGGAAGGCTGTTAGAACTGATGATGCACCAAGCCTCTGAAAACAAAGGGTTTCTCCCGCCGGACTATCTTAAGGTGAATAATGCTCTTACGATTCCTCCTCGAAGGAAGAAGTTGTACTCATCCACGTTGAGTTTGCCGGCCACCTCTAGGATTTTGGCGCAGATCCGGAAGCTGAAGAGCAGCTTGTGAACCTCAAACAGACCGCGACATGTGTACCTGCAGCCAACAAGACAGACGTGCAAAGTTAGCAACTTTGAAGAAAAAAGTTCTTGAGTATAGAAAAGGTTAATAAACCAATAGATATGTGAGCTATTAAGACACTCCGGTGCACCTCCCCAGAATTGTAAGGTGACCGCAGACAGTGCCTGCAGAGAGGAGAGAAACGAGGCCTCTGATTGGTCAATTGTACATCCGCGTAGAAAAGAGCGCGTCATCGAAGAAATGAGGAAGTACCCACATCTGTACGATTCTGGTTCTCCACGCTACAAAGACAGCACATATTCTAGAAATTCATGGAGGGAGATAGCGACGAATGTGGGTCTGGATACGACCGAGACGGCGAGGAAGTGGAAAAACGCAAGAGATGAGTTTGGTAAGTTTAGCTAGTTCGTGATTCAGTGCGTTTACATGGGAAGTTTAATTCCTCTTTAATTCAGAATTAAAGTTAAGGCCGAATAAAAGTTACCATGTAAACACTTAATTCCATATGAAAATGTCAATTCCGAATTAAACTTAATTCCGAAGTAAGTGGCTGGTTTATTCCCATTTTAATTCCGCATTAAGTAATTCCGCGGTCATGTATACACTCATTCCTCTTTAAATTAATTCCCGTCTTCCTGCGCATGCTAGTTCTCTTGCCCGTCTGTCGCGATGACGCTTATATTCCGCGCTGGGCTTGTTTTCAAAACGGCAGCACGCAGTAAACGGTGTTCAAGAGCAGAGACGATTTATTTAATAAATAGCTTGGAGGAACTGGAAATAATTACAAGAACAGATGGAAGGAAACATAAAAATTGTGAGCTTTTCAAAGCGGCCAGGTTAAATGAAGGAGGTTTCAGCAGATAGAGACGCCACCCAGGTCAAAAATAAGTGGAATGTTGTTGCTAACCGAGTAGTAGCTAAGTTTGTTTTCTTCCGGTAGATGTAAAGACGTCCACCCCCCCATCCAATCAGAACCCTTCCCAACCCCCAGACCTAAAGCCGAGTTGGATAAAGCCGAACTAACATGTTTTCCATGTAAACCTTAATTCGGAATTACTATTTCCATGTAAACTCGAAGGAAAATAGTTTAATTCGGAATTATTTAATGCCTAATTATTAATTCCGAATTAAAAAACATCATGTAACCACAGCCAGTGTCCCTCTTGTGTTGTGGCGTGGAATAACATAGCGGAGACCGCGCTTTAGAATTCGAGTATAAACCAAAAGTAACTGCGGCATACTGGCGACAAGATAATTGTGACACATTGCATACGCGAGAGCATACACAACCCTTTATGTCGACACAAAAAAGTCACAGATGTCTGCAGGCTGACAATTAAATATACATTTAGATTGTGCGTCTTTGCTGACCTGTATACAGCATATGTGTGGTAGTTGTTCAGGTTGGAGATCCGTTCCTCCAGCTTGGGGCTGCGCTTGCTCTTTTCTGTGCTGACGCTGAACAGGTTAATGTAGGCGCTCAGAGAGAACTGGTACATGGGGTCCATGTAGCTCATGTCATTTAGAATAAAGAAGAGAATGGAAGCTCTCTGGGCACACCGGCGGTAGGCCTGTTAACAAAGAAAAGTAACTAAGATTCCACAGGTTGTTGCTGTTGAACTCATTTAAATAAATAAAAAAAAATTGACATGCAACTCAAAAACTGATGCAACAGAATGGAAGTACAATGATGCTGCAACCACTTTAACCATAGTTGGGTCTCCTAAACGCAGCAAGGCCCACTTTAAACTGGCAGATCAGTTTTTAATAAAATCCCTCCTGCATCCATGGCTCCATCCCTGCTCCTGACCTCTCTGGCAGAGTTGATCTCCAGCTCAGTCTGTTCACTGCTCTCCAGCTGCTGTGAAACTTCGGTGGCTGTCACTTTTGAAGGTCTGCAGCGTGTTTACCAGCTGCACGTCATCCAGCAGTGAGCCAGTCGCCTCATTCAGCAGTCTGGTAGAGCAGAAAGCACATAAAAATATTAAAAAAAAAAAAAAAAACAAACAAACAAACCCCGCTTGGATAAATTCAACTGAAGATTTGGACAATACAAGCATAACAGATCAAAAACTGAAGGAGGTGTTGTGTTTTAGAAATATGTAATTCAATGATAAATGAGTAGAAAATGAAGTGAAAAGAATAAGTAAAACTTTGCACTCAGAGGCTGAAAGTCCTATACTCTGTTTTTGCGAAATATTAATATTTGCAAGAACAAGAAAACTTTGAGACGTTAAATAGATGTGGGTCGGTTTGTGCACCAATAAGAAAATGCTTGAGGACTTGCCAATAAAAAAAAAATGTTATTTGCTTAAAAGACAAAACAGCAGGCTGAAGTGTAGAGGACAGTGTGAACAGAATATGTGATGTCCCTTGTTCACGATACACAACCACCTCTCTTTTCTTTGTGAGAAGCAGTTGTCTTCCGGCCTTGTTTATGTGCATTAATGCAGCGTTTCTCAAGTAACACTGCCCTGCATGTTTCAGATGATTCCCTGCTCCTGGCTCTAATTAAGGAGTCATTGACAGACTTATGGCAGACTTTAACGCCAAGTAAATGAGTTCGATCCGTTCATTTGAATCAGGCGTGAGCGCAGGACGACACCCTAAAACTAGCACGAGCAGCGGTACTTGACCAGGGTCACTGGAGAAAGGTACAGCTGGTGTCAAGGTGCCTGCCGTGGTCCACTTTTAAAAAGGAAACACTGACTAAAAACGAAAAAGGTCAAAGCCTGTAATGGCTGGACAACCTGAGGATCTCGTCCTCCAGGTCCTGCAGTCTTTTCTTGCCAGCAGCAATACTGATCACCAAAGAGTCCTTCTGCTTTTCCAGCTCTGGACACTCCTTGCGCACCACAATTCCCAGCAGCTGGTCTTCCAGACCCTGCACCACAAATCCCAGAGACAAACAGATCTGAGCCACCAGGACACTAGCATAAAAAAAAAAATCCAGAGCATACAGAAACAAACACACATACAAACCTGCTCCTTCACAGCAAAGTTTACGATGGTGGTCTTTGAGAAAATCTCCTGGCGTGTAGTGGGGGTTGGACATCTTGGTGGTGATGTAGAACCTTAAACTCTGGATTATATTCCACTTCCTTATCACCCAACTTCAACATCAACCTCCCGCCTGGGGGGAGAAAACACAAATACAGATGCACACGCACAACTTATGTTTGACAAAGCCTCACATTTACGAATCAGCTTGTTAGTTTGCTTATGTGCGAGTATGTGTGACAGACCTATTCGCGTCAGGGACTTATTGAGAACGGGGTTGAGAGAAGGGTCCAATTCCTCCTGGACATTCTGCAGCAAAACAGGATTCCCGAACTGGATGGCATTTTCTAGCACCCGCAGGTAATCTGGCATTTGAAATTCTATTATTTTCAGACCCTGGACATGTGGCGGGTAGGAAAAAAAAATAAAAATCAGTTACACATAATCACATACAGGCTCTTATATAACCAAAGACAACCTCAGATACGTCCCAAAATCAAAAAGTTTTAATTAACAGAACTTCAGATTACTTTCAAATGTAAATGTCAGCCAAAGTTCATTTCATTTATTTTGTGAAAAAGTACTGGGAGGCAGTCTCCACCAGCTCAGCATTTATTTTCGGGCTATCATTAGTAATTTAGTCCTGGAGTCTGTTTTACGTTTTTAAAATTTGATGGGTGATGCGATATATTGATGACAGCCAAAGGTCAGATCGAAGAAGGTGAAACGTACCCTGTGAAGCTGATGCGGTGATACAGAAAAAGAAATATGTGGATGTTGAAAAGGGAAAGAAAATTTTCTGATGAAAAATATCAGGGCAATCTTTGGTAAATAGTGAAATCGGACACCAAACTAATATTGGAGAGGAAAAGAAATATAACTTACATGACTTACAAGCAGAGTGTTTGAAAAAAACACAACAATCTATATGGCACCAAATCCTAATGTTTGACATTAAACGGGAAGGTCAAGACCTTCAAGATGGGAGAGGGTCCCGTTATTCATTTATTTACATCCCAAAGGGGGAAGTGCTGGACAGCTGTGGTTGGAGCTGGCGGCCCACATACAGAGGCTCCAGTCCTGCAGCAGTCGCAGGTTCGATTCCACCTTCCCCACTCTCTCTGCCCTGGTTCCCCATCTATCTACACTGTCAATAAAGGCCACTAGAGCCCCCCCCAAAAGCTAATAAACAAACGGAGAGTTGACAAGAACAAACTAAAGAACTGCTCAGAAGCAGACGCAGTGAGGTCATCTGCCTCGATGATCTGGGTTGAGAGAAAAGAAACAGGGAGAGCAGACATCAGAGCAGTCCAGCTATTACCCTCTCTGTTTCCATATTTCTGATCCAGTTCAGAGCTTGACCTTGAGGGTCTACAATCAATGGCCATCTTGAGAAGGAGGGAAGAAGAAAGAAATCAAGTCAGCTTGTGTTACAAGAACAGCAGTGCAACATGTTTTGGACAAGAACTACAATGAAGATTTAGAAAAAGCATTTTAACTTCAAGCTTCCTGGGCTACAGGCAATTTTTCTACGTAAAGTCTTAAATAACAAAATGTGCTCAGATGTTCTGACCGGTTTCCGCGGGTGATGATAACTCCATTTTCAGTGGAGAAAGCATCAGAGGGCAAGCCTTTAATATTCCAGTCTCTTACTGCTGTAGGTTTGGACAGAAAAACAGCAAAACTGAAGCCTGGTGAGCAGGGAATCTGTAAGTTCTGAACCTGAGGATGGACAAAATATACAGCAAAAGGGAAAGAAAGCAAGAAAAGAGAAAGACAGAGTGAGAAAAAAAAGATGAGGATAACCAGAGACGTGTCATCGAAACATTTCTGTTAAGCATCAAAATCACTAGCTGCAAAAGTAAAGGCAGCAAAAGTGCAAGTTATTATTTTAGGTGCACATCAGAGTATTTTTCAGCGGTATGTGTGTGTGTGTTTTTTAAACCTCTTTCATCCAGACAGCAAGCAGCTCATCTCTGTAGCTGGACAGGAAGGGTCCCATGTAGGACAGGAAAGACGCTGCTAGCAAACAGTCTCCCACGAGGTACCCAATGTTCTCCTCCAGACCCTGAAACACACAAATCCAGACTGCATGAGCACATGCACATGTGTGTGGTAGACCGTCAGTGTGTTGACCTGCTGGGTTTTAAGTTGATATAAACAGTAGGGCTGGGAAAGTTAACGTGTTATTATTGCGTTAACTCATTAATTTATTAACGCTGACATTTATCTGTGAACTTTACAGTTCAGGTAGCAACTCAGGTAGAAATATTAACAATTCTGTCTGAAAACAAAAATTCTGGACTGCAACAAAACTTTTGCGTCATTCCTCCATGTTCCATCAGATCTGCTCCATGTGTTCACTGTCCTGCTGTTCTCTAGCTGGTTACTGCAGTGCGGCTCCATCTAGTGGCACAGATGTGTAATGACAACAGAAAGTCCAGTCCTCCATTATAAAACTAATTCAGACCTGTGGCCCATTTTTTCATTTCGTATTTTTGATCCAAGTCTAAAATTGAAATATAAAAAAAACAGGCATTTTTTTCGGGTTTTTTTTGTGTTAGATTAAAAATGAAAAACGTAATAAAATGTCACTTTTTAATTTTTTTTAAATTTTTGATTGACAATTGAAAATGGAAAGAATGAATGATACACGGATTGGTGAAGTTACTGAACTTTAACATGGACATTTTCATTTTAAAGTTCTCCCAGATGGAGGATTCGACAGAAACAAGGTTATTTGTAACAACTGACAAGTTAAAAGTTTCTGCTGTTACCTCAGAAATTACCTCTTTTAATGTTCTGATTGTGCTGAGACACAATCAATTTGTTGGATTTTGTTTGTAGACTTTTTTTAATTTTTCATAAAAACAGGATGATGTCATCTGCCCTGGCAGTGGCAATAAGCTTTATTTTATTTTCCATTTTTTAAGATGAGATTTACACTAAATATGTGTTACTGACAAGTGCTGATGTTAAACGTGTTATGTTATGGCACTTTAGTTCATATGGCAGGAGAACATTTAAATAAAAGTGCATTTTACACTACTTTTGAATTCATTATTTATTTTTTCGTATACAATGTGATTATTCGTGATTAATCAGGGAAATAATGTGATTAATCACGATTAAAGATTTTATTCGTTGCCCAGCCCTAATAAACAGTGAGGTACACAAGGCCTAGTTTCTGACTGTCTCACATTATCTATGAACATTGTTCACTGTACTACACCTCAGATAGAAACACCTGTGTTTGGTGGATCAGTCAAATCACATCATAATTCTTTCATCAGATATAGGATCGATAAACTGAGAGGTTCAACCGCTGGAGTTTTCTTTAAGCTTTTAGAACTAATACAGATATGGACGCCATTTCAACAATGTTGATGCTGCATTAATAATTTATTCAGTAAAATTCCTCGAATAATTACATATCAATTTCCTAGTGAGGCTTTCCAGCAGTGTTGATGCAGTTGTTGGTGTGTGTGTGTGTGTGTGACTTGTACATGCACATGCATGGCTTACAACAACCCTCTCCTCCCAGCGGACCCTCTCTCCAGCAAGTCCTGTCACCAGTTTGTCAGCTCGGTCCAGTTTCACCTCCATCTCATCTGATTTCTTTTTTAAACTCTCCTTTGTGGCCAGCTTCTCACCATGCTGCTTTTTCAGCTCATCGAGCCTTTCCCCCACCTGTTAACACACACACACACACACACGACATTTACAGAATATGACATTATCATACCTGTAGTACATTGATGTAACTTGCTACAGCTAGAGTTAAGTTAGTTAAGTATAGTTTTTCAGAAAGCGCTGAGCTTCATACCTCCCGTAGTTTGGACTGAGCCTCAGCCAGAGCAGCCTGTTTCTCTGCTAGCTGGGCCGTAGCAGCGTTCAGCAGGGCCCTTTTTGGCTCTACCTCCCTGTAGATACGGCCGTACATCTGAAGAGGCGGAACACACACCCATGGATAGTTTTTTTTGCATCTAATGTTCCTTTTCACATATTGGTTTATTATTTATTTCATTGCTCTTATGCAGTCTGGAGTCAGTCCATCTCCCCGTACCTCCATCGCCCTCACCCACATGCAGAGGGACTTAGCAGCTAGTGACACTTTGCCGATGATCTCCGGATGGAAGTTTGCTTGTCTGCAGTACTGGCCGATCTTCTTCAAAACATGGTCCGAGATATTATCCTTGTCAAAGTTGATCAATGTTTTGATGAAGTTGGGCTCACCTGCGTGAAAAAAAAAAAATCAAGATCAAATACAGAGGAAGTCAGTTTTGCCACCAATCCTGTGTGCGAGCTATTAAATGAGCAATAAACCATTTCTCTCACTGTGAGTGACATGAACCTTTAGATCTGAACTGCTCCCTTATTTGGTAAAGTGTATAATTTAAATTATATAAATAATTATTTTTAAGACATGCCAAAATGACAAAAACTAGAGAACCATAGAAAAAGGGTGACTTCTTTGTGTTTTTGGCATTACTATTACAGTGATCCCTTAATTTCCGCAGTTAATAGGGACTGGCGCCCCCCTGCGAAATCAAAATCCGTGAACTGGAGCCGGAGCCCCCCGAGCCAAAATAATGTGCTTAAAATATGTTTAAAAACCGCAAAAAAAGTAGCGAGACACTGCAGCGAAACAAGACAAAAGCTCAACTATGGTCTTTCTGTTTCCTTCACAGCCTCTGGTCTCTGAACCGTAGTCAACAAACCGCTGGTATTGTGCTATTTTTGGCTCATAATTAGCGGCTAACACGCTAACAACAACAAAAGAAACAGTCCGGTTTTCTCTGCATGGAACGAGCACTTTATTCTGGCACTGCAGGAACTTGTAACATCACACAGGTTGTATTGTTGGGCTCCTGTCGGTTAACAGAGAATGTAAATCTTTACATGTTGGGCTGCTGTTGATGCTCACTACACTTTTCATCTAACCCCGTTTTCTTCTGCCGTCCAACGACACACACATTACCCATAAGGCCACCTTCTTAAAGGGCTCAGAGCATTTCTTCACTGTGAGAGAACGCGCACAACATCCTGTGAATCTTCCGCGATTTCTATTATATATTTCTGAAAAATCCGCGAATAATGAAAACCGCGGAACTTAAAACGCGAATTGGCGAGGGATCACTGTACTGCCATTTTTCCTTGTAACTGTGCCACTCCAGTGTAATTGTGCGTAATTTCCAGAACACACCATCTGGGGTTTAATCCAGCAGCGTGTCTTACCCAGCTGTCTCTTGGCCTCTGCCCACGTAGGCTCTTTGCCCTGTAATGTCATGACAGCCTGCATCACCATCTCCACCTGTGCTGGAGGACGACCATACGACTTGATCTCAGTCATGTCCCTCTTATTCAGAGACTCCAGAGCCTTGGAGAATAAAATTGGATGTTAAAAATGAAAAACAGAGTTACAAATATGTGTGAGAACGATCAACAGGGCACGTATTTACCTTTAAGGCCTCTTGCAGGGCAGGAAGGGCCTTATCCAGATCGCTCTGTGCATTCTCAGCCATCGCTTTACACTCCAACTCTTCAGCCGCAATTTTTTCACTATGAGCGCTCACCGTCTGAACACACAGAAAGATATATAATTACCTTTCACATGTCAGTGAATATTATAGGCCTTATTCCTGTCAGACAACCGCCTCACAACTGTCCAAACACTAAATTGCTTGAGCAGACTTTATCAAACACAGGTTTGCGGCACTTACCTTCTGCTGTTCGGCGCCCTCTCTCTGTTGTTGTAAAATGACGGACAAAAATCGGTCGCACTCTTTCTGAAATTCAGCCACCTGCTTCTTGGCCTTCTCGAGTTCGACAGACATGGCCTCCACTTTCTCCCGAGTGTCACCAATTTTAAAAAGGCCGTTACGCAGCTTGGTCACCTGCTCCCCCAACTCGGTGTGTTTCTCTGTCAGCAGCCTGGAGAGACACAAACGTCAAGATGATTGACGAGCTGATAAGAAGAGAGGAGGGGCATATTCAGAATAAGGATAAGAATAAGCGAACGGGTTAATGGTAGATTCTTCCATACAATGATCCAAAACAGTGATTTGTTAAGCTTTTCCTTGCTCTGCAATATGCATGTATGTAAGGTCATCTTAGTTTAATTTTCAAGTCGTCTATGAAATACCGTATTGGCCCAAATATAGGACGACTCTGATTATAAGACGAGCCCTAGTTTTCAAATATCCTTTTGGGAAAATAAAAATATGTTGAAGACAATGAGGCTATTCATTAAAAAAAACTTTTTATTGTACAATTTATTATAAAAAAAAACTCACACAGAGATAACATTCTGCTGTATTATTAAACATTTTAATGATTTCAATCTTTTTCAGGTACTGTGGTACCATACTTAAGGTAAGGTACGTGCCAGGTTTTATTGTTATTGAAGATCAAGGTATAGTACTATTTAATAAACTGATGTTTATTATGTTAATAAACATCAGATCTGCTCCATGCGTTCACTGTGATGCTCCATTCATTTACTGGTTACTTCGGTGCTGCTCCATCTAGTGGCGCAGATGTGTAACGACACTAGAAAAGTCTAGTCCTCGATTATCAGACGACCCCAATTTTTGAGAATATGATTTCTAGAATAAAATATAGTCTTATATTCGGGCCAATACGCTATTAAAAACACTCATAAGGCACTTGAAGGTGTGTGGGAGGTAAAGAATAGCTGAAGGGGAGTGCGTGAAGCTGCTTACTTCTTGTATCCAGACACCAGTTCCAGGTAGTTGGTGGGTGTTACATAATTATATCTCCTCAGCTCCAGTCTCATCCTCTGTGAGATCTGCACCACTGACTGATGTGTGGTCACAAACATGCTGGCAACCTGTGTCTGGATCTACGAAAAGTGAAAATGTTGACGACAGACACATGAGGGACGCAGCAGTTCATGAAATGCCTGCATGTAAAATTCATCTGTTTGTGCAACAGGCCTCACCTGCTTCAATGAGCCCAGCTGCAGTCCATCCAAGTATCTCTCAGCTACCTCCAGAAGCGCCTCTTTGGGCCATTCACAGAACCAGTCTATGGTGGTGCAGCTGACTATTGCTGGGTACTGCAGGATGCGTTTCCTGTTGGTAGAGAGTCGTTTAGAGATTTTATTCAGATATCATCTGCTGTTATCAAGTGTAGCCTTGAGAACAAAGAGTCAGTCATAGAATGAATGGACATTTGGTTGATGGTTAGGAGAAACTAACTGAAGAGTTTTACACCCAGCATGCTCATCAAGGTCAGTCATAGTAATGTCTACTGCATTTTTGGTATCTTAACCCTCCTATTATGTTGTGGGTCAAATTGACCCGTTTTGAAAATTAAAAATCTAAAAGAAAATAGTTGAAAGTTGTTTTTCAGGATAAAACTTCTGCTCGGCTTAATTAGTTTAATCAACATATGAAATGAAAATGGTTCATGTAACATATTTTCAACCCCCTCTCCATGTTTATGTTACATTGATGCTGTTTGGGTCAATTTAACCCAGCAGCCAAAATGGGGTTATAAGTGTCTAAAACTATAGGTATTTTTTTGCATCTGGGACCCCCATTTCTCCCCAGTTTCACACCCACACTCACCGTCTCCCTTGGGCTGTGGTTGACATGACACGTGGTCTCAGAGGGCAGAATATAACCTGGGACAATTTTTTCACAAGCTACAACTTGGGTCAGGGACTCCTACAGAGAAAACTCACAATGGTAGGAACGGTCCAAAAGACCCAGTGTGAACTCCCTGATGAGCTGCTGGTAACCAAGAACAGGACCCCTGAGTCCTCCATGTCTGCCTTCACAGACACCACAGCCAAAGAGCCTTACTGGCCCAAAAAGGGGGGAAATGTTGTCAAAATGTCAGGAGCACTTTGCACAAAAACTCTGAAATCAGCACAAGAGAAGATCAGAAACCAAGTATGATTCCTACAATGCCACCAAAGTGGGGGGTAGATAATTTAGAGAAAGTCATGGGGGTCTAAAAGCACCAAACGAATGACTGCACGCTGGCTGCTGGTCATCTTTAATAACATGACTGATAGATCAGCCTACAACGCATTTGTCATTTGGAAGGAGATTTTCCAGAGTAGAACCCATCAAAGCTCTCTCCATGACCCTGAACAGGAGGAAGTGGGTTAGATGATGGATGGATGGATTTCTGGTTTTACACATTGCGTAAATTTATTGTCACAATGTGATGACGTGTCACTTGTGTGTCTGTGGAGACTCACAGACACACACATATATATACACCATGTTCATATTGTTAATCTGTTATTATTTTTGTCCATTTCTGGTTCAAAAACAATTCTCAAGTTTTCTTTCATCATAAATCCAGTAGATTTTGATTTTAATTCAGCTGGTGACTTTGACCATGAAGATGAGGTTTTCTTGTGTTAATTTATCAAGTTCAAAATATAGAATAATTACAAAAAAAGTCAATGTCAGATTGAACTATTGTATTTTATAGATAGGTTTTCCAATGCACATTTAAAAATGTTTTAACATTAATTAAAAAAAAGAGTGAATTATTTTCATTGAACCATGATCTGTAAGAGGTAATGAGTAACAATCCACTAAATGTTGATTGAAATAGTTAATGATGGAGTTAATAATGAGCTATAAACAGTGTTTATTGGAAGTCTTCAGTTTTTAGACTCTTTTGGATTATCAAACATGCCCCGGGTCAAATTGACATAATTGCTGTTCCTGGGAAACAAACTTAACAGGAGGGTTAATAGTGATGTAGAAAAAAAATTGGTAATCTTTAGCCAGTATGCCACAAAAGCCAATGTGAATGAACCTCCTAAACAAAGAAAAACCAAATATGTTGTGTTGCACAGGAGGTCACACAGAGAATCATGATTAGCTCTGGCAAAAGGGACGTGCTGGACATACCAGTCCAATTAGCAGCCGCATGTGTGACCACTACTCTGCGCTCCACAATGCTCGAGGGTGAACAAGTGTTTTGTTGTGAAAAATAAAAAAAGGTGTTTGCAATAACAGCAAGTCTCTGGTCCTTTCGACAGAATCACCCAGCAACTGGAGGCTCTGCCACACGGTGACTCATATCTCGCTGCTCCCACCTGATCCCACCACCAGCATCCTTGAACTTCTTGTCTGACCCCCCACAAACCTTCCGTGACTAAAAATTTGTTGCAAAAGCAATAATGACGCTGTATCGCACATATGCCTTTGGTGTGTCACATACGCAGCCATTGTGAATCAGAGTGCAGTTCTCTACAGTCATACTTTAGATCTACCTGAAGGGTTCTCCCACTGGGCTCATACAGAGAACGATGTGCAGGTTGTTCCGGACTCGCTCGATCAGGTAGCTGAACAGTGAGTCAGGAGTCTCCACCACATTGTCTTTCCTGGCAGATCCCGACAGGGCACTGCAGACCTGCAAACGGGGTACGATGAAACTTCAGCTGACTGAATTCACCATGAGTCACGGCCTGAGTCACTCTCAATTAAAGAATTAATGAAAAAGGTCAGACAGATGGACAGAGAAGAGGAAAGATCTGAAAAAAATACTTGCCTCAACAAACTCATCCTGCTTGTAAAGGTTAGGCACCTCTCCAGAGCTCAGGATGTTATTGATGTCTACGAGGAAAGATTCTTCTACAATCTGGGTGTCATTAAACAGGAAGACTGTAGGCTTGTTGTCTACGCCAGTCAAGCGGTACAGTTTCTTAATGTCTGAAAGGGAAGGCCAGAGTGATTTCCACAGCTTTCACTTCCTGTTATAAAAATGAATGCAGTGACCGTGTGGATGAGCTCACCTTCTCTGAATTCCTGTTTGTGGTACTGCTTGGTGACCTCCACCTGGAATACCTGGTACTCACAGATGAAGGCGGCCATCTTAGACAGGCTCTGTCTTCCAGAGCCCCCGATACCGATCAGAAGCATGTTGCCCCTGAGCTGACTAATAACACGTACAATACGTGTTACTGGAGAGAGAACAGATCAATATGATTACCTATTTAAAAGATTCTTACAAGTATAACGTATATGCCCTGTACAACATGAACTAATATCCAAATAGACGGTCATCCAGACAGTTTATATAAATACAACTGTATAATTTTTTTGAGATAGAGCTTCACTGAGCTTCCCTGCAGTCATATACGTTCAAATACATTTAGACTATTGATGTGTGGCAGCATGTGGAAGAGCGGTTTACAGTCAGCGCTGAGTGGAGAGTTTGCTACTGAGAAAACCCTTCAACATAAGACACAGTTTAGCTTCAATATAGTGAAAGTGATCACGAAAAACAGAACAAAAACATCCAAATTACAGAGGCTCAGGAGGATTACAGAGGATTTTCAGTATTGTTCTGCAATTATTGTGATTGTTGAATGTTTGAACTGATGTTGTGGGATGATTTATCAGGACAATTTCATGCACGTGTTTGACTCTTAAATCCACTTAAGTCCAAAATTATTCATATTTATGCCATAATTATGTAAAACATAGTAAGAAATAGTTATTTCCAAAATCATGAATATTCACAGTCAGTAATCACTGGATCAAATCACCAATGTTCTTATGACACATTATTCCACATAACTTTTTTACACATCTCAGCTGAGCGTTTGGACCACTCATCTTCTGTGATGATCTCCACATTTTTGAGTTTTTGGATTGAAAACCTCTCTTTCCATCCTTCTGGTTTTTATTTCTCTCCACAGATTCTAGATTCAAGTGCAAAATCCTCCTACTCTTCTCTCTTCAACACTTTCGCTATATGTTTCATATTGTCTTCTCAGATAATTCTTTGAATCAAAAAAAAAAAAATATATTTTTTACTGCATGGATGATGTTGCCAGGTCCCTTTGCATACAAACCTCCAATGACCCACATCCATTGGAAAAACAAATAAAATCTTTGTGTACCTGCAGTAATTCCTCCTTTTATGCCCATTTTGATGGAATACAAAGTGGCATCAACAACTTGGAGTTTCCTGCTCTGAATCCAAACAGGAATCATGATATGAATTTGTAGAGGGAAATAAAGACCAAAGTGACAGTAACGAGGACGTCAAACCT
This sequence comes from Hirundichthys speculiger, assembly GCA_018398805.1. NCBI lineage: Eukaryota > Metazoa > Chordata > Actinopteri > Beloniformes > Exocoetidae > Hirundichthys > Hirundichthys speculiger. The sequence goes on from JAGFBZ010000484.1 coordinate 49,462, forward strand.
CAAAGACCTGAAGTTCATCAAAGAACAGGACTGATCCAAAACTGCTGCGGAAAAACACCTGTTAGTAATCAGTGATGGCAAACTTAAGACTTTTGCACTGATTACCAAGATGGGCCATAAAACAATTTGGGCATGAAACAGAAACTGTTTAATGAAGAGTTCTGACACAAAGCCTTGATAAGATGTATTTTATTCTCAGGAAGCATATTGGTCAAATGAAAACTGATTGCAAATTAAACTTTGCAGTCGTTGTAAATAATTTTGGATTCATCTGTATGTAGATGTGTGAGTTGTGTTCTCAGACTCACTGTGTTCAATGGCGTATTGGAAGAGCACGAGGCTCATGGGAACTACTCCAGGAGACAGGTTGTAATCCTCCAGCTGTGTTTCCATGAACGTCTTAAGATCCTTCATGTCCTGTATGTCCTCATAGCATGAAGAATTACTCAGAAAATCACCTGACCCACACAAAGAAAGACAGTTAAAACCAGAATTTTACACACACTGTATCAAAAGACACATAACCTTTTTTTTTCTCTCACTGTCTGACATTCAAGGAGACTAAACTTTTCCTGTTTCAGGTAAGTTAGGATTTGCCAAATGCCAGACGAATGATTTTTTTAAAGTACTTTTTTATTACTTTCTTCAAAGTCAGAAGCTTACATACACCAAGATTAATCTCCCTTTAAACCGTTTGGGAAAGCCCAGATGATGTCATGGTTTTGGAAGCTTCTGATAGATCATTTGACAACATTTGAGTTAATTGGAGGAACACATGTGGATGTACTTTTGATCACACCTCAGACACGCTGCTTCCTTGTGTGACATCATGGGAAAATCAAAACAAATCAGCCAAGACATCAGGAGGGGAATTGTGGACCTCCACCAGTCTGGTTCATCCTTAGGTGGAATTTCCAGATGCCTGAAGGGGCCACATTCATCTATTCAAACATTTATACCCAAGAATAACCACCACGGGAACGTCCAGCCATCGTACCTCTCAGGAAGGAGACGGTTCTGAGTCCCAGAGATGAACTTTGGTGTGAAAATGTGTATCAACCCCAGAACAAAAGCTAAACATCTTGATGCTGCTGAAGCTGATCGGAGAGTGTTTTAGGTGGCCTGGTTCCCTTGTGGGGGACCTTAAATTTGGCCCTTCATGTCAGCAATCTGGCATTTGATTTGGAGAACCTCACAGCTGCAACCACGGATGGATTTCAGGCTTTCTCAGTTGAGGTTAAGGCCCTGCGTAATGTAGGTCTGCAAAATCGCCTGGTCTTGGACCAGCTCCTTGCCGCTCAGGGGGGCGTCTGTCATGTTATAGGTGAGACATGCTGCATTATGTTCCAGATGTTAGTGATAACATGACCCACGTTGTCTCGCATCTAAATTTGCTTCTGCAGACCCAGCTTCACCTGGGATTCAGTTGAATCCATGGGGTTTGAAATGTGGGCGTGGCTGACCTCGGGTTCCTGGTCCTCTATGTACTCCATTCATATTTGTTTTGATTTTCCTTTTCCTTTTGTTTTCCTGTGTGATTCCATGTTTGCGTCACATGATGCTGAAACGTCTTTTTTGCATTCTCCTGCTCAAATGTCTGACTCCTTCCCCGACATCAACTGTGCTGCACCTGTGTGTGCTTCTGATACTGAGTAATGATTAGTCAGTGATTTGGGGCTTTTTTCCCTCTGAGTTTTGGCCTCTCGTGTAGAGTAATTAGCCCCCAGGTGTCTTTTACTGCTCCCTTGACTTTTGGGACAGATGTTTGGCCCCTGGGGGCGCCACAAAAACAGACTATGCTTGATTTGCCTTTTACTCCTTTAGGGGTCGGAAAGCACACTCTGCTGCTGTGGTTCTAGTTAGTCTGTTATATGTTACAACAAAAAGTGGGGAATGTTATGGTAATGTGGTGCATAATGTGGCGCCTTGAGGGCCCACAGGTCAGCGAGACCTTTACATCCTGAATATGTAAATGTCATACGTCCCTGATACTACCTTTGGGATGTGTGATATCATCACTTTTGATATTGTAGTCTCCATCCTCGTATGGTGCTAGGACACGTCTCTGTCTGGGGGTATTATCTCAAGGTTCAGTTGTTGCTCAGACATTGTTAAAAGTCATTGTGTCTTGATGTCTTGTGTCATTCCTGGATCAACTGCTTCTGTGATGTGACTAATTTTCTCTTTGTATGCAAACAGAGATTAAATCTATCTGCACCCCAGTCGTAGCCAAGTCTTGTTATTTAACTGTTTTTAAAACTACCTCACCAGAACCATAATCTTACAGGTAAAATAGCATATTTTTACACAACAGTGACACACAGGAACAGAGACCTTAATTTTCAGAGACATGTCCTGTGGTCTGATGAAACTAAAACTGAACCAATTGGGTATAATGACCATCATTACATTCAGAGGAAAAAGAGGGGAAACTTGCAAGACTGAGAACCTCATCCCAGCTGTGAAGTACGGGGGTGGCAGCATCATGCTCTGGAGGCGTTTTACTGCAGGAGAGACTGGTGAACTTCACAAAGTAGATGGCATCATAAGGAAAGAACATTTTGCATAAATACTGAAGCAACATCGCAAGACATCAGCCAGGAAGTTAAAGCTTGGATGGAAATGGGTCTTCAGATGGACAATGACTCTAAACATACAACTAAATTAGTTACAAAGTGGCCAAAGAACAACAAAGTCCATGTTTTGGAGTGACCATCACAAAGACCTGATTTCAGTCCTGAAGAACATCTGTGGTCAGAGCTGAAAAGGTGAAGTGAGGCAGCCTGCAAACCTGACTCAGCTCCTCCAGTTCTGTCAGGAGAGATGGACCAGAATTACAGAAAACTATTGTGAGAAGCTTCTGGAAGGAAACCCAGAATGTTTGACCCAAGTCAGACACTTTAAAGGTAACGATACCAGAAACAGTGGTATCTCAACTTAAGAAATTAATTTGTTCTTAAAGTCCTTTCATAAACGGAAAACTTCGTAACTAGAAACGAATTTTACCCTATAAATGGTCTAATCTGTTCCAAGGTGCCTAAAAGTCGGACATAATTTTTTATAAATGATAAATAATACATGAAAGGACATAAAAACCTGTAAGAAATACATGTTAGAATTAGATTATTGCACAATTATACTAATGTAAAGAATAAAGAACAAAGAATAAAGTACATTAAAGAATAAAAATTGGAAAACTGGAATTTCTTTCGTATATGGATGCAATATTTTTCCAAAGAGGCCTTTCGTTAGCTGGAAATTTCATTAATAGATACGTTCGTAAGTAGAGGTACCACTTTACTATGTAAACGTCTGACTCTGATATAGTAATAACAAAAAAAAATTCTCTAAATAATTATTTCGCTCATTATTCTGGCATTTAGCAAATAAAATAATTTTGGTAGTCCTAACTGACTTAAAGCAGGAAATGTTTAGCCTGACTTAATTTCAGACAGTGGAAGAAAATAGGTTATGTGTCTCTTTATAGAGTCTATGTCAACTCCTGGTTTCAACTGTATGTTCAACATGTTCAACACTTTGTTGTAATATAGACATTGTTTCTGCATAAAGATGTGACTACAGTAATGCATTTACCAAATATGGGAGGTTTTTTGCTTGGACAAATGTTGTGGAAAGTGAGGTTGAACAGTGAGGCCAATTTTTCCTCCACCAAAGCTACAAAGGCATCCATGTCACTGTGGTCTACAAGCCGATCTGAGAAAACCCTAAAATTGAGAAAACATAAAATTAGTAGGATATAAAACGGAATAAATTACAAAAGCACCTGTACATTTTGGTCCAAAGATAACACCGCTTACCGAAAGCATTCATGGATCCACAGTCTTGTGATGTTGTTTTTGGTATCATGGAAGTCTGGATGAGCTCTGAGCAGACCCTGAAAAACCTGGAGGTGGAAAAGAGTAAAAAACATTAACATTCCTGAGGTTTTTTTTTCCTTGTCATTTACAACTGACCTGAATTGCCTTTGCGAGATTTAGTGAGTTAGAGGTTTGTTAAAATTCACCTCTTTGCTGTACATTTTTCTGTACCTTGGAGATGTCTCTGAGGTTAAAGAGGTAGTGTATCTTGGCTGGAGTTGGAAGAAATGAAGCTGTGACAGCATAATACAGTTTTAAGGTAGCCTGAGTCAGAATGTCTCCAATGGGCTTCACCTCCTCCTTAAACCCCTGCAGCTTTTGATTAATCATGGTACTGTAGATGCTCTTGATCTGGGACTCCTGTGTGCAGAGACAACTGAGTTTGGAATATCACATGAATCCCATTAAGCCATGCCAATAACACAGAATGATATCTGCGGTGGGCAGGAGAAAGAGAAACATCATAGATTGTTTTGAAGAGGGACACTTCTGTTTCATGTTGTCCACTTCAAGTACACAAGAGGAAAAGCAACTCAAATGTCAAGTGTTTACATCTCAAATGCAATCTGGCTGCAGCTGCTTTCAAAAGGAAATTTATTTTGCTCTTTTGTGGCAAGAGCATCATAAAAAAAAAACGTGAATGTGCTGAAGTAATTGAGGAAATTGAAAAGTACTCTGGAGAGGAAATGAGCAATGAATATTAAAACAAAGAAAATACATATATGCTATCTATAACAAAACAATAATAAGTCAAGCACGAAGAAAGCAGATGGTAATGTTTTCATTCTGGCATGATCTGGTCTGTTTTGAAAACCTGAAGAAAGTGCAATTTAGCAGCTGCATAGCTATAATCATAATCAGATCAATTTGTTTATGGTGAAATTAGAAAGTGGTGGAAAACGGCAAACAGAAAATAATAAAACACGTAATGAATGAGAGATATGTCACAAATAATGTTGCTGCAATGCACTGAAGCAGTTGGCTAGCAAAAGAAGAAATGAGACAATGAAGATGAGATGAGAAAATGAAAGATGTTTGCCACAACGGGTGCAAATCTTTTTCAGCAAACAGCATTTATATATCTGAAGCGTTTTCATTCCTTATTTAGTAAAAGAGAGGAACTCTACACAAGACTTACATCAGGGAAGGTCATATTGATGAGGTTGAATCGGCTCTGTAAGCGTGCAGAGATCTGATTCCTCCCTCCTCCAGGAGGCCCCATGGATCCCAACAAAAACATGTTCTGATACATTTCCAGCACATAAAACAGACATTTATTGATCTATCAGAAATGCACATCAAAAGAATAAATCAGATCTGACATTCACATAGTTAAGAGGTGTTTTTGGGGGCAAAAAAGAACCAAGCAGGGAAACAACAGTGCAGTACCTGAATCTCACAGGTATCCTAAAACATTAAAATGTCATTGCTCACCTTGACAAAGTTTGGGGTCTGTTTCTGGCGGTCATACCAGAAGCCGTAGTCGATCCAGAGGCGCAGAAGCTCCAGTGGTGGCTGGGAGCCAAACAGGTCATGAGCTGGCATGTTGAGGTCATCCAGAAAGCACAGCAGCTGTTTCCCGCCTGCTGGCACAAACACACCTTTGGTTCTCTTTTCTGTCCGGCTCTCTACGACGGCCTGAATGTTGCTGGAGCTGGTCTGGACGTTTGGGGAGACATTAGAAGACAAGCACGCACAAAAAAGGAAGAGTAAATGGCATGTTTCACTATTCACCTGAGAAATATTTCCTCAATAGTAATGCCTTCTGAAACATCATTAAAGTGTGGAAATACATTTGTTATGCAGAATCTGTGTTCTGATTTGGAATATGTGATATTTCCTGGAAAGTACAAGAGGTAAAAGCTTTAAAAAAATGTGTGTTTGTTCTAAGAATAAACATCTCAAAAAATCTATATGCAGTACAAAGTCAATCTGAAGCAACTTTAATAATAAAATCAACAACAGCAAACTAAATACACAGAACTACAGCTCTGTAACGATGTGATAATGCTTAAAATATCAAGTCCTCTAAATTTAAAACCCTCTAGTCAGCAGGTGGTTTTAAATGAGCATTAAAGTATTTATTTTTGCCCTCTATAAACATGTTTGTGCATTTTATACAACTGAAAATGGAAAGAAAGTAGTGCCAGGTTAGAGTGGCGCCTGTACAGTCTAGCAGTCTGGGAAAGCATGGTGGAAACAGTGATGGATGTGGAAAAGGAGGGTTGGGGTCTACTGTAATAATGATGATGGCCATAAAGGTGGTGGTGGTGCGGTGGTGATGAGTACCTCCATTATCTCTGGCTCTTTTGTAGCCATTCATAAGAGCTGTCTCGCAATGATGTGCTGAACAGTGGGGCCTTGGAGCGGTGTATGACTTTTACTCAAATTGCTCTGAGGCTGAGATGGAGCCTATTAATAGCTATGTGGTGGGATGGGGGCAGATGCACTCATACACATGCGCTAACATGCATAAGCAGGTCCAATACCTGCAATTCATCATTTCTAAGTGAGTGCATGGAAGCATCTTTTTTTGTGAGCAAGGGTTGTTCAGTATATAGGTGAGATACGTGTTACCGTATCGTTTGGATATGCGGAGAAAGTCTGCATGCGCTGCAAATGTGTAATCACATGTCCATTAAATAAGACCAATTTAAACCATTAACAAGCCACTGCAAAAAAGAACCAAGCCATAAAATCCAGAACCAGAACAGCAATAAACCAACAATGTTTTTGCAAGTATAGAACAAGGTCAAGAACAAGAGCAGAGACCTGAAGTCCACTCAAACCATGGAGGGCACAAACCTGAGAAGACATGTTGATGGTAAGCCCGCTCCACTTGGAATCCAGGTTCTGCAAGGACACTCTGAGCAACTGAGGTTTTTCCAGTTCCCACTGGCCCTGTGAGCAGAACCGGGTACTGACTCAAGACTAGAGCCTTGACCAGCAGGTTATAGCGAACTGTGTCCACTGTAGGAATTATAATCTTATAGAATGGAGCACTGTAGAAGAGATTACAGATGCATCGTGGGTATTAGCTGTAGATCACATAAAGTCACCTTTGGCAACACACATTCAGTTACAAAACTAAAGTGAAGCAACAAAAAAATTGGAAAGTGATTAAGATTAATAACTGATTATTTTAGTTTAGTTTTTTTTTTTTTTGCACCCTTAGATCATTGACAAGGTTTTTGTAGCAAATATTCTCTATTAGAAGTGTAATATTTTTTTTCTAATGACATAAAACATATCAATGTGATTTTAAACTAAGTGAAAGGAAACACAAACAGATTAATTAATTGTGGTCATCTAATGAATATTTCAAACAAAATAATAGAAATAATTGACATGGGCGAGGTTAAGTTGATAATTGGCTGTGTATGTGTACCTACAGTAGAGAAATGCCTGTAAATGCTGATTTTTAGTTTCAGAGGAAAAAAGTTATACTTGCGTTGGATTGTAGCGCCAGCCTTTTGGGAGCCTTTCTTTAAAAGACACCCAGGTTTTATTCTTTGGCTCCACATAGTACTCGTAGACACTGTCCTAAAAGTGTTTGGATAAAAAGTTCAGTGAATGGAGATTCTTGCAATGACAAATACATTCAGCTTGCTGGTGGAAAGTGGAGAGTAATATTCAATATTAGTCTTATAAAATGCTTACATACTGTTTCTCCATTAAAGCTTTAAGTTTGAAAAATCCAACGTTATTCTGACTTTAATGAGAGTTCAAAAGCCAGTTACTGTGTCTACCTTTCAGCAGCATTTTGGCAGAAAATGGAAATTCTAAATATCTAAAAGCTTGCGTAATGAAACTACCACTATATAAAATTCCCTTCTCCTTTATTAGCTGAGGCAGTTTGGTTCCACTGATTTCCTTTCTAACTGATAAAGATGGTAAACATCACTTGAATTTAGTTCTTCAGGTTAAGTGAGTGGGTGGTCGGTAGTTGAATCCTGAAGCTGAAATGTGTTTCTCATTTATAAAAGACTGGCCAGTCTTTTAGAAAACCTAGCAAGGATTGACAGGGCTGAACAAGTGCAGAAGATGGTAACCTGACTGGAAATGAACATAATACTGGTGCCAAGTCTGTTCAGAGAAGATACTGATCTGCCCTTCTTCTCACTACTCAAATACATTGTGTTGCTGCCATCAAAGTCAACATGTATGAAATAAACTTTCCATGAAATGCTAAAATGTTTCAGTTTCTCTCATCTGATTTGTCCTTTTTGTTCTTTTGGGAATAAAATGTGAGTTTATGAGATTTGAAAATCACTGCATTCCTGTTTCTATTGATGTTTTAAACAGCGTTGGGGTGTAACATCCTGGCAGCCATCCATATTTGAAAGAACCTGTTACAATCTAATTCAATTCCTGCAGATTACTATATTGATATATCAGACTAGACTGCAGCTGGCAAAGACACTCAGACATGTAAGGCTAGCATCTTTCCGAGCTCCTCATGTCTGTCGTGCATGTGAAAGTAAAAACTGTGCTCTGCAGAGGACCTTGACAGGAAAAGTGCCTTCCATCTCCCTTAGAAAATTGTCCATCTTCTTGCGTCCATCCTCGTCAACAGAGGCACAAATGGACCAGACAAGACTGAAGACAAACCAGAGCTCCACCATCTTACCCAGGTTTTCTGTGTCTGAGGTTTTCACCTAAATACATAAAAAAAAAACACACAAAACAAAATTACAATCCCCTCATTGGAAATGCGTATTCATTTTGCATTATGAGAAGAATAACTGAAGACTTATGAAGTAAATTGGGGAGCGATCGGTAAATGATGTCACAGACTCTCGTTCTCATACCCCACTGCTGGGTGTAGCCAGGGAGTCATAGAGGCGGCACAGAGAGATGACTCCGTTCAGTTCAGTGATGGGGATCAGCTCCCTGCAGTTGGCCCTCTTAAATTTCAACGTGCTCTCTAAATATTTCTCAAACAAATGCTTTAAATGATCCACTTCAGCCTATAGAGAGAGAACACAAAGGATGAAGAGAGAATGAGATTCTCTCATGTTCTTCTAATAAACATGTTTCTAAAAGAAGCCTGTGTTGTACTTTGTGTCGCTTGTCCAGCCAGGACTTAACAAACGGCTTCCACCCAAGATCAATGTAGTCGTTGTAGACCATCCCACAGCGAGACACGGTCGCTGGAGAAGCCACTGCCAGGTTCTCCACTTCAAACAGAAGAGAAACCTGTGAAGAAATATGCGTCATTTGCCATGCACTTCGATAATGATTGTTGCTTTTTCTGGGGAGAACAGTTGTGAAATTTCGATTTTTAGTTTTAGTAAGTAAACCCGAAGCTCCTTCCCTCTGCTCATCAGATTCTTCTCACCTGTTCTGGCATGGAAATTCTCTCTCCATTTATGAGTGTGAGGATCTTGTTGTCATCCATAACAGAGTTCATACTCTCAATCCAGAGTGTGTCAACAGGCCCGTCAAACACAATCCACTTCTCCGCTGGCTTCTCGTCTTAGTTATGGAGAGATAAAGTGTTACAGAAAAAGATTATGCCAAGAACCAATACTGTGGTAATGTTTACAATTACTAGAAGATGAACTAAGGACAACAGAAGAATGGGAGACGCTTGACCAGCGCGCTCTTTCACTCAAAAGAATCTAAAAATTGAAACTGCAAAAAAAAAAAAAAAAAAGATTTTAAATGATAATGCAAAATCTGATAGCTCTATCTCAATATTTTTTTCGGGTGTTTTCCTTGTTAAGTCAGAATTTTGAAAGGACGAGTACAGTGAAGGTAAAGAGAAGGTTGTGGGTTTACTGCAGTCATGAAAAGTGTAATCTTATAACTGTTTTCACTATCAGTGAAAACTAAGTTAAATGTAGCAGCAGCTACTAAGTTGCAGAGTTTTCCAGTGCACACTGATACCATCTTACAAATAGACAATATACTGCCGTTTATATATGATAATTTTACATGCACTGTCAAGGCATCCAATTTCAAAGAGCCACTCTGGCATAAACGTTGCATTCTCACATTTGGAGAAATTGATCTTTTTAGTTTAGTATTTATGAGAAAGCTTTCTCTTAAAAGGTCTACCAATGAAACAGATGAGAATGGGGTGTGGGCAGAGGTTTAACCATCACTTGGATGTGCTCATTTATGCCTTATTTTGTGTTAAAATGACAGTTTTTTTTGTTGTTGTTGTTGTTATTTTTTTAAGGAAGCAACACCTGAACAGGCTGATCTCATGAGGGAAGACAGAACTCCATCAGTCCACTCGTTCGTAGAAAGGTCATTTTCTCCATACAGCTCTCCCAGACTCATGGACTTTGGGTTCAGAGGATACACCTGTTCAGCCACAGGACAGCAAAACACAAAAGAGAACGCTTCAGTACATCACAACTATTCATTATAAATGACTGTTAACTAAAACCAAAATTTCCCTAACATCATGCTTCATTTTTATTCAAGCTCACCTGAACCAGCTGAAAGTCGGGGTCCCCCTTATGATGCAGGGCAGTGAGTGATTTCTGCAGAGTCTTCCAGGTGACACTCTTTCCACTGCCTGTTTTACCAACCAGCATGGAGGAGTGTCTGGAGTTTTTGGTCTCATAAAGCTGGATGACTTTGGTCAAGGTAAAAGGAGTCACCTGTAAACCGCTCAGGTGAAGCTCCACCTGTACAGCTTCCTTTA